>JARHVA010005449.1:185000-785000 GCA_037957365.1 Torreya grandis | reverse complement strand
ACATGGAATCTATGAATCATGAACCTAAAGAATCAACCTCACTCTTGGAACATGGTGTTATAGGGTACCAGAGGTACCACCTCCCACATTTGTCTCCTTGATTAGTGTTAAGAAATGTAAGAAATTGGTGGAGAAGACAAAGCAATTTATTCTCATGGTGGTCAAACCACATAAATCCAAGAAGATTGATGTTGTAGTCCTGACTACACAATCAACACAACAACAAAAGTAGAAAGGATGAATCATATGAGAATATGGTGACTTATTCAAGTCACCCATAGGAGTTCCACTACATTGCTAGGTAAAACATTCTATCAATTTGATCCCATGATCACCTTTTCCTAACAGTCTTATGTATCATAGATTAGTTTTAGAGAATGATGAGATAAAAAAGATAGATTCAAGAATTGATCCAAAAGGGTCACATTAGGCCAAGTTCTTCACCATGTGGTGGCCCAATTGTCTTGGCACTAAAGAAATATGGAACATGGAGGCTTTGCATTGACTATCAAGCCTTGAATAAAATCACTGTGAAGAATCGCTAACCTTTCCCCAGGATTGATGACTTGTTGGACCAACTCCATGGTGTGAATTTTTTCACCAAAATTGATCTCAAATCTGGCTATCACCAAATTCCCATCAATCCCACTGATGTCTGGAAGGCTGCATTCAAATCTAAGGAGGGTCTCTTTGAATGGTTGGTTATGCCTTTTGGCTTAACTAACGCACCTGCATCCTTCATGAGGATAATGGATGACATCCTATGACCCTTCACCAACTCATTTGTGGTTGTCTACCTGGATGACATACTCATCTACAGTAGATTATGAGAGGAACATTTGCAACATATTTGTAAGGTGCTTCAAACTCTTTGGGAGCACAAGTTATATGCAAATATTGACAAATGCACATTTAGGATGACAAAAATTTAGTACCTCAGGTATGTTGTGAATGAAGAAGGGGTCCATGTTGATCTAGAAAAGATTTAGGTTATTCAAGAATGGCCCACACCAAGGACCCTCAAAGAACTTCATAGCTTCTTAGGTCTTGAAAATTTCTATCGCATGTTTGTTTTTGGATTTTCACATGTTTCTTGGTCACTAACCCAAGTCATTAAAGGAGGATCTAAAGATACATTTCATTGGGGTGAGATACAATAAAGGGAATTAGAGAATTTGAAGAATAGATTTTGCTCAGCCCCTATTCTTACCTTACTAGATTTTCATCAACCTTTTGAGTTGATGACAGATGCATCTGAATATGCCATGGGAGCTATCATCATGCAACATGGCCATCCTATTGCATATCATAGTGAAAATTTCACTGATACAGTCAATAAATATATGACATATGATAAAGAGATATATTCCATTATGTAAGCTTTCAAATAATGGAAACCCTACATCTTGGGAAAAGAGACGGTCATCCACACTAACCACAGACCATTGGAATTCATCCAGACACAGAGAAAACTATGAAATGAGAGGCACCAAAAGTGGGACACATATCTTTAGCAATTCCATCAAATAATCAAACACAAAAAGGGGAGATCAAATATAGCTATAGATTATCTAAGTCATCCACCAATTACTGCACTCACAATAGTTCTTGACTTGTGCAGACATGAGACTATCACTTGGGGTGCTCTGTATGAAGTAGACCCTACCTTTGCTGATACATATCAGGTGATTCAAATAGGTAAACATGTTTCTAATTTCTATTTGAAAGATAATGTCCTCTATCATATGGGGCACATTTGTGTTCCAGCTACAGAGCAACATAAGATGATATGGGAAGCACATTTTAGTAGGACAGCTGGACACTTCGGTATAGAGAAGACATTGATAGTTCTTCAAAAACACTTCTAATAGCCCCATATGTGAAAGGATGTGGAAAGATATCTCAAATCTTGAACCCCATGTGTAATAGCCAAACCAAAAAATAAGAAGCAAGGATTATACACACCATTTCTAGAACCAACCAGGCTTTGGGAATCTATCTCAATGGATTTTCTCTCAGGTTTGCCCACTTCAAAACATGGTAAGGACTATATTTTTGTGGTAGTTGATCATTTTTCAAAAATGACTATCATGATTACTTGTAAGAAAAATATATCTACTGAAGAAACTACTCAACTATATATTAGTCATGTATGGCTCCATTTTGGTCTCCCCAAGTCCATTGTCTTAGATCAAGATAGCAAGTTCCTGAGCATCTTCTAGTCCACTCTATGGAAGATGATGGATACCAAGCTAATAAAGTATACATCCTTCCATCCACAGACTAATGGTCAAATATAGGTGGTGAACCACTTGATTATTCACATGATTTGGATGTATCACTCCAAACATCCACGTACATTGGATGAGGGGCTTCTTTTCATACAACATGGATATAATCGGGCCCTACACAACTCAACCAAGCATAGTCCATTCCATGTATGCTTTGGGTTCCAACCAATGGAACCAATTGATATAGCTGTTCCATTCTCCACCATGGAATACACACCTCATGGAAGATCTAAGGTAGAAAAAGAAACAAAGTTCATCAAACAAATGCAACACATCTAGCAGCAAGTTCATGACATCCTAGAGAAGATGAATCAGAAGTATAAGCAATGCCATGACAAACATAGGATTGCACACCATTTTTCTATGGGTGATGAGTTTTATTTATAGCTTCATAAGGAATGACTTGCAGGCCCACACATAAAATTTTAGCCCCTGTGATATGGTCCCTACACCATCACCAGAAAAGTTGGAGAAAATGCTTTTGAGTTAAACCAACTAGCCTACCTTGGTTTGCATCTAATATTCAATGTGGAACTCCTCAAACCATATCATCCACCTCTATTGGACACTTCAGTCATAGTAGAAAAAATTGACATTGATGAGCTTGATCCATAGAGTTTTTCTCCAGTGGAGGAGGATCAGATTGTGGACACCTAGATGAAGACAATAAGGGGATGCTTTATTCCGCTTTATTGAGTGGTCAAAAGGGGCCAACTTAGCCACCAAGGTGAGTGGCTCATAGAGAATCAAATTAAGACACAACTGCCACACCTGATGAGGAAAATTGATGAAATGGGTACCATTACTTTTTAAGGAGGGAGGAATGATCTATGCAGTAATTTAGGTGACAATTTAGGTGACAATTCCACCCCAATTGATGACGAAACTTCTGGGAGCCATAACTTTTGCACCGTATCTCCAATTGACTCATCGTTTGAACCATTGGAAAGATAAGAATGAGGAGACCACCATGAGATGGAATTGAGATCTGTTCAATTAAGTTTTACTACCGAAAACCTAATGGAAGTTCCCCAAATTTCAATTTTAGTAGTGTAGTCTAAAAATAGTAAGTTTCTAAAATAGTATTTCCTCAAATTTTGTATTGTTTTAAAGCATAGAAGTCAAACCACTTAATCTCCCTTGAGATTGGTGACCTTCCACATCCTCCCCCTACTTTCAAAATAGGTATAAATGAAGTTGTAACCCAAAATGGAAAATCAGACATCTCTTCCTAGAGATAAGCATATAGTTGTATTGTAATCTTGAGTAATAATACATATCTTCTCAGAGAATTCATTATTACTATGTTATTTCTATGTTCTTGAAATATTTATCAACCAGAACTTCTAAGTTTTAGATCATAAGTATTTATTTTCTAGTATTCATTTATTTTATTTCTATTTCATGATTAACCCAACACCAACCCATCTCTTAGAATCCAACTTTTTGATCCTATCAATATATGTATTTATCAGCCCAAGCCTACACATAGTAACCACTGATGGTTGTTTCAACTATCCATGGTCTGTCTAACTGACAATGGTCTCCTTGACCACTGATGGTCACCTTAACCACTGATAGTCATCCCAACCACTTTAAATCATTATGGAAAAAAAAAGTTATTTTCACCCTCTTACCCCCAACTAAATCCAATTTTCTATGTCCCTACCTATTCATAGACCCATATTTGATTTTTTGAAATAGACTTGAGTCATTTAACATAGGTATTGACCTGCCTATTAATATATTAGTCATTTTAGTCTATTTATTTATCAAGAATTTCTTGTATTCAATTTTAGTACCTTTTGATTATTGATGCAAGTATTTCATCATTCTATTTATAAACTTAATTTTTTAAAATGTGTGGATTGATAACCCTTGAGGAAGCTCTTGCTTTTGGGATCTAGATATCATTATAAAATATACCTAGTTATCTATAGTCATATAAAATGCAAAATTTGGTTACTTGAGTATGGCTAAAGACCCCTAATCCATAGGTCCTCCTACTTGCTTGTATAACACTTTTTAGGTTTTTCTTTCATTGATTCCCAGTCATCCACAGCATTTTAGACTGAACCCTTAGAGACCTAGGAAGCTCTTTTAGGCCCAAATCCATCCCCTTGGGTCTCATTCCCTCTGGACAACAACAACCAACTTAGATAGGAGTGCTGAAACCCATGGTGTCTTATTTCTATCACTATTGTCCAAGTATACTTTTGGTCCTAATAGTCATATTTTCCCAAATCCTTATCCTAATTCATGTCAGCCTAATGTGAATTCATTTAACCCATAATCATTAATTTCTATATAAAATTCCATTCAAAGTCCATTTAGAAGGGTTGACACTCATTTACAAGAGAGAAGCAAGAATATAAGAAAGTACATTCAAGAACTCTTCCCTATTATCTGCATACAACCATCCAATAGTATTTCAAGCTTACTCAAAATTTTACACCAGTCCCTAGTCATTCCAAGTACACCCAATTTTGCATATATTTGCATTTTCATCCACAATTTCACCAAGCACTTTAATAAGAGAACTATATTATCTTGATTCCTCCTTGAAGTATTGGTATGTAGGTAGCATGCACACACATGGGGTGTGTAGTGTGTTTAGTGTATCCTTTACATACTAACCCCTTCTCTCTATTTTCCCAAGTTGACATTTAAATTAAAGTATGAAGATGTCCTAGGGATTTTGAAGATTAAAATAGATTTATAGTGATCTTCACAAACTTCTAAGCTTTGACATTTCATTGATAGGGTAACATAGACCTGTTGAGTAGAACCCAAAAAACTTAGATCACCTAGAAAACAATGCTAAAAAAGGACTATAGCACCAAACAATAGGATATCCCACTTTCAGTGATCCTATCTAATCTAGAAACAAACTCTAATATCCTATTTTTGATAGTCTCCCAAGCCTACATAAAAATTTTTAAACCCCACAACATTCATCTCAGTCACTTTCTAGCTAAGTTTAATTTTCTCTCTATTATTACTATTTTTTAGAAAAGGTAAAAATATAATCTATTTACACAAATTAGTGGCTTAATTATTGCACACTATTTATTGATTTATCCTACTCAGACCCATTTATTTAATTAAGAATAAATATTCATTATTCTAAAATATAATAAAACATTTTGTGAACCTGACTTACTTTGAATTTTTGCACAAAAACCCTAGAAACCCTAGGGTCAATTATTTCTAATTTTTTACCATAATTTATTGAATTTTCCTAAATTTAAAAATTATAAATCTAAAAATTCATTGAAAAATTATCATAATTTTTTTTTAAAACTCTAGTTTGCACATACTAGGTCCTTTTTGCATATAAACACATTCCAAACACTAGGAAAAATATATTGCTAATTTTATAATTTTTTTTAATTTTTCCTAAATTTTTCAAGAAAAATTATACAAATTTTATATAAATTCATATCAAAAATTTAAAATTATCATACTAAATTTTAAAAAAATCATTCAAACACCCTAGTTATATCAACTAGCTCTTAGTTATTTTCCACTAATTTTCCAACCATTTTTTAAATTTTATGTTGCATACTTAGCTCAGAAATTCATTTTCAATTTCAAAAATTCATAGTATTTTGCATAAATATTTTTGAAATAATCCATAGTTGCATGTACTAATACCTATTGCTTCTTGAGATATCACCTTACATTTTTGGGAGCTCTATATCCTTTTTGCATAAATTCTAATTAGCTATTTTTAGGAATTTTCCTTTCTTATATTCAATATTTTCCTTTTCTAGCACATTGCCTATTAAAAATTATTGAAAAACATTCAAACACATTATAAATTATTTTCCTACTTTCACAATGGCCCAATATACTAGTTTTTATGAAATTGATAAAAGAGAACTTTAATAACTCTTAACAAAACATCTAGATATGCAAGATGACATGCTTAGAATTATACAAGAGGAATAACCAAAAGTGAAAAATTATCAATCTTCTCAAACCATAGAGCCACCAATTGCAAACAACATTACTGGGGAAACTATGTTTCAACAACCCCTTATAGCATCCCAAACTTCTTTTATGCCACTAATTATAACTAGTACATCCCTATCTCCTAATGTGAAAGCCCTTGTGCAAGAGATAAGATCTCTTCAATCTAAGGTGCAACATCTTGTGAAAGGTACCACTAGACCTATGCAGGATTTGGATTCTTTTTCTCTTTTGCATATACCATTATCATGTCACATTACTTCTACACTCTTGCCATAAGGTTTTGTTCAACCCAAGCTTACTCTTTATGATGGCAAGGGTGATTGAAACACACACTTGAGAGATTTTCATGCAACATGCTTGGACTATGTACCCAATGATTGGCTACTTACCAAGCTATTTTCATGGAGTCTAAAGGATTATGCTTTAAAATGGTTCTATAGTCTACCAAATCAGCTAATTTATTAATCCTTTATCTAACATGTTCTTAGCACATTTCAGCATTAACATTGGTCATAAGGTTTCATATGCTCAAATTGATCAACAAAAATAATGACCAACTGAGCATCTCATAGACTATGTTCTTTAGTATAAGACCATCTTGGCTAAGATGACTAGTCCCATGGTAGATTAAGAGTTATAGGAATTTTTCGAATACAGTCTTCTACCAGCACTTCATGAATCAATTATGTTCAAGTGATTCTCTTCCTTCACTGAATTGTGTCATACACTAAAGGAAAGAGAAGTGAAACTCATTTCAATGGGCAAACTCAAGGATACAATCACTCCAAACACAACTAATAAAAGTAACAACAAAGTCCCATACAAGGTCAAGTTAAATGATACAAAAGGGCAAAATTAACCTATAATACATGTAGATTCAGAGCCTCCTTAGTGTACTTTCTCACATCTTCCAGTTCCTCCAGCCAAGGTTTTACAATAGATTTTGGATTGTAATATCATATCTCTCCCTCTTATTTAGGAAGTTGATCCAACCAAACCTCTTCCCAAGAGATATGATCAATAGGCATTTTGTGATTTCCACAAGGCACCAAGCCACACTACAAACATATGCATCAATTTGAAATATAAGATACAAGATTTGATAGATGATAAAATACTTGAACTTGGCACTTTAGTTGAGCCTCCACAAGAAAAACCAACATATGATAAAGATTTGAAAATATTCTTAGATCCATTTTCATATCATTTAAAATAGGATACATGGGACACATCATGGGTTCAACTTGCATATCATGTACATCCACCACTAGTTACATAATAGGCACCTTTAGTTGAGTCACATCCTTTGAGTGGTATGATCAATGTGTATGAGTCCAAAGTTCTAGCTAGGCCTTCGATATCCTTCTTATATTAGGAAATTATGGAGGATAATTTAGATTATAATTCACTCTTTATCAAAGCATATATTCATAATCAACCCATTCACAATGTTCTCATTGATAATGGTTCTAGTGTCAACATGTGCACCATTAAATTATTACAACATTTGGGCTATTTAAAGTAGGATATCAACTCAACAGATACTATTATCAGTAGATTTAGTGGGCACATATAGAGTTCATTAGGTGAGATTATACTTCTTTTATAGACTGGTCCAACGCAAGTGACCACACATTTTATTATAGTTACTAGTGCAAGAGATTTTGATATGTTATTTGATAACCCATGGATTCAAAAAATTCAAGCATTACCATCTATAGTTCACAAATGTATGAAATTCATTCGTGTTAATCAGGTTATTATAGTTGGTGGAGTTTTGTATGAGTTACCACAACCCACTTTAGAGCCATCTACTTTGTAGTCACCAGTTTTAGCTTTTCCACTAGTTTTAGTTTTCCCACCCATTATAGTTATTCCTTCGATATAGATTTAGACATAATTGACACATCCATCACTAGTATAGAGGGTTCATATACCTCCATAGCTTTAGTATTATAGATAGTTTTTAGTTATAGTTTTCACACCCAGAGCAGTCTCATTGAGATAACATGGGTCTACACATAAATCACATGTTTAGAGAGCCTTTCCTATTTATAGATGGGTCCCTAAGATCCCTACAGTTACATCCACTTCTAAGAATTATAGTGGGACCCCACAGTCAATTTCTACTTCATATATTTTAGAGCATATACAACATATACAAATTTTAGATCCACAATCTCAGCATTTTCATCATGCTTCACATTCAATCATGATTCCGCTCCTTGATATAGGACACCATGATAGGGAGTCTTGCATGAGACTCATCATTTAGTATCATCCTATCCCAATCTACTTGTACATAATATCTTTTCTTTATTAGACATAGCTTATACAAAATTTCAAAATACAAAAACATTCAAATAATTTTAAAAAACCAAACATATTTAGATTGTATGCATCATCTATGTTTTACATTTATACTATCATGTTAGACTTTCATTTACTATTCTATGTTATTATTTGTTGATTATCTACATTACCATGCTTCACTTGATCTTTTTTGAGTGTGTGAAGTGACTTCTAGTTCTTTTATTGATTTATTCTACCCTTTGAGGGGGCATCTTCTACATGACTAAACCATATAGGTTATGTAATTATTACACCACACATTCTAGTTATCATGTTTACATACATTACTTACTAGCTTACACAGATTACCACATCAACACTCACTAGTATCTTAAACTTGTGTATTTTTTAGCCTATACCTAGTCTTGTACCAAACACATCTTGCATACTTTCACTCTTTCTTAGATTAGTTATATGTGATTCTATTTTTATATTTTTTACATGTTTTCCTTTCCTACTTTATGTATCTAGATGTGATTGCATTTCCAGTTCCATTTTTGTTTCTTATGTGTGCCTTAGGATTTTTTCCAATGTCCTTTGCTTGTATTTGTGTGTGTGTACATTTATACATTTACCAATGTCCCTTGCTTATACTCTTCTATGTTCATGTTTCCCTCATGCCAATATTTTATTGTTTCAAATTGTATGTGTATGTGGCATTTGGACATGCCTTGTATGCTTGCTTTCTAGTTTGAGTCACAGGTGCCCATGTCCATTGTTTGCATGGCCCCTTAGCCAAACTTATATGCTTATTGCTTCTTGATTCTTGTTTTGTATGCTGGTTGCTTGATTATTTGTCCTTGTTTTCAATGTCATGATCCATATCATGTATTTAACTTGCTTTCTTAGATGCTATGATGGACATCACGCTTCATGCCTCCAACTAATAACTAATAACTAAAAACTAACAACTAACATCTAATATTTCTAGTTCTAGTTTAGTAAATTGCACATGCTTTTACATATATATATATATATATATATATATATATATATATATATATATATATATATATATATATATATATATATATATATATATATATATATATATATATATATATATATAGGCATACCCCTATTGGTCTAAAAATCTCTCAATACAAACATTGATATATCTAGAGATATCTTGTCAAATATCATTGCTATATCAGGTGTCTATGCATCATAACACAATTTTAGGACTCTTTTCTTCTGAGGGTAGCTAGTGAAAGTTAAATCATTCCCACCCTTAAAATATGGGAAACAAATAGGAGTTTTTAAATAGAGATCAAAGCTATTAGTAGTCAAAATAGCAACATTCAGTTCACCTAGTTTAAAATCTAGAGGTCAAACTAGTCAGAATAGAACAAAAAAATAGTGATATTTCCAGATCAACAACCAGTTTTAGCATAAGACAACAATGCCAAAAATAGACAATAGTCCCAAACACAATGGTTTATTAAATTTTTCACTCTTATCTAAGAAGAAAAACACCTATATTAATAGGCAAAAAGTTTAGCTCAGCTATAGTTTTTGCACATCTAGATCAATCAAAATTAGTAGTTTCAATATAGTTTTCTCAAGAAATATAGATATAGGGGGTATCATGTGTGGTATGATATCTCTCACTTATAGTTTTATATTAGGTATTTGGCATAACTTCTATATCATAATCCATGTTCCAGACACCATGGATTAGGGGTAATGTGTGTGGCACATTAGTCTTCTTTTGTTTCCAAGTTCAATTTATTACCTAGGCATTCTCAGTAGATATGTGTCTTACTCCATCTGCAGGTGGTTGGCATCTTTTTCAAGTTTAAATTTCATATAAGTTTAAATTCTTAAGTACCTGAGTTGGCTTTCTCATAATCCTAGTGCATCATTTTTGGAGTGGCTTTCATATAGGCCTAATCTCCATCTTTTAAAATGGCCATGAGTGGTCTAGTTTTTAGCATACATTTGGCTATCCATGCCACATTGTCAAAATTTTAGAACATCTATGGGATCCATGAGCCATCTCATATGAAATCTATTCTATACTGGTATCACTTCATAGCTTTACTTCATGGGGAAACGATGGAGCCAAAGGGCCAACCTTTGTATTTTTGAGCCACCTATTAAAAGGGATTAAACACATAGTCTAGAAATTGATTATCACATGAAAGATCATCTAGCTTCACTCAGTAGGTGATGATGGAGACAAAAGGATAGCCTTTACATTCTTGAGCCACTTTCTAGGGAATTAAGCACTTAGCTCTGTTCATGATATAACTTTTGGTACAACATCATCCATCACAATCTAGCATTACTCAACCTTACTCAGGATCACAATAGGTTTTGTATTGTTTTGTGTACCTGGTGAGGTATATTTGTTCCTTTCTCTTCCTTTTTATTTTACTCAAATTTTGTATGTTCTTATTTTATATCACATATAATAATAATTGATATACACATTGTTTCATTTCATAGATTCACACTTGCACAATGTGTTCTCTATGCACTATCCAGTATTACTCAAAATCACACAAGCTTCATGGACTTCAAATTTATAGGTAAGTTCAGGTACACTTTATATTTTTTGCCTTTGACCTAGTATTTAACTTTTTTGTATCACTAGAATAAAGGGGGGAAATGTAGTCATATAAAATTCAAAATTCGGTCACTTGAGTATGGCTAAAGATACCTAATCCATAGGTCCTCCTACTTGCTTACACAACCTTTTTTAGACTTTTCTTTCACTAATTTCCAATCATCCATAGCCTTTTAGACATAATACTTACAAACCCAAGTAGCTATTTTAGGCTTAGATCCATCCCACTAGGTCTTATTCCTTATAGACAATAGTGCCCAACTTGGACAGGAGTGCTAAAATCTAAGGTGTCCTATTTTTGGTGATGTTGCTCAAGTGTATTTTTTGTCCTAACGATCATATTTTCTTGAATCCTTATCCTAATTCATGTCATCTTAAAATGAATTCATTTAACTCATGATCATTAATTTATATATAAAAGGCCATTCAAATTCCATTTATAAGGGTTGGCACTCATTTATAAGAGAGAAGCAAGAATACAAGCAAGTACATTCAAGCACTCTTCCCTATTCTCTGCATATATCCAATAATATTTCAAGCTTATTCAAACTTTTACACCAGTCCCTAGTCATTCTAATTATGTATAGTTTTGCATCTAATTGCATTTTCATACACAATTACACCAAGTACTTCAATGGGATAAATACATTAGCTTGATCCCTCCTTAGAGTATTGTTATGTAGGTAGCATGCCCACACACAGGGTGTGAAGTGTGTCCAACGTATCCTTTACACACTAACCCCTTCTCTTTCTTTTCCCAAGTTTCCATTGAAGTTCAAGAAAGAAGAGCTCCTAGGGATTATGAATATTAAAATAAATGTACATCAAGCTTAATAGACTTTTAGGCTTTGATATTTCATTGACAGGGTAACACAGACCTATCGAGTAGAACCCAAAAAACTCAAATCACTTAGATAATATCACCAAAAAAGGATTTTATCACCTAATAATAGGGTGTTCCATTTTTGGCACTCCTATCCAATCCAAAAATTAACTCTAAGATCCTATTTTTGATAGTCTTCTAAGCCTACATAGAAATTTCTAGACCTTGCAACATCCATCTCAGTCAGTTTCCAGCTAAGTTTGATTTTCTCTCTATTATTAATATTTTTAGAAAAGGTAAAAATATAATCTATTTACAAAAATTAGTGGATTAATTATTGTAAATTATTTAATAATTTACCTTGCTTAGATCCATTTATTTAATTAGGAAT
This sequence comes from Torreya grandis, assembly GCA_037957365.1. Classification (NCBI taxonomy): domain Eukaryota; kingdom Viridiplantae; phylum Streptophyta; class Pinopsida; order Cupressales; family Taxaceae; genus Torreya; species Torreya grandis. Next base: position 772,593 of record JARHVA010005449.1, on the reverse strand, counting down.
AAAACTCCATTATTCTAAAAAACAATAAAACATGATGGTCACCTTAACCACTAATGGTCATCCCAACCACTGACGATCACTGTGGAAAAAAATAACAAGTTATTTTCACCCTCTTACCCCTATCCAAATCTAATTTTCTATGTCCCTACCTATTCATAAACCCCTATCTAATATTTTGAAATAAACTCGAGCCATTTAGTATAGGTATTGACCCACCTATTGCTATATTAGTCATTTTAGTCTATTTATTTATCAAGCATTTCTTGTGTTCAATTTTAGTAACTTTTGATTATTGATGTAAGTAATTTATCATTATGTTTATAAACATAATTATTTAAAATGTGTGGATTGACAGCCCATGAGGAAGCTCTTACTTTTGGGATCTAGCTAGCACTAGGCAATCTACCTAGTTATCTATCTAACCAACCATTGATTTAGTGTTGTCTTATTTGTAGGTCATCCTCCCAAGTTAAACATGAGTTCTTAATAATCATGTAATTCAACATGCACATAATTGAATAGGTTTTTCAACCATACCCATATTTAGTTTCTTCTTCTTCATTTCTTGAAATATAAGTTGAAATTCAATGAAACATTTTGACATGCTCGATGGGACCCTTGAGTCTCTACTTGGGTTTTTATTATTTTCATATATATGTTATTCTCTCTATTTTGTGCTCATAACTAAAACCAAAATTTTCCTTTGGTCTTAAAATTAAGTACATACATTGATTGATTGAAATTTTAGCTCACATAGGTTAAATTAAAGTAAAGTAATCTGGTTATAGCACCACTTTTGTTTCACACACTAAACCAAACCACCTACATCAATCAAAAATCAAACAAACTTGAGACAAGGCCCAACTAGGATTTCATCACCTAGCGATCACCTTACCCTTTCTTGGCAATCCTTCTTAGAGGTCATTACCAAGAGGAGAACCAACTCAATTCTTTGGTTGAGTATAAACTCTAGAAATTAGTATATATTAGCTAAGCTTCCAATACCCTTATCATTATGGTGTGTGAAGTGAGCAGTTAGGATCCAATACCAAGCCATGTATTGATTTCCAATACAGATCCTTTTGAGAGGCTAAATATAACATGAAACCAACCATATAGTTCTTTTCTAGTACCCATTCTATAAACCAATCTTAGTCACATAATTTATTGAAAGCTTAAGGAATAAGCCAAAAGAGATACTAAAAATAATTTTTAGGACTTAATGTACTTTTTAGAGTGTGATTTGCTTTCCTTGATCATTTATTATCTCCTCTCTATTTGAGTGGTGAGATTGTTTATGTATTATCTCTCCCTTACCTTAGATGGTTTTAACTCATGAGCAGCAAAATAATATAGCAAAAAAAAACTCATCACCAAATTGATCAACCTCTTCTACCTCCTCATCCATGGACTACATCTTTGAACCAACAAACTCTCCTTACCCTTTGGGAAGTCCTTCTTCCTTTACTAAGTTCCCCAAGTAGATACAAACTTTTCCACCTTCTTAGATAATAATCTTATGGCCCTTCAACATTATCCTAACACTATGCCCCATCATACCCCTTCTTTAGTTCCACCTTATGGCATGCCTTCCCACCGTATGGGAAACACTTCTATTACCATAGTCACCACCCAACCATTAACTACCCAAGTTTCCTCATCTACCAATAATCCCTTTGATACTAATATGGAAAACCAACTTGCCTAACCTATAAAAACCCTTATACCTTCCACCCCCACTAATAACTCCTCTACCTTAGGAGAAACCCAACCACTAGCCATGTATACTCCCCTTAACATGGGAGTACCTAAAACTAGAATTATCCACCTTCCTTTGACAACCCCCAATTCACCAACCATTACCCCACTTTAAAATCTTGTAGTGTCTATACCTTTTACCTTACCACCAATCAGTTCCAAGATCATTGCCCTTATTTTTATTACCAACCCAACCATTGATTCTACCCAATAGGTGCCCTTTGCACCAAACCTAGGTTACCTCCCTAACCCACAAGGGCATGTACCTCTACCTACTACCCAACCACCAACATCCACCTACCCCTACATAACTTTCACCTAACCATCAGTGTCCATATATCAATATGTGGTAGCACCTCAACCCCCTACCACTTATCAATATGTCACCTAACCACCATAGTATTATGTGTCTTATAACCCTTTAGGTACACAAACCCAAGAAAACGTAGTGAAAATGCTCATAGATAAAATGACTACCTTAGAGTCATCCATTTTTGGAGCTCAAAACATCTTGTCATATGACCAGATATATAATGATACCATCTACCCATCTATCCCTATCATACCATATCCTCCTCAGTGAGAACTTCCCTAGTTCTCTAAGTTTTAAAATAAGGATGACCCCCAATAGCACCTCAGGGAATTTAGGCATGCATGTTATTTGATTGCATATGATGATGACTTCCTTCTTTGTACCTTAGCCATGTCCCTATCTAGTCTAACATTGGATTGGTATAGTGACATAACCAAACACTCTCTCTTCTCCTTCACCCAGTTGGTCCAAACTTTCTTGGATCACTTTTCAATAAATATCTCCAAAAAGGTTTTGATCACTAACCTTTACTCTATTCAATAATTTGATGATGAATCTATTGATAATTTTTTAGCTCATTGGAGGAGCCTAATCAATCATCTTTCCTTCTCTTTACCCCAACCCAAACTGATATAACTTTTTGCTTGAGCATGTGACAAACGCATCTCTTCTACACTACATGTCCAAAGCTTTAGAACTTTTGATGAAGCTTTTACCATGGTGTGTAAGCTAGAAAATAGAACCATTGATGAAGAAAGTTAAAGTTTAAAAATAAGAACTCTATTTATAAAACTAATGAGGCTTCCTCCTCTAAACCAAGCAAATAAACTAAAACTAGGACTAAAATCAAGGGAATTGCAAATGTGGTTGTCTTTAAGACTGCTCCTCCACCATATATCAACCAACCAAATTCCTCTAGATCCTTAAAGAAAAACATGAGAAACCAAAACCAAAACAATCATAAGTAATTTACTCCACTTGGGGAATCTTATGCTTCAATTCTAGAGAATTTATTGAAGGCTAATATCATACAACTTCTTCCTATCAAGCCTCCTCAACAATTTGATTCTTCTCATCCTGCACCTAGTTATTATAATGAGAATGATCTATGTGCTTTCCATTGAGTAGTAGGGCATGATGATAGTAGGTTTAATACCTTTAAAAGCATTATCTAATCCCTCATTGACAAAGGAGAGCTTGTGTTGGATAACCCTAATTTACCTCAAAACTAAGCCCTTGAAATTTTTAGACAACCTTCCCAATCATGCACCTACAAAAATGAGAGAAATGAGGTTGATTGTTCTTATAATGCCCATACCATCAATATGGTTCTTGATGCACTCATTGATGAAGAACCTACCACCCAATATATTTATTCTTCACCCTCTCCACTTATTGAGGTAGTGGATTTACCTTATCCTCTTTTGGAGACTCAAACTAAGGAAGCATCCATTTCTCTTCCTCCACTTACTGAGGTAGTGGAGCCATCAAACCCTCCTTCCACTAACATATAAAACACCTATTTTACCTTCTCCCCCAACTACCAATAAATTTACTGCCTCTTTGGAAATCACTCCCAAAGAGGAAGCCACCATGTCTACACCTCCCATAGAGGAACCACCTATCCAAACCTTACATACTTTGATTGAGGAAAAGGATGAGGTTACCATCCCTTTGTCTCAACCTATGGGTTTATCTTTCCAATCCACTACTCAAAGAATTAAACTAATCTACAAACCCTTATCTAGACTAGTTCATAGATTGGAATTTTCCTCCAGCCTTGACATGGAACAAGACAACTTTTAGAAGTAATTGGGGATCCCTTATATCACCAAATAGGAACCTTTAACCCCCACTTTAATAGACTAACCAACCACCTCTATTATCCAAACCCCTCTCTTACCAACTAAACTGATAAAAACCTTTACCATCCAATACACCTAAACCCCAAACAACCAAATCACCTTCTCCAACCAAACCAACCCAAAACCTTGTAACTTTCACTACACATAGCCTTAATCACCCATTTATGAAATTGGAGATTACCTCATTAAACCCAACAACTTACCACAAAAACAAATCAATCAAGGAAGTAAAGCCAGTAAAAGGCCAAAGGGCCAAAATATTACCTCCTTCAACCTTGCCCTCTATTTTAGGGCCTCATCCCTCCACTTTGATTAGGAAGTCAAATATCTCAACCAAAACCCAACCACCACTATTTGTTAAACTAGCATACTTGCTTTCTAACACACCCATCTTCATCAAGCCATCAACAACCAAACTACTTATCCTGAAACCTCCCACCTCCAATTTATCAACTTCCACCTTAACAAAACCAAAACCATTAACTAAGAACACCACCTTACCCATACCTTCTACCACCAAGTCTATTTCCAAAAAGACTTCTATCTCACCAACTAAGACCAAAACCTCTAAACCCTCTCCACATTTGGCTGAATCCTACTTGATTATTTTCTAGAGGTTAATGCAAGATTATTACTTGACCTTACCCTCTATTAGGGCATTTAACCTTCTTGGTCTAAAACCTATCTAATATAATGATCACAAGTGTGATCCTATCATAAGACACCAGGGCATGACATAGAGAATTGTAAATATCTCTAAACCATTATCCACTGGCTCTATGATGAGGATGATCTAATAATAGATGAACCTCACATGATCCCACTAATAATTCAATAGACAATAACCACTACCCAATGCCTACCTACTCCCCCACTCTCACCTTAGACTGGTGATTAACTGAATTAATCTCCTACCCCAACTCTTCCCTATATTTATATTATCTATGTGGTCACATGATAACATGATCAATAGAAGGATAAGGGGAAGGGAAAAGTATCCATCCCATGGACATACCCATCTCCCACCTCCCAGTTGAGTCAAAATCAAGCACCTTCACCTCTATCCAAACCAAAGGTATCTATCTTGGGCACCTCCCAATCCAACCCCTCCAATTCCATTAGGAGGGTGGTACTTAAAAAACTTTACCAAACCCTAATGAATATGAGCCTATATGAGTTAATTTCTAATTCACCTCATCATCATCAAGCAATGATAGAGGCATTACAATCAATGGAGGTCCAAACCAAAGACCCTCAACCTCTAGCATCCTTTATTAGTGCTCTCTAAATTTCTAACCTTCTATCCACTTTGATGACCTAGATCCCCCTCTCTTTATCACTAATTATATCAACCATATCTACATCAAATGGGTCATGATTAATGGGGTAACTAGTATTAACATCATCTCCTCCCATGCTTATAATCAACTCAACCTATTAGACACTGTCATGTCCAAAACCTTAGCCATCCTCTGATCCTTCAATGACACCATGGCCACTACCTTAGGAACTATTGTCCTTCATATCTATTTAGGACCTGACACACTCCCTAAACTCTTTTATGTAGTGGAAGGTGAATTAAAATACAATTTTTTGTTGGGATGACCTTGGATTCACTCCATGGGTTGTGTAACTTCTACCCTTAATTGTTACATCAAAGTTGAGCACGAGGGCCAGGTTATCATTATACAAGTTGACACAAGCCCCTTTTCATCATGTAACATGACTTATTGACCCAATGACATCCTCCTACCTTTATATAGCACACACTCATTAGACAAATATAAGACCTTAACCACAAAAGAGGAAGTCATACCTTCTCATACCAATGAGGCATTAACTAGCTCATCCATCCCCTCTAATTAGATTCCCACTTCATACCACTTGAAATCCACATTCTAACATCTTTCACTGGGGAAATATCAACTTCTCACCCTTGATGCTTTCCATAATACCTAAGAGTATGGGAAAATTGACCACCAACCTGGATATGACCTCAATGTCAGAGCCATTTTTACCTTTGGACCTTCACACTACCAAACCCATTTCATCTATAGGGGACTTGACAAACCACTTACCCCTTCTACCACCTCTCCTTCACCTCGACCATTCACCTTCATTTTATCCTATCTAGACAAGCCAAGTTTTTCCAATACATACCTCTATAGATGTGCTTGGAAATGATTTGGTCTTAGATGATATGAGCATGGCTCACATGAGTTGATTTTCATTGAGACTAAAAAGCCTAATGAATAATGTGGCCTTAGTTTCATTCTACCCACCAAGAGAAAAACCAAACCACCTACCATCACCATTATTGAGGAAGACATCCCTCCCTCACCAACTTCTTCTACACTTACATGTGAAGATGAGGACATCATCCCCATAAATGTTTTTCATCAACATGATTAGCCTCAGACCCCAAACTTATCAAAAGGAGGGGAAAACCATAACCATCCCTTTGACTCATTCTAAGATGATAAGAGATGACTCTCCTACCATTAACACTATTTAGTGTTAGGATGATGATTCCATTCTCACCTACCATGGTGCCTTGGATTATTCCATCCACAAATCCCTTCCTCTAGAAAATTTTATCATGTTTAATGAATCCACCATGGATATCAACTTGGGCACTCTAGATAACCCCTACATTATAAAAATTGGCCAATCTTTGAATGCCAAGGAATTTCAAGACTTTCCCTCCTTCCTCTAAGACCATAACCTAGCATTTTATTAGTCATATAGTGATATGCTAGGAATTGACCCTACCATTACCACCCACAACATAGTCACCAACTCTGACATGAAGCTCATCAAGTAAAAACTTTGACACATGCACCCTCGCATGTCCCTTCTCATCAAAGAAGAGACTCAGTGCCTCCTATCTATCAATTTAATTCAACCCATTAACTATCCCTAATGGGTCTCAAATGTCACACCTATCACCAAATCCATAGGGGGAATACACATTTGTGTGGATTTTAATGACCTCAACCTTGCTTGCCCTAAAATATGATTTTCCTCTACCAAGCATTGACCAACTAGTTGATCTTATAGTTGGACACAAGATGTTATCTATCATGGATAGATTCTCAGGTTATAGTCAGACCCTAATTGCCTTTGACTATCAACACAAAACCACATTTATTACCCCATGGGTGACCTTATATTATAGAGTCATGCCTTGTAACCTACCAATGTGCCATGACTTACATCTTCCACAACCTTATCCATAAGATTATTAAAGACTATGTGGATGACCTCTTTGGGAAATCCGAATATTGTAAGGACCATCTGGTTATTCTCAAGATTATATCTAAGTTCCTTATCCATTACCACATCTACCTTAATCCCAAGAACTAAATTTTTTGGGTCTTATTAAGAACTCTCATTGGCTTTATCATTTTACTTTGGGAGATTGAACTCGACCTTACCAAAATCAAATCCATCCTTGACATGTTTCCTCAAATCAACCTCAAATAACTTCATAGTTTTCAAGGGAAGCTCCAATATATTTGTCACTTTATCTCCTATATCTCAGACTGATGCCAACCCTTATACCACCTTTTGAAGAAGGATGTATCTTTTAAGTGGATTAGTGACTGTCAAAAGGCTTTTGATTCAATCAAATAATACATCATGTCTACACCTATCCTCACTTATCCTAAGGATAACCAACCTTTCTACCTTTATATCTCTATCACTAACCACTCTCTAATGTAAATAATTATTCATCAAGATGAACAACATAGAGAGAAATCCATCTACTACATTAGTCACATGCTTGTAGAGTATGAGACTTGGTACACCCATGCTAAGAAACTTTGCTTATCTATAATCTTCATGGCCACCAAAATTTTTAACTACCTTCTTAACCACAAAAAGTATGTCATAATCAATACTAACCCACTCAAGTATATGCACTCCAAGCCATACTAAAACTAACATATGGCTAAGTGGCTCATGATTTTAGCAGAGTTTGACCTTGAGTTCCTTTAGTAAAAGTTAATTAAAGGGAAAGTCATTGATGACCAATTGGGTAAGGCATTATTAGTAGAAAACCAACCTCCTCCTCTTGAGTTCCCCAATGAGTCCATCACATCCCTCTCTCAAGTGGACTTCACCTATTAGTTCATCATGTTATTTGATGGATCAAAATAATAACATGGTGGGGGAGCTAGCATCATCATCATTCCCTCTGATGGTGAACCCCTTCCTTTATCTTTCAAGATTGAATTTGAATGTACCAACAATATGGATGAATACACACACACACACACACACACACACACACACACACACACACACACACACACACACACACACACACACACACACACACACACACACACACACACACACACACACACACACACACACACACACACACACATACAAAGCCCTAGTTATAGTCCTTTAAAATACATTATCCCTAGGAGTCAAAACAATCAATATAATTTATGACCCCCAACTTGTGGTAAATCAAGTCAATGGATCTTACCAGTATAAGAATGATGTTTTGCAATAGTACAAACAACTAGTTGATGAAATCTTATCATCATTTGAACACTATCACATCTAGTTAACCCCATGATCTACCAAAAATCCTACCAACACCATGGCTTCCCTTGCATCTCAGATCCTTTCTTCAACCTCTAACTCTAAACTATTGGTTATTATCCATAGACTTACCCAACCTGACCTTTAGTATCAGTAGACCTTCAACTATCTCAACCTTACCATCATTCTTTTGGGCTCTCTAGGAATGCTCAAAGAGCATCTATCTAAAATACCTTATGTTATATGATTATGGGGGGAATTATTTATAAATATGGCTTTGATGGCCTCCTCTATTGTTACCTATGTAGTCATGAAGCCTCTCATGCTATCAAGGAAATGCATGATATAATCTGTGGGGGATACTTAGTATCCTATCCATCACTAAATAAATTCTTTAACTCACCTATTACTATCCTACCATTAACCAAGACTATTATGATTATGTGAAAAAGTGTTTTAAGTGTTAATAACACACAAATTTATATCATACACCTAGCCATAGTCTTCATGTTTCTACTAATTTTTAGCCCTTATCATAATGGGGTATGGACCTTATTGGTGAAATTAACCCCCATTATTTGTAGTGACACCATTCTATCATCATTGTGACCAAATATTTCACTAAATGGCTAGAATATATTCCTCTAGTCTCAACCAAAGTAGAAAAGATTATTGACTTTATCAACCATCACATCATCTATCATTTCAGTGTTCCTCACAAGATTATCACTGAAAATGGTAAATATTTTAATAATAAATAAGTCCAAGGTCTTTGTGACACATTCAACATTAAGTTAAGTTTGTCCTCGCCCTATTTCCCTCAAGTGAATGTACAATCAAAATCCTCTAACAAAACTCTTAACAATATTCTCACTAAAATGGTCAATGCATCTGGTTTGGATTAGCATTTGCACATCCCCTTCACCTTATGGGCATGTCGTACTAGCATCTGAACCCCTATTCGTGCTACACCTTTTTTTGCTTGTGTTTGGAGTTGAGGTTGTCTTATCTCTAGAAGTCCAAATCCCATCTCTTCACATATCTTTACAAGATCTCATTGCTAAAGATGATTATCATTAGCACCATTTAGCCTGGCTTGAGCTATGTAATGAGCATATATTATCCATTATTACCCATATTCATGTCTACCAAGAGTGTGTCAAACATGCCTATAACAAACACCTTAGAGTGCAATAATTTAATATCAAGGGCCTCATCCTAAAGGAAAATCAACATATCATCAATATGGAGAAAAGAGAGTAGGGTAAGTTTGATTTCGATTGGTTTTGACCTTATATCATAACCCACAATTATATATCAAGAGCTTACCAATTATCCTCTCTCAAAAGCAACCTAGAACCTAAGCCCCTCAATGCTTCACATCTATGTCCTTTCTTTTTTTTTAAAGGATCAAGCTCACCTTCTATTTAACATAATCTCATACCTTGCTTACAAACCACATTTATCTCCCTATTTTAGGGTAAAATGATTAAAATTTAATCATTTGATTATCTATCACAATCATAGCCTAATCTTGAATAATGGGTACCATGGCTCTACCCATGGCATGATTCTCATGGTACTTTCTACCCCTTTTCTACGGTGGATTCCCATTATCATTATCACCTAAACCTCTTTATAACTAATCAACCTTCTTGTGATTTTAAGTTTTGCCTTCATAAAGGTGAACCCTTAATCCTATATAAGCAAGTCTATGTCAATTAAAATCAAACAAAGAAAAAAAGGCAAAATCCCTATCAATAACAATCATGGATCATTCCTAGCATTCATAGACTGCTCCCTTAAAAGATAGTTGTTGAAAACATACTTGAAATTTATCAATGTAAGGTGGAATGATCCCTTTAAGGACAACTATTGAAAACATTAAACTAAACACACAAAATTATACCACTCCCTTGAAGGATAACTGAGTAAAGATTTTGTCAAAACAAGTAATTTTTTGGAAGCTTCCCACATCAATCAGCTTCCCCAACCCTCCTACGTAATAATAAAAAGACCCATTATAAAAAAAATCAAAAACATAATAATTTTGAAAGCCATAATTGGCTCTCATAAGCAAAAAAATATTGAAATCCCTAATCGGCTCTCATGAGTAGACTTCCCACATCGACTAGTCTACACTTTATATGATATAGACTTGTTTATACTGAATCTTTGGAAACCTACATAAGAGGTATGCTAGCCTCACAAGAAGTTTTAATTTTCATCTATATCCCCTTTATACACTTTAAGCAAGGGATTTTGATCTTACTTAACATTATGTGATCAAGACACCTTTTTAATTGACTAACGAACACTTTTACAAAGCATTTAAAGGGCTTATATTCCATAAACCAATCTAACTTTGGTTTTATTTTATTACTTGTTAAAGAAGAAGCATTTCACCCTTTCCCTATCCTATCATGACTAATTGATATATTTACTAAGATTTTTGTCTCTTGATTATATCCTCTATTTTCACATATAATGTTGTTAATTAACTTACTTCATGTGTTCTACCCTAAGCAAAATAACAATGACCATAATCATCACAACATATCAAACTATGTCATAAGCAAATGCATAACCTTAATCATAACTATCATAAGCATAATAACATCATAGTATCCATGAACAATAAAGCAACCAACCATTTTCCACCACATGTTTAAATCTAAACAATGAAGCATATACTCATTAAAATTTAGCATGTCATTAACATACATGTCATAAATCATAACCATACATAATAACCATCACATGCCTAGCTAGGTGAGTCTACATTAGTATCTAATATCCAGAACATAAGCATAATCAATTTAACATGAGCATAATCAATACAAACATCATCCTATAAAAATCAAATTAAACCATGGGTAATGAGTAATAGGCAAGGATCATATATATATAAATCATGAGTCTGAACATCATAATGTATAAAAAAAATATACATGTCTCTCAAATGTACATCTCACCACATCAGCTCATAGGACAAAATCAAAATGATATATAGTAATATATAGTATGTCATATATATTCCCTAGGGTACCACTATCTCCTGGTGCATCACTAGGTCTTGATTCATATCCCCTTGTAGTACCTATCTATACACCTACATATGCTTCCAACTAACTTGGTGTTTCCATACTGGCATCACCTACCAAACTTGTTATGTACTCACCCCATTGGGGCTCATCAAGACACTGCCTCAAGACTATAGCCTCATAATACCATAGCTCCTCCATTATGGATAGGTATTGTGCCATGGGGATGGTACCCAATGGTTTTATAGATGCCACTACTCCTCCTCTATATCTAAAGGAGTTTCTCTCCTAAATAACCAAGGCTAGTGAAGCTATAACCTGGTCCCTGTCACCTATAAGAGTAGCAACCTGACCCTATAAGGAAGCCACCTATCCCTATAGTGTTGTGACCTATGCCTATGCCATGGTTAGCACCACTCCTACCTATGAATTTGGGGTACCTCCCTATACCTATGCCCTCTAAGCCCATCTCTTAGTTGGGTCAACATCCATCAGCCTCTTACCATCATCATCTCCACCAATGTTTTTTGCTATGTATAAAGCCTAATACCATACCAAGTAACCATCTACAAAACCTACATCATCAATAATTAGCCTCACTGGTATCTCCTCATAGTCAAATACTATCCTCAATATATGTGTCTCTAGTAATAGGATATTTGTATCCTCACACATGTATCTAGGGAATGTTCTTGGAATACCCTAAACTAGGCCAAACTGCTTGTGCACCCTATCAAATAAGATGAGCTCTACCTCTCCATCCCTCTAGCTATGTACCCAACCCACTTTAGGAATCCAACATATGGTATTTAAATAATATCACCATTACACCTAGTGCACCCTTGAACCAATCAATATCATGAGCCCCTCCACCTACTTCTAAAGTGATAAAGTTATCTCTCCACCACATGTAACCCATTAGGAAATCTATCTATGTGTACCCCATATATGGTAGACCCATTAGCCTCATCACTTAGATGTGCTCATAAGTCCATCATTGTAAAACCAAATTGACATTGATTCCATATCTCTTATGGGCCCAAAACCCCCACAAATCCCTATATATCTACACCAAAATAATAAGCACCCACCCAAACACTATCTACCCCAACAACATCTCAATAAACACCCCTAGTAGTAAGTATGTAAATATCCCACTACATGAGTTAAGAAGGGAAAAACATGACACTACCATCATCATCATCTCCACTAATCTCCTCTCATCCCTCACCCTATAATAGAGAATAGAGTAATTAAAGCCCCCAATATGTCACTTGACATGATCCTAGTCATCTCCATATATCAACTCTAAAATCTCATCTTGCTCATCCTTCTCAATGTGGTAAATTATATCACCCCATAGGGGTAGTCAAGTGATCTTATGGACATCCTCTAGAAATATCTTAAACTCATTAGTTGGTAGTAGGAAGGTGTTTGTGATTGGATCCCATCTCTTGATGATGGCCACAATCATAGATGCACTGCACGACACATTTTGGTAGTGTCACATTGCTTTGAGTCCAACCTCCTCCATGTGCACCTAAAATATTGGGTTCATCCCTTAGTGAACCTCTACAAAGATACATGACACCTGATTATGCATCTATATCTCCTTTCGTGCCTACAAAAAAATAGTAGCAATCAACTTAGTTACCTATACTATTGTTGCCTATGAATTAATCACCTTAAACTTACCTAACCTTACCCATTTGACCATTTATTTAACTCTAACCTATTGAACCTAGCATTTAAAGCTACCAAATCTACCACTTAACCTACATGTCAACCTATACCAAACAATTTACACGTACTATGCCTTAAAGTGCTTTAAACATTTTTAAAAGCTTATTTTACACTATGTAACCTTTTACGATCATTATGACCATTGATGGTTAAATAACCATTTTGTCAATGATTTTCAACTATCGATGGTTGGGATGACTATTGATGGTCACTGTGTGTGATCATGGTAGAAATCCCCCAAAACCCTAGCCCACCCAAAACAAGCTACAAACTACCCTTTTTTATACCACATGCTCCAATCCTAACCCCAACCTATCCCTAACTAACCTACCCTATCCAATTTGGGAATCACCCACCCATTTTACCAAAATCATCCAAAACCTAACTAGGGAATACACACACCCAACTTAACACAATAACTACCCAGACTAATAACTACAAATTTACATATTCTAATTAAACATAAATAAACTATAAATTCAATTTTAACCCATACCTCATTCCTCAATCATCATCGAGGAGGAATCCATGGACCCCCTACCTAGCCACATCCATGTTTGTGTTGCATCTTAGCTATGTCACCCTCTAACACTTGAACCACTTAACAATAAATCATTCACCTTAGTAATCACCATATAAAAACTTCATCCAATACAACAAAACTTAAATCTCCAAAGTCAGCACAAACACATGTTTAAATGAGTAAAAATGATTCACTTTTTACTTTTGGCCATGGTCTTTTAGGGTTTGCACCCTGATTGTTGACAGTCAGAGTGACTGATAATGCTCACCCTTAAGCACCTTAACCATTGATGGTCAAGTTACTAACCTTTTTGCTCTTACCTTGAGAAACCCTTTTATAGAAGACCCAACTCAAAACAACCACCCCTGGAGACTACATTCTCCACCCACCCTGACCACCTCATCAACTCACCATTGGTCCATCTCAACCCAACTAACACTTGTTTTACAACAAATTTTTCCTGGTCCTTTGATTGCATCGATAATAATTTCCATGTTTACCACATTTTAAACTTGTACTACCTCACACATACCTGGCCCACTTATTTCTTCGTGGGAGCACTTCCTACCTTAGATACCCATGACACTCAACCTATTTGTGTTTTCACTGGGAGCACTTCCTACCATGGATACCTATGAAACCATAGACATTACTTAGGAGAATTGAATTTATGAGTGTACCCAACCACCATGAATAAATTTGGTCACATGGTCCACTCATCACTTATCCTTTTAGTAACGACCTTTATTTTTACTAGCTATGACAACCTAGTCTATGCATGATCTTAACTATCACACTTTTTATTGTACTTTATGCACTTTTTTGAATTTTAATGCCCAACCTATCACCCACCTTCATGATGTCCACCTTCATCATCACCTTCATCTACCTTATCAAACCCACATCCAATTATATTTTACCTTTTGAATTCCTAATTTGAGGGGGAACACCTCCTCCCATACTCAAGGCAACCAGACCTTCAACCAACAATCAATTTTTGTGTTACAGATTGTTGATTCAAAATCACATAACAAAAGGGGGTAAAATGTAGACATTATAAATCCACACACCATAATTATAAATGTCAAAACACCCTTGGACTACCTTAGGACCTCCTTGGGACCAATTTTACCCTTTAATCCCTAATTAAGCCTGAACATGGTCATTTTGACCAACTAACTAAACCCACTCTTTAACAACATTTTTACCTTGGTATTCAACTTTCAATGTTCAAGTTGACCACTAAAAGTCACCTTGACCACCGATGGTCAGGGTCCATCATCCCAAAAACTAACATGCAAACCATTTCACCTTGTTTTTCTAAAAATAACTTGTCTAAATCTATGTGTGAGCCATTGTATTCATAAGTTATAATTAGAGATCCCAGTTAACATCTTGTTTTACCTATCCTTCCTTTCTTATAAGAAGAGAGGAGTAAGAGGTGAAAATTACCAAATCCATAATGATCAAGAGCCTTTTGCATATAGAGCTTCTTTTTTAGGTGTTCTTCTATCAATCTAGTGATCTATCCATCATGTTAGAGAGTCGAATTGTCTCCACCCCTGAATCAAAATCCAAGTACCATTACTCTATTAGAATCATGCTAGACTTTATCAACAATCCAACCAACTCAACCATTAATCTGATCAATCTTATACAATCTAATTATTTATTTTCTAGTATTTATTTATTTTATTTCCATTTTGTAATTAACCTAGAACCAACCCATCTCTCAGAATCAAACTTTATAATCCCATCAATAAATCTATTTATCAACACAAGCCTACACATAGTAACCACTAATGGTTATCTCAACTATTGATGGTGTATCCAACCACCAATAGTCACCTTGATCATCGATGGTCTTTTTAACCACTAATGGTCATCTCAACCACTAATGGTCATTGTGGAAGAAAATAATAGAAAGTTATTTTTACCCTCTTACCCCCAACCAAATCTATTTTTTTATGTCCCTACCTATTCAAAAACCCCTATCTTATTTTTTGAAATAGACTTGAGCCATTTAGCAAAGCTATTGACATATCTATTGCTATATTAGTCATTTTAGTCTATTGATTTATCAAGTATTTCTTGTGTTCAATTTCAATAGCTTTTGATTATTGATGCAATTACTTTATCATTATGTTTATAAACTTAATTGTTTAAAATGTGTGGATTGATATCCCCTAAGGAAGATTTTGCTTCTGGAATCTAGCTAGCTCTAAGCAATCCACCTAGTTATCTAACCAACCATTTGATTTAGTTTTATTTTATTTGCATGCCATCCTCCAAATCCAAAGAGGAGTTATTCATAATCATCTAATTCAACATGCACACAATTGAATAGGTTTTTCAATTGTACCCATTTTTATTTTCTTCTTATTCCTTTCTCAAAATATAAGCTAAAATTCACTGAAATAACTATGATCAATAATGATTGACAAAAATCATAAGACACACCAAATATAAATAATAAATCATAATTCAATTCAAGCCTTATTGAATCTCATAAAATTTTGATATTATCATCCTATCTTGGTCTATTTACATTTCCATTATGCTAAAGGATAGAATTAAACTACATGAAGTTTCATCATCATGTCTAGGAAGAGGAGGTTTAAAAAACCTTTTTAATTTTATTCAATCCACACACTCACAAAAGTATGTGGAGATCTAATTTCATGCATGTGGCATAAATAATTTTCAATGCTACCTCAAAGACCTCAAAGGTTTCCCAAATCCATAACTATTTTGTTTTAGATTAAAAGTTAGGCTGAGGATAATAATTTATTTTTCACATTTTCCCCATCATATTGGTTAAGTGAAGTTACCATTGTAATAAGAGTATGGTAGCAAAAATATGACAAAAAAACCATTCTAATAAACCCTAGTGGGATGAACTTGACCACATCATGATAAAATAATCCATAATCAAATAATCATGGCCATATGATTCTATCCAATATAGGTACGATTATGTCCAGTGAATGATTTTTTTATTGTAGAAAATCATAGTTTCTAGATTGTATGAACATGTTGCAATTAGTCTACATAATCCATCTATAGTCTTATATTTATAAAATAGTAATCAATTGTCAAGATTCATTATCTTTATGTCATTTACATTTCTTATTCTAGTTTCATTTATTTCATTTGTGCTTGTTTCACATTGTAACCTATTAGATAAATTTTAATTCCTTATCCTTAGATATAATTACTTGTTATTATATTTTTCTTATTCTGATTAAACCAAAATTAAGGTAAATTTAAATGGTGAACCCATAATATTTTACACATTTAACCTAGGATTTATAAAATCCATCCTTCTCCTTAGGGATATATTTATATTTTATTTTGAGGGTTTTTTAAATCCTTTAAACCCTTTACCTTATATGTGTATTTCATGACTGACTAGATTTACAAAATTGATCAAAACATAATTATTGATTGCATTGTCAGACATTCCCAAATAATTATTCTTACAAACCATAATCACATTTATGAAATAATACATGAAATCAATGGAATTGTGTTTACCAAAAATTCTCATAAATACTATCCTAGAGTTTATGATTTTGAATCACTTATACTTTGAAACACATGTTTGACTCTAATTCCTATGCAAAATAGTGATCCTATCTCAATTATCAACAATAATACCTAACCCCTAAACAAACTTGTCAATAGTACAACCCTTTCTACACATGATCTATTAAATATGGTGCATTCCATAAATAAATTTTAAAATAAAATATAAAATCTATCTCTACAGGTTGACTCATTTGAATTTAGCATAAAACAATCATATCCTATGGTTTCGAATCAACATAGTTTCTCAAGAATGACCAATACCAATATTTTTGTGGTTATAATTTAATATTTGATGAAACATGTCTAGGGTGTCCATACAATATTAGACATATATATTAATGACTAACAAGAAATAATGTTAACTTCAACGCATACATATTTTGACAAATTTATTGTACCACAATTTTGTACCTAAATTTTATTATTTAGTATGTTGTGTCTTTCATGTCCATTCTTATTAGTGCTTAATTTTTCAAAAACCCTAAATACAAAAACATTCATATAAAATTCCAATAAAAAAAAACCTTTGCATTTATCTTTGCCATATGATATAAATCATAACTATCTCCATACACTAGATATTTTTACACATACATTTTTTCATACTTTATTTTTATAGTATGCTTTTATTTAGATAAGAGGTAGGATAACATTCATTTAGGCAAGAGGTAGGATAATATATCTATATATTCTTATGATTACATTTATGGCTCCCCATGTAGAGACATTACTGAATTTTTTATGGTTACATAATAACATCATGTTAATTAATCAATTTTGGTATATATATCTAACTTTACATTCATATTTTTTTATTGTTAATAATGTGTGTGTGTGTGTGTTTGTGTGTGTGTGTGTGTGTGTGTACATGGATATATTAATTATATTTCCATG
Source organism: Torreya grandis (assembly GCA_037957365.1). Classification (NCBI taxonomy): domain Eukaryota; kingdom Viridiplantae; phylum Streptophyta; class Pinopsida; order Cupressales; family Taxaceae; genus Torreya; species Torreya grandis. The sequence goes on along the minus strand of JARHVA010005449.1, from coordinate 754,299 downwards.
ATTGTCATCACCATATTCAAATCTATGACAATGATTTATGTGTCTTTATCTATCTTCATTTCATTCGTAAATTTTATATATTTCTTTCGAAAATTACCTTGTATTTACATTGAAATTATTGTAGCCACTTGTTTCATGTTATATTTCATTATCCTTGATCATTTTAATATTTAACCTATTATTAACACTTACCATACTTTTCATGATAATGAAAACATACTCATTTGGACATTTTCATAGTGTGCATTGAGTTTGAAATGAAACTATAGGTGCTTAGAATCTTCATATCATTTATTCTAGTTTGCAAGCCTTGCTCCTTTTCCCCTTTTTATGAACCCATGTTTTCTTATGATAGTTTATATTTTATTCTACATTTATAGCTAAAAATTAAAAACATGGTTCCATACACATTCATATCAACTTTCATATGTGGAGGCATCATACCCACAAATTTTTATCATTGAGTTATAATTTGCTTCTTTGAGCATGAATTTAACATAATCTACCATGGGGGAATGACACCCATGGTTCATTCTATGCATTTTATTATATATATATATATTTATATATATATATATATATATATATATATATATATATATATATATATATATATATATATATATATATATATATATATATATATATATATATATATATATATATATATATATATATATATATATATATATATATATATATATATATCACTTTATAATTCCATATTACTTGAATGCCTTGCCTTACTACATTAGATATGAATTTCATGTCCTTACCACCATTTACATCTTGGCATTTCTTGATTGTCATATGCATTATTTACTTGAATATATCCTCTACTTTGGTATACATGACACATATTTTCCTATGTGGGCATTATAACCACACATAATTCCCATATACATTGGCACTACATAATCTTAGCTTCAAAATACACACTGACACATGATTTAAATCATTTCAATATATGTATTTATTTGATATTTTTTACATTTGGGGGTATGAGCTCTTCCCCATGTACATAAATATCTTGAACTTGCAATTCAATTTCTATTTAGCCTTGACACATAGTTGGATATATCATATGTCATGACATATTTATTTTATCATACACTTTGGGACCTATATTAAATATTTTTATTGCACCATTACATATATCATGATACTCAATACAATATTTTCATAGTTTATTACACTATGCTTATCATGCTTGACACCTACATAGCTCTTCTTAAAATTTAAAAAACCAAGATTTTTTAAATTTTTAAAAAATTCAAAACCATGTTTTTATACATGTTAATGATTACCCATGTTATATTTTTTCATTATATATGGTTTACATGCATGTTTTTCTTAGTAATGTCTTGTGTACGTGTTATGTAGATTTACAAGTAAATTAATAATGTATTTCACACAATACCTAAAAATATTGGAGGAACCATTTTAAAATGTATCATGTATTATATTAGAGTCATTTAATTTTAAAAATTATTTCATAATGATACATATTATTTCTTGTCATTTATTATTTTCTTATCTAGATTACTATATATTTTGTTAGTATCTTATATGTCTCTCATTAACTGGATATTCTAAATTATGAATTTTACACCATTGCATTGACTATTTTTGCATGAATTATTCATTTCTTGTGTGTGTGTGTGTGTGTGTATGTGTTTAATATTTTGTGTGTCTATAATTCTAGAGGATCCTCTTAATTTACTATCTTATGCAATTCAAGCCTTAGTGTGACTTGTCACTAACTTGGATTTGGCCACTAACATTATGTGGCCCTAACTTGAGTTCACTATATAACTATTGAATAATTTTATCCATGATGTCTATCATACATATTATGGTATACTTATGTGATTCATACATTTCCATGGTTTCCACCATTATCTATAGTTATTTTTAAGTTTACTAAATTTCATGAGACCATTCAAAACATAAAAATTAAGTGAAAATTTATTAATCATATTATGTGGAATGTTACCCTAATTATTTATTAATTTTATATAAGAAAAGACATAAACTAATATGTAATTGTAATTAGGTTGAGGGGTAAATTTGGTCACTTTCTATTTTTAAAAATAGTTACCTTAAATATGAAAATAAAGTCACCTTTAGGGACAACCCAATGTCACTAAATAATAATGTACACAAATTCAAAAAAACATTTCAAAGTCTCCAATTAAGTCACCCCAACATCACTTTTGAAATATCCCCAACTTCTCTTCTAAAGACACCCTAATGTTGCCTATAAATATACCCTATCATCACCTACTGAATTCATCTAAAATTACCTCTAATGTCACCCTAATATCGCATATAATGACACCCTAACATCTATTAATAGGTTCACCATAATGTTACCTCTAAATTCACCCAAAAATCACTTTAATGTATCCTACTAGAGTCATGTGCTTATAAGACACCCTAATGTCACCCTCTAGAGATGCCTTATAAATATGACTTTAGATATGACTTAAGGGTTCAAATTTCAATATACAAAATCCTAGGTGACTTTAAGGTGACATTATAAGTCAAATTTAAATAATATAAAAATTATAGTGGTAGTCATCCTAACACTGATTTGATATGCCCATAAAGTGTATAAAATATTATTATTCCAATATTCACCATGTTTAACAATAATTTTTCTCAAATTATTAAAATCTATCTTATTTTAACACTCAATTTGACTATTATTTTAAGGGTAGTAAGGAACTATAAATGTAAATTAAATCTTATTGTTAGCACAAATTTTCTTAATCATCTTATTCTTGAAAGATGAACCATTAATAATAATAATAGAATATGGAAGGCCAAGACAAGATATAATATGACTCATTATAAATATATAAATTTATTCACCCATGGTAGATTCTAAAGGAATAGCTTCAAACAATTTTTAAAAATATTCAGTAGTGGTAATAATAAATTTGTGACCTATCTTATGATTTAGGATTACATTTTTTAACTAGATAAAATCCTCAAATGGAAAATGGCCAAGAAAAAAAAATAGGTTGTAATCCTTAAGATGCTGTATGAATTAATTTACTATTAATTTGACATTATTCACAAACCTTTACCTATTATTGACATTTATGTTCCATTTTAGGCCAATATTGAGTAACCTATTCTTAATATTATGTATGGCATTGATTTTCCACTAAAATGACCTCCACACTCACTATTATGACCTTATTTTATTTATCTCTTAGCTTATCTACAACCAAGGCATCTAGGCAAGTGAACATCAAAAAATATATTGAAAATAATCTCTCCAATAATAAAATATCTAGTAACATCTATTTAAAAACTTATTCTATAAATTTCTAAATAAATAAAAGGAACAATCTCATTTGATAGATAGTTGTAATTATATGCATACCACTTTTATTTGTATGCACCACTTGTGATAGTGAATACATCCAACATATATACATCTTGTAATGTGGTTATGTTTTAATATCTTAATATTCAATGTAGCTTGATCATATGTAATATCAATAGGAACAATGGAATCAATGCTACAAGGAATGTTATTGATCTTAAACTTGTCAAATTGGGTGATCAAACTAAACATTAAATATTGATGTGGAATTATTTTTTATTCTTTTGATTATAGGCACACATCACTTGATTGATGAAAATATTGAAAACCTTCATAAAATTTAATACATTTAATCTTTAAATCATGTGTGGTGTGTAATCCTAGAATCAAAGCCTCATACTATAATATGTTATTTGTACATGAAATCTCAATCAATAAGATAATATCAAGTCTAACCTTGAGGATTTACTAATATTATTCCATCCCTAACACTTAAATCACATTTTAACCCCTCAAAATAGATGGTCCTATTTTTTTTTACATTAGTACACATGAAACATTTGTTGTGAAAATATTTGTCTAGAGGAGTGTGGTCTAATAAGGGAGTCACGACTAATTACTTAGTGATGAATTCCATTTTACTAATTTATATGGTAATAATTTAAGATCAAATTCCATGAGTATCATGACCAACTTTGTTATACATAGAAGGCATAGATGTGATATAATTTAATGGATCAATCTTAGCGATTATATGCATCTCCATATTAAGCATGTAATGTCTTAATTTATACATTTAAACACAATAACTAAGCATAAAACTTCCATTTATTTTTAATTATATTCATAATCAACAAATATATAACTAATGTAATAAATAACACATTCTCTATGTTCCTTATCATATTGTGCTAATAGGTTTTTGAAGGTTCACTAAATAATAATAATAATAATAATAATAATAATAATAATAAACTTATTAGGAGTAATATAAATAATAAATATTAGGTTGGATAAATATTATTTAATTTCATAAAAATAATTTTTACTTCCATCTTTTCAAGCTTAGTACTTTTGCATAAAAATCATGAAAATGGTTGGGTTTTATCAATGTTATGAGCAACACGTTATCTAATGGCTTCAATGTTTCCTTGTAAACTTATTACTTTTTCTATTCCTTTATGTATATGCATATAAAAAATAGTTTAAAATTTGTTAGGACCAACCTCTATACCTCACTGAGAACTAATAAAGCTCAACATTTATTCTTGATGTTACTCTAAAGACTCCTTTCTTAGTTTATAACTTCATAGTTTATTTTCATATTTTTTAAATATTTTTCTCAAGTATATAACATTAAATTAATGTTACTTATATTTACACACTATTTCATCAATATAATCCTCTAACATAGTGTACACGGAAACATGGAATATATGGGTCATATCACATTAAAAAATTTCACTAGTATTTTTAAGACTACAATGCATGATAACATAGCAAAATGCACCCCAAGGAGTAGTAAATGTATGTTTTTATTAATCACTATGATTTATCTTGATTTAATTATAATCTATGAATACCTATATAAAGGAAATCATCTCATATCCAACTGTAAAATCAATGATTATACTAATCATTGATAATGGTGAATCATCCTTGGGACATGTTTTGTTTAAGTTTCTAAAGTTCATATGCATCCTAATTACCCTATTTGGTTTAGTAATTAATCCTATAAATATAAGGTTAATAATCAATAGGGAATATGAAACCAACATATAATAATTTTTTAATTTCATATTTTACAAATAAATAAACTTTAGGATGCATCTTTTGAAAAAAATATGTAACCAACTTGACATCAATATGGTCATCCATGTTATCAATCATAATGGATGGATTGATATAAATCATATCAGCATGAAAAACTCACTCAATATAAATCTATGGCCTTGTTCCTCTTTATAATTCATCAATGCACTCAATAATACAATCATGGAGTCTTCTTTAGTACCATAATTAAATTTCATTATTTCTTCATTCAATAATGTATGTTGGGCCCCTTTTCATGATAATTAGTGGATCCATGACAACTCAGTAGACACCTAGGCATGAGGCAATCATGGAGGATGATTGTTGTTTTGTCTTCTAGCAACACTAGTTGGTTGGTGGATAACAACTCCATTTTGAATCAATCATCATTAGGAAGTTGGCACATAGGACAATGATCAATAATTAAAGACAAGAGGCTCATTTTTGAATCAAACAACATTAGGAAGTAGGTGCATGGGATAATGACTATGCATTAAAGGCAAGGCATAGTGGAGATGGCAAAAAGTGTACCTCCAATGCTAGCTTAGTAATTAGCATGCTCCCTTCCCCATAATCCTAAGATTCTCCAAAGCCTATAAAAGGAAGTTGAGTTTAGTTAAAGAGAGGAGACAAAATGGAGTAGTGAATATTTAGTGAATTGATTATAGATAGTTATCATTAGTTTTAAAATTTAGTTTAGGATGTTGGTTGATGCTCCCCTTTGTAACACCCATGTTTTCTTGTGAGCCTCTAGGCTTGTAGAAGCTTTATTCAAGTTTATCTGTAGTATTATTGAAGTTATTTGTATTATTTTTTAACATATTTAATGAATAATGTTTTACTTGAATGGTTAATGGACTAAACATTTAAATATTATAATGTTTATTGATTCCATGCTTTATTCTATCAAATGTGTGGTTGAGTTATAGTAATTTCTTAACTGGACTCATTTAAGGGGGACCTATAAATAGTAATGAACCACACATCAAGATAGGAAATATGTTAATTATGGTTAAGACCATATTCCCTAAATGACACTCATGATTAATCACAAGACCATGCCTAAGTCCCCTAACCAGATAACTAGTTGGCCCTCAAGCACCTAAATGTTAGTGATCCTATGAAACATAAGGCTTATGCCCATAAATACATAACCATCATTGCACTAACACAAGACCTTGAAGAATAGAGTTGTAACATGGAATAATTAGCCTAATATAGACCTCAGTCCCTTCTCTATTTCACTTTGAATGAGAACATAAGGATTACACCTTATGTATATTGATGCTAGCACAATTGAGTGCTAAATTTTGAGTACCATAGGAATAGTTAGGGTATATACCCTTTTGAAACAATACTAAATATAACATGGATGGATAGGTAAGTGTGTGATTAGGCCCATGACCAAAAATCCTACATTTATACAACATTTTGATTCCATTACCATGACTCATTAAATTTTGTTGTTGTAATAGTATACCAAGACAATGTTCCAACCCTCCCTCAAGAACATCGAGCATTGGATAGAATGAGTGGAAGATAGCTTTGAATTGAGTCATTTAACTTGTGGTGGGTAGAACCCAAGGAAGTGGGTATATAACCACTTGTATAATTCCCTGTATGAGGTTTTCTTTTACAAACTACCAGAAAAAGTGTATCACTAGTTGTTTGCTTATGTGACTCATAGAATATAAAGCTATAGATAACACCATGAGTGAAACATAGAGTGCCCATAGAGGCTTCAAAACTTATATGGCACTTAGACTATATTCATATACAAATGGTGGCAAGGGGTGCTAAATAGCTACATGCTTAAGTTCTTAGTATTGACATACTCCTACCCTAAATAAGCAGAGTACTAGTTATTGCATGAGCTTAGAGGTGAAATTATAAAAGAACTCAACACCAAACTCAAGAAGTTAATGGTAGATTATGGATTTGAAACATTGGGGATGGAAGGCTAAAGTCCTCATGCATATGAGAAACACAATGGGGAAGAAGGAGACATATAGGTGAGGTAAAATGGAAAGAGATGAGCAGATTAACAATTGAGAGTTTAGGAGATAAGATTATAACAAGAGGAGGCATAGATTGATAGAATATATATAACTTGGAAGTGCTAAGAGGACCCATAACAAGTGATAATGGCATGGGGAAGGATATCCTGAATGGCAACCATGCCCAAAGGAAGGAGCCCTTGAAGCCTTGAAACAAGCTCCAAAGTTGAAAGGTGAATGCTTGGGGTCCCTCAAAACTTGACCATTAGAGAAGCATAAGATGCACCTACCCCATTTCAACCTATGGTGTGAGTTCATGAATTAGATTCCCCAAATTAAAATATAAGATTAATAACTGACCTCATTGTCAATGTAGACTTTGATCATTTTACAAATTTGGACCAAAACTTTGTGATTGAAAAAGTTATCCTATATGAAGCGGTAGGTGAAGATACTTATAGGCTTTAAGGCATTAGCCTAACTAGATACAACATGAGTGTAAGCACCCTAGTTCAACCAATGTCAACTACACAACCTTGGTAATATCATGTAAAAAGTGGCCTTGTATCACTCATTGATAACATAATGTCATCATATTCTATGGTGATAGTAGTAACTATCGAACTAGCACCTAGCCTAGTGGTTGGAGGCCTTGGAGGACCAATTCTAGGATAAAAACCAAGAGGATAAGTGCCTTAGGCATTGGTTATTCCCCAAACCCAAATTTATTACAAGATGCCCATGCACCTACCAAAGTATCAAGTCATAGAGAATACCATAGAGCATGTTCTCAAGTGTGAGTTATAATGGCATGATAAGGGAATGACCTAGTCCAAGTGCAAGGTATCTTAGTTCATGATATCTTTACTTGATAATGCCCATACTTGGTATAAGAATTTTAATCCTAACCAAGCTATGGTTGATTATGACACCCTAAAGGGAACCTTCTTGAAGGAGTTTGATATACCTACATTCAAGTAGTAAAGCATCACCGTGCTTAAGGAGATCAACTAAGGATTATCAAAGAACATGTACTTATATGATTCTAGATTCAAGACCCTCCTCTCCAATATCCCTTATAATAATCACCTCTCCCAAAATGTGCAATGGTTCATCAGAGGACTACTAGTGCCTTTCATAAGGGTGCTATCCATGAAAACATTCAAAGACCCTTGAGAAGCACTTAAAGTCATGGTTAGAGCCAAGGTGGTTAGGAGCACTGATACAAGAATTAGTCCATTCATGGAAGCACAAATTACTTCTATGGCTTCTCAATTGTAGAATTTGACCACTATTTCATTATAAGATGCTCAAAGCAAGTTGTGGTATACTGAGTATGAGATGGAGGGGCATAAAAAAATAACTACCCTTGGAGGAATATACACACATTACTTCTTAACTATGAATTTTGTCATGAGATACATGATGTTTGTAACTTCCCCTTTATCAATGTGATAGTCAAGTTAGCACAACCATCTAAGACAAGTTGTGTGATGTCTAAAATCATAACAAAATTTAATGCCAAGTAATTAATGAAATGTGCTAGAACATGAAGAGAGGTACATGGAAAATAACTAATATAGTTGGAGGGAAGGTGAACTAGGTAAATGAAGGTTATAGCCAATAGAATGCTAGATATGGGAACTGAAAAGGCACTAGAGGGTAAGGTGGAGGATGTGCTAGAGGAAGATTACCACCATGATAATGTTATAAGTATAGGTCAATCAAGCACTATCATCATGACTACCCAACACACCCAACATGTGAGTATTATCAAGGACTAAATCTAGTCAAAGAGTGCACAAACTTGTAAACAAATTTGACCTAAGGCAAAATGGCCATTGGTAGGGGTGCAAGGATGATCAGGCATGAGCCTAAAGATATGAAATGGGTTTCAAAGGTGCATCCATCATGTAAAAATCCAATCAAGGTATAGGAAACCACATAGAATGGGTTCACTTCTCAACCACCAACTACACCAACATAAGAGCTGCACCTAGAATATGGTGAACCAAGCCACACCAAGTGCATCACATAACCTGAGCTAAAATTTGTGCCCTATCCTAAACTAAAATGTCAAAATGATGTCCTATAAAAATCCATGAGTGTAGTACAAAATTTGTAGGGAGAACTTTATCTAGCCAAAGATCTAGAAGCCCAAGCTACCACCTCACACAAAAATCAAGATCTCTAGGAGGCTAAATTATAAGAGATGACAAAGATCCTACACCTCTTACAAATGGATGGGATGTTCCCCCTACTAAAATTTTTTCTCTTAGAGTATACAAAGAGAAAACATATATTATGGGTGTCATTGTAGATATTATGGGCATTGAATTCCATGTTGAATTCAAGGTTATCAAGTTGGATAAATAGGATAACTATATAGCACTTCTAAGAAGGCCTTGGTGCTATGAAAATAATGCAGATATGCACTTCAAGAAGTGATACATGAACTTTGAAAATGAAAAGGAAAGGGTATTAATCCCCCTTTCAAGTGACCAAGGACCCCCTACATGAAGAGCATTTATCTAGAAGATGAGATCAACCATATTTATAACATCATGACACAAGGCATCAATAATATCCATCCTTATGATTAGGGAGTGATTTTCTAGGAGGATGGGTAATTAGCATCAAACATTACCGACATCATTTGAAATCGATGGGTTGAAGAAGCTTATGAGACCATTGGGCGTAGATGTTTCTTGGTGCATGTAAAGGTACCAAAGCCAATGAAAATTAGCTAGGTCTAGATTGATCATACTCTAAAATGATGGGTCCCACACTAGGAGAAGAAAGGAAAGAGGGTACTCCACCTGAGTAAAATCAATCTTGAAACACTCTCAAAATTTGAAGGGATAAACCAAGTGGAAAGGTATGCCAATACCTTGAAGCATGCATCCCCAAGGAAAAAAATAAAATGGGCACACTTGTGTACACCTTGAGGAGCATTATCATGTGTTGGTGGGTAGTGAAAAGGTCTAACTTGCCAACTTGAATAGAGGTAAGGGCATCCATGTGAATTAGGTTTGAGAGGAGTAAATATAAATTGGATATATTATCATACTCTAGTGACTCTGACCTCATCATACATGTGTGCCTATGTGAAGAGACATGGACCAACTATGGCATAACTACCCCAAAGGATTTATGGGTGCATAACTTTTGCATGACTTTGAAGACATGGGTGTGACCATGGTACATGGTTAATGAGAAGCATTGAGAGATAACAAATTGGTAGGCCCTTAAAGATAAGCTTATTTATACCTTCTCTTTTTTCTCATAGAACTTGAAACTAGTCAAGCCATTACAAGTAATTTAGAGGGTAGTGTTAAAAAATACTACCATCCTTGAGGAGTGCTTGAAAGATATGTTCAGAGAAAAAAGGTTAGTGCTCCTAACTTTATTTGAGGAATATATTCTCAAAAATAACTCAAGTAAGGATGATGATTAAAATTGGAAGGAGTGCTATTATAAAATGTTGACCACCAAAAGAAAACTCATGTGCCAAGTAGATGATAGTGCCCTCAGCAAAGAAGACCCCACTTATCTTCATGTTGAGACAAAAGAGGGAACGTGGTAAGTATATAACTCAAAATAGGAGAATAATGAACCATACTACACCCTACTTAAGACCATAAAAGTGGATATCAACATATAAGGAGATCCAAAGATGACTACTCTAGGTGCCTATTGCTTTGACATAAAGCTAGCACACATCATAAACGTCTTGAAATAGTTACAAGACTTATTCCCCAAGACTTATTAGGATATGAAGGGCATCCATCCATGCCTAGGAAATATGAGTATATAGATAATTAATGGTACAAGACCAATAATAAACTAACCCTTACTAGATGAATCCCAACCTCCACGCTAAGGTAAAAATAGAGATCAATGATATGTTGGTCAAAAGGGTCATTTGCCTTGTGTAAGAGTTTGAGTGGGTGATCTCAATGGTAATAAGCATCAAGAAGGATGGATTAATTCACATCTAAATTGATTATATAATGTTTAACATTGCCACATCAATAACCCCTTCCTAATTCCATTCATTGATGAAGTCTTGGAAGGCATCATAGGCTACAAAATCTACACCTTCATTGATGGGTTCTCTAGCTACCACCAAGTCCAGATTGAGGAGGAGGACAAGCCTAAAATAATCTTTGTGATTGAATGGGGTTGTTTTACTTATAACATGATGCCCTTTAGACTCAATAATGTGCCAATCATGTTATCCACAGTGGTGATCACTACATTCAAATATTTCATCCATAGGTTCTTCCAAGTCTATCTCGATAATTGGATGGTATATGGCCTTATCAAGGACCATTTTGACAACCTATGCCTAATGTTTGAGAGGTGAAAGTATCTTTAAATAACCTTGAACCTAAAAATTTCATCTTCAGAACACCATTTGTAACCCTACTTAGGCACATCATCTATAAGGATGGTTTTCTTATTGATCCAATGAAGATCACCATCATCATTTAGTTGTAAACTCCTTCCACACAGAAATACATTCACACCTTTCTTTGCCACTATGGATATTAAAAAAAATTATAAGGATTTATGAAAATATCTCAACCCTATTAGAAGAGATTTTGCATAAGGATGGACCATTCTACTGGGGTGAAGTGCTAGAGGATAACTTTGATACCCTGAAGCTCATATTAACTAGCGCACCTATCTTATAGTTCCCCGACTGGATAACACATTTTCATGTCCATGTTGACACTTCTAGCTCTATGATTGGTAAAATATTAGTGCAACCTAATGAAGGTAAAATGGATCATCCCATCTCCTTTTGTAAAAAAAATTTGACCTTAGTAGAGTATAATTACACAACCATAGAGTGTGAGGCACTTGCCATGGTCTATGCCTTGTAAATATTCAGACAATATTTGTTAGCAACCTTGTTCATTTTTTTCATTGATCATGAGGTGCTCAAGTACCTCATGAAGAATAATTTTTTACATAGGCACATATGCGCATGGATAGTGATATTTCATGAGTTCCAATTCTCTATTGTGATTAAGCTTAGAAAGTAGAACTTGGGGCTCGACCATTTATCCCACATCAATTTGAGTAATGCAGTGGTGCCCATCAAAGATGACATGTCAAATGTACAACTATATATATTCTAGCATGTCCCCAAGGATTTTAAAAATATCTTCACCTTTTTAACATCTAGATTTGCACCCTAGACTATGATAGATAAGGAAACAAAATAGCTAACAATTTTCACCACCCCCTTTCAACTCATCAATGGAGAACTGTATAAGCTAAGTAGAGATGAATTTTTTCACCAATGTGTCTTAGAGAATGAAAGAGAACCCATATTGTGAGAGGTGCATGAAGGAATAACAAAAATACATTATGATAGAGATGCAATGACAAGAAAAGTGTTGCAATCAGGTTTTTGGTGGCCATACTTGTTCTAAGAAGCCAAGGACTACACCAAGGCATACAACATATGCTAGTGCATAAGAAATCCCAACCATCAAGATGAGATTCCTCTCATCCCCATTCTTTTATAAGTGTCATTCAAGAAATGGGCCATTGATTTTTTTGGGCTAATAAATCCTACAATAGGGTGCACATGTGTAAGGTATATTTTTCCAGCCACATATTATTTCACGAAGTGAACTAAGTCCATGTTGATAAAAGACTGCACAAATACCACAACCACACACTTTATTTGGGAAAATATAACAAGTTGATATAGGTGCTTAGTCTAAATAGTGATAGGGGAACTCACTTTATCAATGAAAAAATGTATATCTTATTGGCTGAGTATATGGTGGTGCACCATAAAATGACCCTTTATCATTTGTAAGTAAACAACATAACTAAGACATTTAAAAAAATATTGAAAACATGCCTCAAAAATATATGTGATGTTAGTCATAAGGATTGGGATGGTTGAGTGTTGGTAGATTTATGGGCATATGACACACCTTATAAGCACCTAAATAAGGCTAAACCATTTCAACTTGTGTTTTGCATTGAGGTGATCTTATCAATGGAATTCTTGGTACCATAATTGTGCATCATGAACATTGGTTGGGTAAATGACTAAGTGTCATTAAATTTAAGGTTAGAGGACTTAGATATCTTATATGAGATATGCACCCAATCTAAGTGGTGCTAATAAATAGAAAAGGTGCACCAAAATCTCTAACATAATAAGCATATAAAAAATAAGGTGCTAGTAGAAAGAACATTCATTTTGATCTATGATGCCAAGTATTTCAAGGACCTAGGTAAACTATAGATAAGGTGGATGGTTCCCTATATTATCCACCATATATTAGAGATAGACACATGAAAGTTGTGCACATTGAGTGGTGAAATGTTCCCTAGACATTTCAATGGAAATATATTGAAGCCATATTGGTAATAGGATGGTGCTTGTACCATGAAGAAACCAAATTTTTGGTCATTAGTCAGTTTGAGTTGAGATGACCAAAGTAACATTTAGTGCAATCCAAACAATTTTGTTTTGTTTTGTTATTTAGGTAGTAGTGTAAATATTGTATAAGCAGTGCTTTGAAGCCTACCAAAAAAATCTATTGGCACTTCACCCGTAATTCTAGTTGGGTGAGTCAAGAAATTACACTTTCTATGCACTTGAAGCTAGACACCTAAGTTCTATCCAAGTGAAGATTTCTAATGTCATATAAATAAAGTGCACTAGACCACCGTGTATTGGATACTAGACACAGAGTGCTTTCAAGCCCCTAGGTAGACATTCATCTAGCCTTTCATGCATAATTCTAATAGGGTGAGTCGAGCCCTTGCACTTTACAAATCACCTAATGCCAAACATCTAAGTGGTGTGTGCATGAAACTCACTAGACTCAAAGAGTAAGATGCACAAAATATAGGTATGTAAGAGATAGATTACCAGGCCTTAGAGGTTTAATGAAGAACTACTTTAGTAATTTCATGCATAAATCTAACTAGGTGAGCTGAGCTCCTTTGCCTTCCAAAGTTCCTAAGCCCAGACACCTAAGTTCTGGGCATGAGGAGGTTTCTAGACTTTGAAGAAACATGAACCAAGTGAAGATGCACAATATGATTGTGTGTAAGAGAAAAAGTGAAGATGCACAATATGATCATGTGTAAGAGGACCAAAAGAGGAAAATCAAGCACTAGAGGGACAATGCAAGGGATTTATATGGGTTAGGATAGGCCAAGGTAAGATGAAGTGTAAGAAACTAACCAAAATAGATAAGCACACTTGAAATAAAATCTCAAAAAGAAGAGAAGATGGAACAAAGGAGGGTAAATCACATGCATGTGAGGTGATTCACCTAGGTTATCATATTGTAGGTGAAGGTCACACTAAGAGAACTAATCAAAGAAGGGGAATCATCATAGATAGATGGAATCCACCTATATTTGAGTAGGAAATGAACATTTGAACCATAATTCACTTCACCAAAATATTGTTAGGAGCATTAAAAGAGGTGGCAGTGATGTTAGGAATACATATAGAAATTGATGCAACATAATTTCATAGAATCACAATAATAGATATAAACAAAGATGCATAAAGAAAAAAAATAATAATTCACAATATGAAGACCAGATTTGACATGGTTCACCCAATGTGGGCTACATCCACCAAGAAATAATTTCTCAAATTTTATTACAAGCCACTAGAGTACAATCACTCTCAGATTTGTCTTCATAATTATAATGCACAAATATTATTTAGAGCTATGCTCAACAAACCCTCATGAATTCACACACTCTATTCTTCCTTATCAAAACCCTTGTTCTCATGATGTATTACCTATGGGATATCCATCAATACATAATACATCAATAAAGTGGTATTACAAAATAATGGGTACCAAAACCATGGGCATAATCAACCCAAAAATGGTTTCCCATTAAAAGGGGTCCAAATTTTTTTGGGGGTTCTACCACCCTTGAGCCCCCATTTTTTATGGGATGTCACCCCCAAAACCTCACTTTTTAGGGGCTACCACCCCCAAATCCCTAATCGAGTCCCAACCTAACCCTAAACCCCAATAAGAATGCGTATAACATGTATAGTACAGTTTTAATGTACATTATTTGAAATACATTGTAATTAAGAAATAGGATCTAAAATGCAATAATCCCCCACTTAGAGACTGATTTCCTCTAAGCAATATTCTCAACCCTTCACTATTAACTGTGAAGGCCAATTGAAACTAAACATAGCTTTAGTTTCTCCCTTGTGACCACCTTGGTCATCATGTCTATAGGATTCTGACTGGTATGAATCTTCTCCATATTTAACTTCTCTTCTTCCAAATTTGTCTTGATGAAATAGTACCTTAATTGTATATGCTTTATCCTAGAGTGGAAAGTAGAGTTATTTGCTAGATATATAACACTCTAACTATCACCATATAGCTTCCCTTTCTCTTGATTATGCCCCAAATCTTCAAGAAATTATTATAATCAAATCATTTCTTTGCTTGATTTTATGGTAGCAATATACTCGACCTCTATTTTTGATAAAGCCACAAGTTTTTGTAGTCATGAAATCTAGCTCACCATTGTGTCGCCTATAATAAATACATATCCTATTCTACTCCTCCTACTGTCTAAATATCCAACCATGTCCAAATCTATATAACCATGAAAAGTGGTGTACAATCCACCATAGCTTAAAAATATCCCCATGGTCCATCTTAAATACTGAAGGATCCACTTTATTGCCTTCCAATGTTCTCTACCTAGATCACTCATATACTTGCTTACTACTCCCACTGCATGGGAAATATCTAGCCTAGTGCACACCATGGCATACATTTAGATACTAGCAACTGATCAGTATGGTACATGTGACATCTGGATTCTCTTCTCCTCTATCTTGGGACACTACTCCTTTGATAACTTTAAATGACCTACCAAAGGATTCCCAATTAGTTTAGCATCCTACATACTAAACCTATCCAATAAATTTTTGATGTACTCTTCTTAGGATAAATTTAGCTTTTGTTCCTTCCTATCTTAAGTTATTTTCATACCAAGGATTTGTTTTATTGCTCCCAAATCCTTCATAGCAAAGGAATTACTAAGTTTCTCTTTGAGGACCTTTATTTATTGCATGTTCTTACTTGAAACCAACCTATCATCCACATATGGACAAAGGATAATGTAATCACCATCAAAAAAATTATTGATATATATGCAATGGTCTAAATGACACATGGAGTATCCCTGTTCCATCATAAAAATATCAAATTTCATGTACCATTGATGTGGAGCTTGTTTTAGGCCATACAATCTCTTATTCAATTTCCACACCATGTTCTTCTTCCCTATGACCTGATATCCCTATGGCTACTCCATAGACAAGTCCTCCTTCAAATCACCATGAAGGAACATAGTCTTCACATTTAGCTGCTCTAAGTGCAATTCTCTTACTGCCACTATCCAAAGAATAGTCTTAATAGAAGTTATCTTTACCATTGGAAAAAAATTTCATCGAAATCAATTCCCTTATTTTGTGAAAATCCCTTTACCACCAACTAGGCCTTGTACCTTTTCTTGCCTCCATAATCTTCTTTAAATCTATACACCCACTTGTTCTACAATAGTCTCTTGCCTTTAAGTGGGGTTATCAAATCCCAAGTCTTATTTTCCATGAGAGACTGATGCTTCTCATCCATAACTTGCTCTCACTTCTTCTTGGCATCTACCTACATTTCTTCTTCAAATAACTCTGGCTCTCCATTATCAATGAGTATTAAATAATTAAGAGATGGATAAAAATGTTTAGGTTCCCTTCTTACCCTAGAAGACCTTCTCACCACAAGAGTTTGGGGTTTTTGTAGAGTAGGTGCTTGAACTAGTTTCTTAGACACTTTATCATCTGTATGTCTTCCACTACTGTGTACTCTTTTCTAGAATCTTATTTTTGATCCTATAACTGCTATTTATACATGAATTTTTCATTAAAGACAACATCCCTAGACCTAAATATTTTCTTATCCTTAAGACTCCAAAACTAGAAACCAAAGTCATCCTCACCATAACTAATAAAGGTGCATTTTTTAGACTTAGCCTCTAACTTGGTCATATCATCCTTATTAATATGAAAAAAATATTTGCAACCAAAATTTATAAGAAATAGATAATAAACCTTCTTACCAGACCAAGCTTCCTTAGGTATGCCTCCATCCAAAGTAGATGAAGGACCTCTATTTATTAGATATATAGTTATGGTTATTGCTTCTACCTAAAACTGAAGAGGTAGTCTTGCATGAAACCTCATGCTCCATGATTGTCTTGTTCATCATTTCTAAAACTCCATTTTATTTTGGAGTTCTTGGAACCATCCTCTATATATGAATTCCATTCCTTAAATAGTAATAAAAAAATGCATTGATGCAATATTCCCTACCATTATCTGACTTGAGACATTTTAACCTAAGACCTGTTTCATTCTCAACCAAGGATTTCCATCTTTTAAAAATATCAAACACATCAAATTTTATCCTAATGTCATATACCCAAAGTTTCCTAATTACATCATCAATAAAAGTGACATAATAAGATGACCCACCAATAGAGGATACCTAAACTGGCCCCCATACATCTGAATGAACCAGCTCTAACTTTTTCTCCTATCTCATAAGTCTAACCTTGAGAAATTTTATCACTTTCTATTTTCCATACACAAAGTCTTGAAAAAAATCTAAATCAAATCCTTTTAATCTAGGTAACTAATCCTTCAAAATTTTCATACCCTTTTAGCTCATGTGATAGAGCCTATTGTGCCACAAAGTTGTATTTTCATTTGCAGCAACTAAATTACAATAATCAACACTACTTGTTAAATATAGGGTACCAACCTTCTTTCCTCTTGCTACCACAAGATCACCCTTGGTCACCTTCCAAGAATCTACTATGAATGTCATCATATAACCTTCACTGCCTAGCTATCCTATGAATACCAAATTTTGTCTCAACTTAGGCACATGCCTGAAATCCTTCAATAACTAAGTGTTCCCATTTTGTATCTTGATCTAAACACTTCCTTTTTCTACTATGTTGCAAGGTTCATCATCACCAAGGTAAACATGTCCAAAATCCTCTTGAACATAATCAATAAAATAATGCATATATGGTGTATCATGAAAAGAAGCCCCTAAATCTAAAACTCAAGACTCAATAATATTATCAATAAATAAAATTAAGGCATCCTGATAAACATTACCTATTAACACATTCACCTCCTTGGTGTCTTCCTATTTTTTATTCTTATTCTGAAGAGACCAACAATCCTTCTTCACATGCCCAGTCTTTCCACAGTACCAACATACCATCCTGGCCCTTGATTTTGACCTTCTAGGACCATCTGAATTTACATGCTTTCCTTTTTTTCTAATTTTTTTTCCCCCTCTACTCTCCACTACCAAAGCATCACCTAAATTAGAAGTCTCCCTAGAGCTTTTTCATTGCATTTCACTAGTAGAATTTGGCAAATAAATGACTACATGACTAAAAATTTTAGTCACAACTAAAAATGTCTAAATTCTACTAATTTTTTGCAACTCAACTATAAATGAGTAAATAAATGACTAATTTGGTCATTGACTAAAAAAATATTTAATCATATAAATAAAAATGACTAAATAGTTACTCATGCAAATACAAATTAGACAAAACTTAAAAAATAATTGTGGCAGGAGTGTATTTATTGAAAATTTACTCATATTGTTAGTTGGTAATTATCCTAGAATTGAGGTGTTTTGGGTTATATCAGTGGCATGCATGGGTGATAAATCTTGTTTGGAGAGGACCTGGAGACTTCTAAAAAGGTGGACAAGGAATTCAAAGTTTGTTGTAAATAATTTGAAGTTGGTGAGGCCCTCTATAGTGAAGTAAAATTTGGGGATACCCTCTACAATGAATTTAGAGGTAATTCAAAACCCTCATTACATTAAACACAAAATCTATAGCTTTCTAATTGTCAACTTATAGTAGTTACATAGGCATCTGAGTACCAGAACGATACAAGCAGTTTAGGGTTCAGGAGACTATTTTTTTCATTAGTATTGATTCAAAAAATTATTATAGATGGGATTTTATATTCATTCCATTTTATTAAAAAAATTATTAGTATTGATTAAAAAGTCATTCTATTATAAAAAAAACCCTACATGTTTATATTTGTTTCAAAAATTTCTCCCTAGGGAAGCTCCAAATTCCCAGAGAACTTTTCCAAGGTCTTGGTTTCCTTCTTATAAGGGTGAAGGAATCTACAAACTTTAGAACTTTCACATTCCAAAAAATGAATTTTTATATACCCACCCATTAATATGACCTATTACACCATATACTTTTTCACAAGTCTTAAAAAGACCAACAAATATATTTTGAATACATATTGGAAAGCATAAAAACAAAAAAAAAATAAAACAAGAGGATGCCCAAGATTTGTTGGTGCCATGTTGATGCCAACTTGATGCTCATTTCTCCTTTGCATACTTAGCCTACTTATTCTTTGGTTATCAAATATTGATTCTCCCATTGCTACACTATGAAATCGGCCACTTATATTCTTGGATCTAGAGCAAGTTGGCTTGGTGATATTTCCATCTTTGGTCCAGTAGAACTTTGACATCAATGATGAACTTTGCATATCCATCATCTAGAGCAATTACTCTATCCAAAATGACATTAAAACTAAGAATTTTTATTTTTTGATATTTTTCAAGAAATCAATGAATTGAGAAACTATTTGACCATACTCACTTTTCCATGCATCAAAACCTTTGATCTTTTTATCCTCTATCAAAATATAAGGAGTAAAATAGTGTTTGAAGACAGCAAAAGAATCAATCTTTGTCTACATTTTTTTCCACTCACCATTCACATAATAAAATTCATCCAAGATCATTTTCTCTATCTTCTCTATTGGCTTGAGTGAGGCCAAAGCACCTAGATCTATTTGTAGAACTTTGCACAAGGTTAGCAATGTATGGTGTGTAAGTTTCCATTTCTTATATATTATATCCAAAATAGAAATATTGACCTTTAATTGATCAATGGCCTAAAACAAGGAAGAATAGCATTCATGCACATCTCCCAACTTGTCAATAACCAATTTTACTTTGTATTCCAAAATATTCTCAAACACCTCAAGGATTTTCAATTTGGCCTCATCCTTTGTCTTCTCATTTTGCTTTTTCAAATCTTCAATTTCTTTCTCGAACTTCAACTTTAAGACATTCAACTGATCAACCAGGATTATACTATCATTGGTTATTTATGGCACAAGGTCTTGGTATGGCACAATTTAGTAGATTTAAGAATCACCACCCTTCAAATTTTGCTTTAATTTGACATTTTCCAAATATAGCCTATTCACTTCATCATTCATCTCAATTTAATTTTTTTCATAGTCGAGCAATCTTTGCTCCATTTTCTTGACAATAGCTTGTATGAACATTACAAAGTGAATAGTAAGGGTGGTATATTCAAGCATTTATGTATCTTAAATTGTTTTCACCATAGCTATTTCCCTCAAATATTGGACTACATCAAGTAATCTTGGCTTGTTGGTGTTCTTCTATCTGGTCCATATTGCTAGATTCTCTATCTTTGGGTTAAACCCATAACCACTGACACCATCCTCATAATCAAACTTATAAACCATCATGGGGTCATCTTGATTGCTCATTTAGTCTAACAAAAAAAATTTCTTAAATTCAAGGCCAGGGATGATCAACATATTACTCTTCAAAACCATTTGTCTAGCCTCATCAAGGCTGACATTTATTTCATCAATTTTCAAATCCTTGAAAGTCTGTGTCACAATTTGATCATGATGAGATTCATCAACACCCATTTTATTTATTTCCACCTTTTATTCAAAATTTTTTACTCTTCAAAACCATTTGTCTAGCCTCATCAAGGCTGACATTTATTTCATCAATTTTCAAATCCTTGAAAGTCTGTGTCACAATTTGATCATGCTGAGATTCATCAACACCCATTTTATTTATTTCCACCTTTTATTCAAATTTTGAACCAAAAATCTTTTAATTTTATGGTATTGATGAAATAATCATCCTCGATGAACCTCATAGAAGCCACAACCCTTTCATCTTCTTGTAGTTCAAGCTCACCTTGTGCCTGTTCATCCATTCTTGCTTATAGTTTATGTGCTTATATTTATTGACCAACAAGGGGTTGATCAAATTATTTTTCCTCTCCCATATGCCTAAAAATATTGACCACCTCCTTAGAGTCACCAACTCCTTCAGTCATTTCATATGAAACTAGTGGAGAAACATCATCAGTCTTTTGCCTTTTGGCATGTGGTGAACCAAGAACAACTAGATCTTACACTGACATTGCATCTAGACCAAGTTCTTGAATCATAAATCCTATTGGATTTTTGATAGGGAGGTTGGTAGCCTTTGTAGGCTACTTCTTAGACTTGCCATATTTTTTTTCAAAATTATCAATTATCAAATCTATTCTTTTCAAAGGGTCATTCTCTTCAACAAAAAATCTTGAATAATTAGGATTTTATTTTATTTTATCATCTTCAATATTTTTTAAAATTTCCCATTTTATTTTCCTATTATATACCTCTTGAAAAGTGACACAATTTATGATCATATCCTCATCAAAATTAATTTGATGGGATATCCCCATCTTGGTAAAGATGACTTGTCTAACAAAGTTCATGTGACCCTCTGGATCGCAAACCCTTTTTGTCCCTGATTTCAAAGAATATTTAGCCTTCAAATAGGATTACAACTCCTCCAAGGTATCTGTACCAATGTACCATTCACCAAACATAGTGCAATTTGGAAGAAATGTGCCCTTATTTTGTTTTTTCATCACATCTTTCTCCATCTAGAGCATCTACCACATGAATTCAAGAAAATAAATTCTATTTGGCACAATTTTGGCAACACATGGGGTGGTTGAGTAGACACATATACTCTAATTATAGTATGGTTAGGAAAGAAATACCAATCAAAAAATTTATGTTTGTGACCCTATTATAGCCTATGAGTAAGAGGCCTCAACATTTCTCTAACCTCTTTGGTCAATCTAGGAAAAAGGCTACCAAGGGAATTCATTATTATGACTGAGAAACCATTATAGAACACAACATAGTTATTATTTTGACAATGAGTTTCCTATTTGTAACACCAGAACTATATAGGTAATATCTATCCCTTTTGATTAATAATGCTCAATTCCATCCTTCTAGGCTAATTCCTTCTAATCTGATACAAAATTAAATGACACAACAAAGAATAATATTTGAACTCCATATGTGTCTTGTAATCCCTTATTTGTAAAAATCCATCATGTAATTTCTACTCAATAAATTATGCAAAATCATAATCAACATTAACCTTTGGGTTCTATATACACATGGCCATCATCATCATGCCAAATGGAATTCTATCTTGGGCATCAATTCCTATCACTTGACACAAAGAAAAATATGTCCTTTTGAAATACACAACAAAGTCATCAACTGAAAAAGGCTCAATTGTAGTGGTTGGGATTGAAGTCCTATTGTTGGCCCCTTTCCTCATGTACATGGGAAACTCATCACTCCTATGTTTATTTCTCAAACTGGTACATTCTTGTTCACTCTTCTTCGAGTCAACTTTTGTGTGGGCTTGCTTGTTGAGAATGAAGTAATCAATGATTGCATTTTTGTCCACAACCACTAATGGTGACCCATTTGGCAACTTGATAGTTTTTATGGCTAGATGATAGTGATGTGCCAATATCTTAATCAAATCCACATTAATGAATAAATTTGGCACCACACACTTAGCTAAATTCAAATTTTATTGGTTTGTAACCAGTCCCTATCCATCTTTATTTTCACAAAAATACCAAAAAAAATTCCTTCATGAGATAGGGACTCTAGCATCTTGACACCCTTATACTACATCCTTGAATAGTTTCTTATACCCTTTATCAACTAAATTTGGCAAAATTTCCAACAGTGCCTGTTGAAGGGGCCACTTCTTTGGAACAAGGGGTTTAGTGCTCTTACTTGCAAACTCTAATTTCTTAGGTGCCATAGTTTGAACTAGGGTTTTTATATTCACTCTACCAAATAAATTGAAAACAAAATACAAACTAAGTACCAACTTTTATGAAGAGAGTGATGAGGAAGGCTTACCCGATTGAAAGATGGCTGAAGTGCACACACAGAGCTTGAATTCACCATCTACAATCACCACTGAATTTTCTTGAATTATGAAATATAAAGAAATTCAAAATTTTATTCTACTAAAGAGTTGATCATTTGACTATTACTCTAGTTTATGCCATGAAATCAACAAATATCAACATTCAAGTCTTTCAAACATAGATAGTTGATTTGGTCTAATCTAATGGCTAGATGGGTAATTCAATTACAAGCATCGATGATAAACACTATGGGTTGATGATATATTAAATTTAGCATTTAATACTTTACTACATCACCAAAATACCTATTTACATCTATCATGGGACTGTGAGATCTTTTAGATGGTTATACCTCATCTCTCACTACTTACCACCACCTTGCAAGCCTTGATGTTAGGGTGTGGAGCTAAAAGCTTCAACTGTTGCAGACATGAAGAGGTTGCTAAGTTTCAAAATTACCGACATCGGCAGTATGACCGACGTTGGTCAGATACAGTGTAGAAGGTAATCGGCGTCGGTAGAGAGTCGGCTGACATCAGTCAGCACCAGACAGACAGGGACCGACGTCAGTTGCCTGTGGCAGTTCTAGAGCTATTGTTGATGAACAGTCAGTTAAGTGAAGTGAGTATTTGCATTTTTAAGGGCTAATTATAGTCACGAGCTGCATGTCTAATTATTGTAATTAGAAGTCTATTTTTGTATGCATGGGATCCTATTTAAAGACCCATGAGGCATGTATTGTAAATCAAGCAGGCAAATAAAAGCATTGAAGCAAGGAAGCAAGGTCAAGGAGATCTACAGGTGTAAGGTCAAGGATATCAGCTAAAGCATTCAAGGAGGGGATAATAACTCAGGTTGTTGAGTTGTTGTGGTTGAGCTAGAGAGAGAGGGAAGAAGGTCTTGAGGTGTGGCAAGCCTTTGAGGTGGAAGAAGTGGCATCTTATTTATTGTATTTTATTCTAAGAGTATTTAATACAAGATTGTGTATTGTCTCTCAAATTATATGCTATTTCAAGTTTCTAGTTACTTAATCATTCTGGTATAATTCTGTGTTTAATTGCTTATAAGAAAGGTAATCAATTGTGCTTCCGTTGGATAGGGGTTCCTAACAGTTGGTATCAGAGCTACGGTTTGCAGGGAGTAGGTTATTGTTTAATTACAGGTCATTCATAGGGATTTTTGTTTGAGTGGGAGTATAGCAATGGTAGAATAAATTAAGCTATGAATGGAGAAGTTTAATGGCAAGAATTATCAACATTGGAGGATGCAGATAGAGGACTATCTATATCAGAAGGATTTGTACTTACCATTGGGTGGGGTTGCATGCAAGCCCACAGATATGAAGGATGAAGAATGGAATGTTCTTGATCGAAAGGCTCTAGGATCCATAAGGTTAAGCCTTGCATCATCTATGATTTCCAACTACAATAGAAGAGTTGATAAAATCTTTGGCAAATTTATATGAAAAGCCCTCGGCTTCAAATAAGGTATTTCTTATGAAGCAGTTATTTACTTTGCAAATGCAGGAAGGTGGATCGATACATACTCATCTTAGTGATTTCCATGGTTTGGTAAACCAATTAGCTTTAGTCAATATTGTTTTTGATGATGAATTAAAGTCTCTCTTGATTTTATGCTCTTTACCTGAAAGTTGGGATAGTTTGGCTATGGCAGTAAGTAATTTTGCATCTACTTCTAAAATCTTAAAAGTTGATGATGTTGTGAGTGTGATCTTGAATGAAGAAATATGCAGGAGAAGCACATGTGAATCATCAGGGAATGCTCTAAGTTCAGAAAGTAGGGGAAGGCAAAGAGAGAAGATCAAGCAAGGGAAATCAAGGTCGAAGGTGGGAAGGAGATCCGAATCTAGAGGTGTTACTTGTTGGTTTTGTGGAAAGAGAGGACACACAAAGAAAGAGTGTTGGTTAAGGGATAAAGAGAATCAACATGAAGGTAATGAAGAAGCAAAGGATGCAAATATTATGGTATAAGATGCTCTCATACTTTCTTTGGATAGTCAGGTAGGATCATGGGTTTTAGATTCTGGTTCTTCTTTTCATGCATCCCCAAATAGAGATTTGTTTCATGAGTATGTCCAGGGAGACTTTGGAGTACTTTATTTAGGGGATGGTATGCCTTGTTAAATAGTTGGCAAAGGGAAAGTGCAGCTGAAATTGCAGATGGACAACACGGGTGTTGAAGTAGGTTATGCATGTCCCAGTTTTGAAGCAGAGTTTGGTTTCTGTAGGAAGGTTGGGTGATGAGGGATGCACAATAACCCTCACAATATATTCTTGGAAGGTTACCAAGGGTACACTTATTTTAGCAAGAGGTAAGAAAGTAGGTACTCTTTATCTATCTACTTGTATTACTGATTCTACTTCTAGTTTATCTACTTCAGCTGTAGATTCAAACATGTGGCTTAATAGGCTTGGTCACATGAATAAGAAGGGAATGGACATTCTTGATTCAAAAGGTATGAGTTCAAATTCGGAAGGCATAGATAGAGTTCATTGTAGGAAAAGGAAATTTGATGCTTTTGACAAGAACAGGGAAGCCTTAGTGTTTATGGAGGAGATGAGGGATAGAGATCAGTCACAAGGGCTGCATAATTCTGAGTAGGGTAGTATGGACAGGGGTTTGATCCAAGATGAGCTCATGGATGAAGAATTCATCACTTATAGGAACACACAGACATCAACGTTGGTCGCTTGGAACCAACATCGGTTAGGCAAATATCGACATCGATCATGTGCAGACCAGCAGGGTCAGTAGAGTCAGGCAGAGAAGTCCAATGTTGGTCAGGCAGGAATCGGCATCGATAGAGGAGACACAGACATCGGCCAGGGAAATGACGTTGGCAGTTAGGGTTAGTGCAGGGAACTGACATCAGTTGGGAGCAGACTGGGAGATGGCTGAGATCGGTCACTGAAACGGATGTTGGGCAAACAACAAGCTGTCAAGGAGTCTCAAACGCCCATATGGAGGTCAGAAAGGGTAAGTGAACCTCATATTCATTGTTCACCTTCTTTATATTGCTTATTGATGGTCAAGAACTAGGAATATGTGAAGAGGCAATGCAGGTAGAATCCATAAATAGTGGGAGCTTGGCATGGATGAGGAGTGTGAGTCCTTGGAGAAGAACCAAATAGGGATTTGTTGGTGGAGTTGTCAGCTGGAAGAAAGCACTGGATGAGGGATGGATTCCCAAGTTAGAGAAGAGAGTGGATGGACACGTGAGATAGAAGGCTATGGTATATGGTCTTGATTAGGCTACAGGACAATGGAGGTTTGACCATTGTATTTTTTCTTTACCAGGTTGGATAATATTAGCTACATTATCCTGTTACTGTATTGTGTTGCTTGTTACAGGATTACATATACAGGGAGTTTTCTAAGCTATGGGTAAAGTTAGTTCAGAAGTATGCCATGAAGAATTTGGGAGTAGCAAAATTATTTTGGCATAAAGTGACAGGTATAGTGTCACAATTTTTGTGGTGGTTGGTCTTCAAAAGTGACTTTGAAGAGGGATACAGAGCCAAGGGAACAAAGTAGATGGTGTATAGGTATAGGTACATTTGCAACTGTTTATCTCCAAGTGGGAGATTGTTAGGGTGTGGAGCTAAAAGCTTCAACTATTGCAGACACGAAGAGGTTGTTGAGTTTTAGAAGTACCAACGTCGGCAGTATGACCGACATCGATCAGATACAGTGCAAAAGGCAACCGGCGTTGGCAGAGAGTCGGCCGATGTCGGTCAGCACCAGACAGATAGGGACCAACGTCGGTCGCTTGTGGTAGTTCCAGAACTACTGTTGATGAATAGTCAGTTAAGTAAAGCGAGTATTTACATGTTTAAGGGCTAATTATAGTCACGAGCTGCATGTCTAATTATTGTAATTAGAAGTCTATTTTTGTATGCATGGGATCCTATTTAAAGACCCATGAGGCATGTATTGTAAATCAAGCAGGAAAGTAAAAGCATTGAAGCAAGGAAGCAAGGTCAAGGAGATCTACAGGTGTAAGGTCAAGGAGATCAGCTGAAGCATTCAAGGAGGGGATAATAACTCAGGTTGTTGAGTTGTTGTGGTTGAGCTAGAGAGAGAGGGAAGAAGGTCTTGAGGTGTGGCAAGCCTTTGAGGTGGAAGAAGAAGTGGCATCTTCTTTATTGTATTTTCTTCTAAGAGTATTTAATACAAGATTGTGTATTGTCTCTCAAATTCTTTGTTGTTTCAAGTTTCTAGTTACTTAATCATTCTGGTATAATTCCGTGTTTAATTGCTTATAAGAAAGGTAATCAATTGTGCTTCCATTGGATAGGGGTTCCTAACACTTGATACATGCCATCATGAGATGGTGGGATACATGTTACCCCTTATAACTCATACTATGTTATCACTAACCTTTGATATGACCATTATGGGACTATGGGATCCTTTGGCATCCCTTCACTATTTACCGTATCATCACAAGCATTAGATTTAACTATGGCAGGAGCGTGGGACATACTTTATATAACTATTACCTCTTATTGTTATCCCTCAAGACCTTCTTTGAAATATCGTAGGGCTATGGTATGTGTTAAAATTCTCATAATAGGGTTCTTAAGTAGAGAATTCATTCATTATGATTCATATGTATCTTTTATAGTTAAATTTTTGACCTAGAGTGTCAAGGAAAATATATGAAAAATATAGAGTGCGGACTCTAGAGAGTTAATATCTCTAACTATGTATATTAGGGTTTGGGTGGGTAATGTCCATTGACTAACCCTTTAATAGTGAGACATTATGTGATAGAATAATAAAATTGACAAGAATATTGAAATAAAAAAATATGTGTCTCATATATTATGAATGGTAGGATGACAGGATACATGTTACCCCTTATACCTCATACTGCATTATCACCAACCTTTGATTTGACCATCATAGAACTGCATGATCCTTTAATATCCATTCACTATTTAGCATATAACTACAAGAATTAGATTTAATTGTGGTAGGAGTGTGGGACATACTTTATATAACTATTACCACTTACCACTAGCTCACAAGACCTCTGAATTGTCATGGGGCGGTGATAACCCATCTTTGTATACCACAACACTACAAGTGAAGTTCTTACATGTTATAGGGTAGTAGTAATTTTCTTTTCACTCCATTTAGTTCTCGTACACCTACCAAATTTATTTGAATATACTATGAGGCTACGATAAGAGACAAAAAACACATCAATGATTAAAATACAAATGTCTTTCACATGGACATGATATGGGATGCTTATAAATGACTCCTAGAATAATTGTAAAAAGAATATGGACTCCTAGGATGAATTTTATGAATTTTGGAAAAAATACCTCAATGAAATGTGGTCTCATGGTGATGGAAGGCCATGACAAGTGAATTGTTATGGATTGTCATGGCATTCCATCACCATGAGACCACATTTATTTGAGGCATTTTTTAAACTAGTTTACTTCCTTGTCTATGTTATTGCGTACTATTATGATTTGATAAATTTTTCCAAGCATCCATACCTTGTTCAAAAGCACTTGTTTTAGGCTTTTAGCCATAGCAACAAGGTAGTGAACTATTTGATAAAATTCTTTGGTAGGCATGTATGAAAAAATTTGGTAGCATAGACAAGGCAATGAACTATTTGAAAAAATACCTCAAAGAAATGTGGTCTCATGGAATGCCATGACAAGCAAATGCAATTGGCAGTTGCTCTTAGTTTTTAGTTAAGTAATGTGAAGTAATTGTATAACTAATTAGGTTGACTTTGTAAAAACTATATTGTAATTAAAATTTTATCATCTATCAACATCTAGTTATTAGTTATGCAATGTGAAGTAATGCTTTGAGTTTGAAAGATGTGCAATGTAATGTAATCAACAATTTGAATATAAACTACAAAAAACTATTTTTTACAATTCATTATTTAAACTCTCTATTTTATTTGCTCTCTATAAATCTATTGATATGGAAATGGCTTTCAATTAAAAAAAATAGTTTTTCTCTCTTAGTCTATAATTTTTTACATTTTTTTAAAAATCTAATTTTTTTTATATTTTCAAAAAATCTTGAACTTTTGGTTTGCCAATTTTTTCCCCAAAATATTTTTGCTGCTATGTGTATAACATTATATATGGATCAATGTCAAAGGTTGACTATGGATCAATACCATGCATTTGATGAGAGAGTAGCCAATGAGAGGGACATGGACAAATATCCATGTCCATGTAATGACTGTCTTGGTAGAAAGGTGAGAAAATGAAATCTGATTTATTGACATATGATAAGATATGGGCATAGTGGTATAAGCCCTTGTGATTACAATTATATATGAAGATATGATATAATTGCAGAGTGTGAGAGATGAAGAGGCAACAAACATAGATGAAGTGGCACCAAACATAAATGAAGAGGTAGTAATGTTAGACGAAGGGTTTGAAGTTGATAGAATGTTGAAGGAGGGTCTAAATGATGATTGGGCCAAGTTTATGGAGTATTATTTAAATACTATGTATTCTAATTTCAAGTTAAGTCATTTGACAATAATCCTTCAAATTCTTAACTTGTTAGTGTTTTTTGGTTAGACAAATGAGAGTGTAGATTAGTTATTGGCATTATTAAGTTCATTGTTACCACCTGACTCCACATTTCCAAAAAAATGAATTTAATGTAAAAATCTAATCACTAATCTAGGCTTAGGGTATGAAAACATCCACACATGTGTGAATGGTTGTGTATTATTTCTCAATAATCTTGAAAGTGAGAGTGAATGTCTAAAATATCATGAAGAGAGGTATAGACAAGGGTTGAAATTGGATGTGGTTTATAGAAAGGTTCTTCATCACTTTTTGATAATCCCATGATTACTCTGAATATATAGGTGCAGAGACATTACTAAACTTATGCAATGGCATGCCCAAAATAAGATCACTAATGGAAAATAATGACACGTACTTGATTCTAAGATGTGGATGGAATTTGATAACATATGGCTTATTTTTCTCAAGATCCTTGTAAAATAATCTTGGGTTTGGATCTAGATGGGGTGACCCATTATCAGATCAAAGTAATAAATGGTCAACTTGGCCAGTGTTTTTAATAAATTATAACTTGCCTCCATGGTTAGCAACTCCATTTTTCTTAATGTTATCATTGATTATACTGAGAAATAAAGGTGTGACTTCAAATACAATCGATGCTTATCTAGATCCATTATATGATAAGCTAATGAAATTATGGAAAGGAATTGAAGCAATTCAATATTTTAGGGATGGTTGATCAATCAAATTAACTTTAAGATCTTCCTTATTGTTTATGATTCATGATCTTCCTGTATATGGCACATTATCTGGTCTCAGTATTCATGGATATCATGGATGTCTTGCTTGCAAATTTAAGGATTTTTTGAGGCACTCAAGAAGTTTGCGTAAGTGTATTCATTATGGACATCATAGTTAATTTAAAATGGATCATCCATATCATTAAAAAAAAAACATGTTTTAATGGTTAAGAAGAGAATCATGAAGCACCATTGCTAATAACAGGTGATTACATTGTTGAGAATGGAAAAAAAGAATGTCATTTATTGAAAATGATGGGATTGTTGGTAGTAGATATGATCCATGTAATGAAATTGGTGTAAAATGGCTATGTATATTCTATAATTTGCCATACTTTAAGGATATAACGATTAGGCATACTATTGACTTTATGCATACTAAGAAAAATATAGCCTATGCTATTATAGAAACTCTTTTTGGTGATTTTTATACTATTTCATCATGTGATGACTTTTGACAACTAAACATTCATCAAAATCTTGGGGTTGAAAAATTTGATGATGAAAAATATAGAAAACCTAGTGTTCCTTATGTTTGGACAAAGGAACAACGTGCAAAATTCTTATAATTGGTGTCTCAGACTCACTTTCCCATTGGATATGTAAGTAGTAGTATTAGAAGCCAAACTGACATTAATGGCTTAGGAGGCCTCAAGACCCATGGCTATCATGTCATAATCAAGAATATTTTACCTATTATGGTAAATATATCAAGTTTGGCAAAAGGACCAAGATTTTCAATTATAAGGTTGGGCTTAATATTAAAGAGAATGTAGTTAAATGTATTAGATCCTTCTAACTTTGATAGTTTGAGGGAGGAGGTTGTTGAAGTCCTTTGTCTATTGGAACATGAATTTCCACCAACGATATTTAACATTTATATGAATCTTTTGATACATCTAAAATATGAACTAGAGCATTGTGGCATAGTAAGAATGAGATGTATGTATCCTATAGAATGATATATGAAGGTTTTGAAAAAATTTGTTCGTACTAGGGTAGAACGAGAAGGCAACATGTCTGAGGGATATTCAATGCAAGAGACCATGGGATTTTACATAGAATATATGAAGTATTTTAAAAATGTCAATCAATGTGCATGGGATGATGATAAAAATGAGAGAGTTATAGGTGATTTATTAGAAGGCAATGTATGTCACTTCAATCTATCATATCAATTAAGAAGTGCAATACATGCCTATATTCTTCAAAACACATGTTCATTCGATAAGTGGCATAGGTAAAAGAAATTCACACAATAATTTATTTACTCAATTACATTTACACATTTATATTATTAATCTTACTATTTATACATTAATATTCTATGTAGAAAATATGAATATGAGAATCAATCTTGGATGCAACATCAACCTCAAAAGCACAGACATCATGATTTGATTGGAGGTGATTCTTTTCCAAAATTTGAATAATCGATTGCTAATATAGTCTATGATGAAAAATAAGAAGTTCAAGATATAACAATAGAGGAAAGTGAGATTTCAAAATCTCCACATTTATGGGCTATGAATTTTAGTGGAATGTGTGCATATGGTAGTCATTTAAGAGTGGAAGAAAAAGATAAAGGAAAGACAAATTGTGATTGTGTTATTAGTGCTAAATTTCTTCACAAAACTGAGAAGAAATTTTATGTTGGATTCATCCAAGAAATTATTTAAGTGTATTTTGGTGAAAATAGTCCTATATGATTAAAATGTAAGTGGATCCAATAATCCACAGTATAATTTGATGAGTATGGATTTGTACATGCAAATACAGGATAATTTTTATCAGAGATGGATGAGATATATGTTTCCCCTCTTCAAATGAACCAATCATTTCTAATTCATGATGTAAGAAGCCCAAGATGTTCATATGTCATTCAAACAGAGCCTTGTTCCAAACAAAAATTCATGGAAGCTATCGATATAATGCCTGATGGGCAATATGTTAATTTACAAGAAACATTCAAAGAAGTGGATGAAGGTGATGATGGAGTGTTTGAAGAAGAGATTTTGATTACCAATGAAGATATTGGGATAGAGAATGTATTACATGTCACAGATGAGGATGAGGAATAAAATCAAGTAGATGAAGATAGGAGTGATCAAGATTCATAAGTGTCAATATCCAGTTGAAACAAGGGATAGTCATATTAATAGTTTGATACCTATAATTGTAAACATCTTCTTGGTTTTTGACTACAAATTATTTTTAATATATAAACTAAATTATTTTTTACATTTCCATTTGTAGTTATCAACAAATTAGAAAGTCAATAGTTATCAACTTATGAACTTAATAAATTTTTACTGATTCAAGTTGTTGATTTATACATTATTATTTATTTGGAATTTAGGAAATGAGGAAAAGGATTGTGAAACCATGAGAAAATATACAATGCCACAAAAAGGAAAGAAAATATATAGTATTCTATCTCATAGAAGCAAATGCATTTATGATTCAATAAATACAATTGGTGAAAAAAATAGTTGTGATGATGTGCAACTTGATATAGCATATGGTGATGTGCATCCTGATATAGCACATGGTGATGTGAAGCCTGATATAACACATGGTGATGTGCATCTTGATATAGCACATGGTGATGTGAAACATCATTATAATCTATTAGCACAAATTCTAAGAGAGATTATTGAAAAAAATTAGAGCAAAGCAATAATAGGTCTATAGATGATTTATTCAACATTAAAGGATGTGTTTAAATTGAAATTTGTAGAGATTGGTACCAATCTACCTACTCATGCCACACTTGATGTGGCCAAGAAAAATAAAGTTATGATTAATTAAATTCATGAAGAGAGACCTCTTGCACCTATTGTGCCTCAGAGTGCACCTGTTGCATCTAGAACTTTTGATGGAACTAGTGGATCAACCAAAAATACTAGTAGTGGTTTAATATAAGATGCATCTGTGTTTGTGAAAAGAAAAAGATTGATTCAATATTTGTAAAAATCTATAAAGAGTAATGCAAAATAAATAAAATTATAAGGCAAGAATCCATTCTTGGTTGAGGTATCAAGAGATGGTGAGCCCATTGTGCCAAATGTTGCAAAGTGGGCCTCCAAGTCAGGTGTAAGATATAGGGCCCATTTGGATATTTGTAAATCAAGTTTTGTAGATCAAGATCCATGCACTATGGAAAATGTTATTAAAAAAATGAAAATGCTTTTGAGATTAATGGTGAATAAATATCTAAAAAATATTACAAGCAAAAGATGAGAATTTTGATGAATAATTTTAAATACAATTGCAAAAAAAATAATCATGATGGGGAAATAGAGGTTATAATCCATTCTATCTCCCAAATAGTGGGAGGAAATGAAAGAAAGTATGCATTCTAAATAATATTTGGCAAAGAGTAATAGAGGCAAGAGATCAAGAGATAATGTGAGGGCTAGATATACATTTAGCCAAGGCAGGTTACAG
Source organism: Torreya grandis (assembly GCA_037957365.1). Lineage (NCBI taxonomy): Eukaryota > Viridiplantae > Streptophyta > Pinopsida > Cupressales > Taxaceae > Torreya > Torreya grandis. The sequence goes on along the minus strand of JARHVA010005449.1, from coordinate 720,146 downwards.
GCCAAAATAGACAAATTTGTAGTAAGTGTATCACTTTTTGGTTCAATTTACATTGTGTTATTTATTTCAATTTTTTATTAAACTGACTACATCTTAAAATTGACATTGTATTTTAAGTGGAAAATAGTAATAGAGAAGTAGGTGTAGAAGATATTGCCAATTAAATGGCAACACTAGATCGGCCTAGTAAATCTAAGAGTGGGATGAAGTAGAAATCTAGTTCATCAATAGAGATTTCATAACCATCTATTAAATTCCTAGTAGGAGCCTCTCTAGATCATGTCAACTTAGATGAAAGGTACCAATAGGTAATGAGTTATATATTCGGTCTCACTCAACAAGTTTCATAATTGGTTGCCTCTGTTAACCCTATAATTTTTGCATGGAATGATCATAAATCCATGGATTCAGTTGAGGTAAGAGGCTCTATTGATCTCATTTTTTCTTGTTTGGAAATTCTGTATACACATACCTCTTAATATGTATATAATTGAAATTTTAGTGTAGGAGAATCCAACCTAGTTTTTTTATTGTTGGAGTGATCTAGAAAATGTTCTATGGGACAAATTTATACCTTGCATTCTTTACTTGACTATTGAATGCTTTGTATATTTTTTTGCATGATGGTTAACCCACATGTAGAGAAATTTTATTAAAGCAGTAGGAAAACAAAAATTCCTTCATGATGTCAATAGAGATACCAATATTGATAGTGATCATGATGAACTAGACAAGAATGTGCAGCATAATTGTCATAGTTGTGCTAAATTAGTTGAGGTAATATAATAGTTGTCAATTATCTGTCCCAAATGTTTTATCATTCTTCATGATTAAAATGTTTTATATCTCAATATAATATGTATTTTTTATTGTTTTTTAAGACATTTATTGATAAACTCCAAGAAGGGGATAAAGTCTAGGTGTTGGATCTGTTTGATGGTAGTACTGTGGGCATTGGGGAGATTCACTCACTATCTATTGTACATGGAGTCAAATTGAAAGGAAAAAGAGATGAAAATGTAAATATTTTAAAGGTCACAAGTAACATACCCCTTTCTTATGAAGAAAAAATATATGGAGCTATCCATCTGAAAGAGAAAGAAGGGACCTTCACATGGTGACCACTAAAATATTTGAAAAAATGACATAGTTGATGTTTATCATGTAGTAGCTGTTAGATAGCTTGGCCCACTACTTTATGCAATAATTTGAATGTGTTCATGTTCAAGGATATTCTTAGTGTTTTTTGTCTATTTTAGAGTTGTATAATCAAAAAAATCATTGTAACTCAAATTTATTAATCACAACATTGAGAAACACACTTTGTATTAACACATTTTCCAAAGCAAAGACACATAAATCTGTCTTGTATCTGCTGTAAGAACACCTTTTCTCAATAAAATTTCAATATTTTGCCTTCTTAATAGTTTTTCATTATGTGCAAATGAATGATTGATTATGTTTTTCTATGTTTTATGTCATATGTTTTGAAGTCTCATCATTATGTCATATGTTTCGTGGCACCTGTATCTAATACCCAAACATTTATTAATTCATCCTGAGTTTCAAATTAGCATAAGCTATATTCCTTAATGTTTTAAATGTTGATTCATGAGAAATATTCATGGATTCATCATAGTAATTCTCTAAATATTGAGCAAAATAATATTTATGCATTTTATGTGGTCTGTGAATAAAATTAAGGATCACTGGCATACAACATGGGCCATTTAGAAGTCTCATGGCCACATGAATCCAGGAATATTGTTAGTGCTATAATTGGAGGTGACATAATTGTTTTCCAATGTAATTGGAGATATTATTCTTGTGCCTTATATTAAGGTACTCTTATTACTTAATTGGAGGTGACTTAAGCAATTTGTAGCCTAATTGGAATTACCTTTCTTGTACTTAAAATTATGACTTAAATTTTTTCATACTCTTGTTAGATATAAATTAATGAAGAAGTTAATGGAGTCTTAATCAGTTTGGTACGTGATAAATCTAAAATAGGAGTCTAAAATTTGACATCTCTCTACATTTTTTAGATAGATATATTTAAAATATTTGTACTAGTACTACTTATGCATCCAATGGAAGTTGAAAAGATACCCCTAGCTGCATAATGTAACAAGTAAAATAGTGTAATGGGTGTCTATAATCATCATTTCTAATACATATTAAAGGTTTTCTAAATTCTTCTTTCAAGAAGTGAGCATTTACAATTACATAGATTATATCTTTCTGATATTATAAGTCTGCAAAGAGGGTGTAGAGCCCAAGTACAAAAATCCCAAGGGGTATTAAAATAGGCCAAAGGCCACTAACATCCAAAAATTAGTAGAAAGAAAAGAAAAATAGGAAACAATAAATAGACTGGGGATTAACCATAACAAAAACACTAGTTTTTGATCAAATCTTTCCAATCTTATTTGATGAACTTGAGAAGGTCTTCCATGCTAGCAATTTTTCCTTCTATATCTTTATCTTCTTTCAAGAGGTCTTGCAAAATCATCATAGAAGAAGATGCACAGTAGAATTTTTTTAAGTAAATAGTGGTTAATACCTTCATTTTATTATGAAGGGAGCACAAACCCTTCTTCACTTCAACTCCCTTTCAATATGGCTCTCCTATTCACTAGTATCCATGAAATCCTCCTTTTCAAAATCATAAATGGAGTAATTCAGCTCCTCAAAATAACTAGTTCCCTCCTTCTCTAATTACTGATCAAGATTAGGTTTATCTTTTAATTTACCTGCTTCTTCCCCCTGATCCAAGGTAGAGGGATCATCCACAATCTTTACCAATGAAATTTTTCCCCTTGCCAGTCTCTTGGATCTCCTAATATTCATCAACTTTCTTTCTGTATAGCTCCAAAATTTAAAACTAGACCCTTCCTCCATAGCCTCCTCACCTTGCACCTAGGCCTCTAAGTGCTCTTTTTCATTGGCCAAATTCTAAGGCTCCACCCCCACCACTTTATTTTTCTTACTCTTTCCCTAATTAATCTTCTTAGAATTGATTCAAATAATTAATTTCCTCTTTTTATTACCAAAAAAGGAATGGTTATATTTTAGCTCCCACAACCCTTCGACCACTAGAGAGTCAGAAGTGTTGAGGGATCCAAAAGTCAAAGATATCAGGGAGGGAAAACTAGAGCCCAACTTGAGAGGCTAGGAAGATATTTCAAACTTAGGGGATAGGTTTGAAGAGGGGGGAACAAGGTTTTTGAAAAAGTGTAGGGAACCATAGGGACTAATGGAACCAAATTTGACACTCAAGGGAATGTGATCATTAGGGTCACTGTCATGGGAACTATCTAACATCTATGTTTTTAAAGGCTTAGAGGGACAAAACGTAAGGTGAAAGTGATAAATCCTAAAGATAAGACCTATGTAGAATGGAATGGTAGAGGTGGTTGGGTTTTTTTCTAAGGAATTTTTTATAGACTTAACAGATGTCTATGGGTATGATAGGAGGAAGAAGGGGAAGTTAACCAATATCTTGTGATGAAAGTGATTCAAAAGAGTGAAATGGTAATTATAAAAGAACTTAAAATGACCTTCAAGGGTAAAATATTTCATGATGGTGAAGCATACCTTATCCCAAGGGTTAAACAAGCTCTCTCTATCAAAGCCTCCTTGCAACTTCATTGATACTTCTCCTTCAATGAAGATTTTTTTAACCCTTCTAGGTCTTGAAATTTGGTGAGTCTTTTCAATATTTTACCCTCATAGTGTAAACTCATGGCCTTAGTAATTGAATCCTGACTAATAACAAACTCTATACCTCCAACCTAAACTTTATGGTTATCATTCCAACTAAAAGTAAACTAAATGGAGATATTCTCATCATATCCATTTAGATATTTAATAAAATAAGAAATTCTACCTTCATAACATATAATCTAGAGCATAGCATCTGCTTTAGATTCATCACATGATAATGGCTTAGTTTTGACTCTTTCTCCTCCCATAATTGTTAAAGCTTCACCAAATTATTACATGGCTAAAAAGGGACTCAGACCAAAGTGAATTACCACCAAGGATTAACATGAAAAATTGAATCAAAAAATATGGAAGCTTTTAAATTTCACACCTAATATTTATTAAAATTCAAGATGATTAATGACTACACATGTGAAAGAGCTTTCTAGGATTTATCATGTGAGAACGTGCCTTAAAGGATTGAGGCTACTTCGTGTGATATTGATTTTATTTGAGTCAAAATACTCAGAACAAATGATGATGAGTATAGAATAATGATGATGAATGAAATCAACATAAATAAAAATGACTAAATATACTACCAAATTAATCAAAATAATGATTAAAATTAATGACTAAATAAACTACCAATGGACAAAAATAAGTGAATAAAAATGACTAAATAAGTGACCAGTTAAAAAAAATTAATGACTAAATAGATCAGTGAATAAAATAACTAAGTGACCATATTACAACAATCAATGACTAAATTAATGACTAAATATACTACCAAGTTGATCAATCAAAGTAACTAATAAATGACTAAAAATGGTTTGGTCATCAATTTGGTCATGTTATAAATGACTAGAAATAAACTACTAATGGTCATGTGATCATGTTTGGTCATTTATATGTAGTTTTTAGTAGTTTTTTTAATCATATATTTCTCTTTTTGTATTAATGTTTCCTCACTAAGGATTACTCTTATGAGATCCTCAAACTTCAACTTGGCATTATTAGAAACCAAGTAACTCAAAACCATTACCAGACTATTCCAACTCTCTGGTAATGAACAAAAAATAAGCAAAGCCCTAACTTCACCATCAAAATCTATTTTTATATAATTAAACATAATCAAAGCCGTATTGAATTCATTCAAATGATCAACAATTGAACCATTTTTAGACATCTTCATATTAAATAACTTTTTCATTAAAAATATTTTATTAAAAGTAGATAATTTCTCATATAACTTCCCTAATGAATTTATGAGACATTTTATGGTCTTATCCTATGATATATTAAATGTGACCGAAGATGTAAGGCATAACCTAATGGCACTAAGTGATTTCCTATCAAGCAACTCCCAAGCTTAATCTATCATACTCAATGGTTGCTTTACTTTTCCTCTCAGTGAAGCATGGAGGTCTTTTTGATAGAGGTAATCCTCCATTTGCATCTTCCTTAGGTTATATCTATTGAAATTTTTAACCTTTGATCTATGATCATCAACCATAGCCCCCACTTGAACTAATAACCCTTCCTATGATTCAATACTTTAGCAAATATAAAATGAATATCTAGTACTAATTGTTAGGAATAAATACAGAAATCAATGTGGAATAATTTCATAGAATTGTAATAATAGATATAAATATAGATGCATAGAGAATATAAATAAACATGCACAATAAGAATAATAGATTTTATATGGTTCACCAAATGTGGGCTACATCTACTAAGAAACACTTGCTCATATTTTATTACAAGCCACCAGAGTATAATCACTCTTAGATTTATCTTCACAATTACAATGCACAAATATTGTTTGGAGCTAAGCTCAATAAACCCTCTTGAATTCACACCTAAATTCACATAATCTATTTTTCCTTCTCAAAACCCTTGTTCTCATGATGTATTACCTATGAAATATCCATCAATACATAATACATCAATAAAGTGGTATTACAAAATAATGGGTAGTAAAACCATAGGCAGAATCAACCCAAAAATGGTTTCCCATTAAAAAGGGTATAGAATTTTTTTTAGAGGATACTACCCCTAAACCCCTATTTGTTGAGTGATATCACCCCCCAAAGCCCCACTTTTTAAGGGCTGCCAACCCAAAACCCCTACTCAGGGCCCAACCCAACCCTGAACCCTGATGAAAATACATATAGAGTGTACAGTACATTTTAATGTAGAGTATTTGAAACACATTGTAATTAAGAAATAGGCTCCACAACACAAGTGAAGGAATACAGATTCACTTTAAATGAGTTGGTGGTAGATTATTTTTATGGATTTCATGGAATTTTGTTGAGTTACAAAATCTAGATGCCACCACACCATTAACACACCTGTGTTAAAGATGGTAGATGGAAGTAGGGTATAAAACATCATGTGGTAGACTAGTTTTAGTTATAAAATTTGTGTGAACTCAAGATGTCAAGTATTAAACCAATGAACCAAAGATATAAAGCAAATAAACTATACTAGAGTGAGAATTTGAACACCCTTAGGCACCTAAAGTGAACAATTATGAAGCAGGAGGCTTTGTGCTCACATTGAGATTAGTGTACAAAGGTGTGGAAAGAGATTTATGCAGGAACCAATTAGTAGAAAAGTGAGTTTATAACAAGGATGACATTAACAAAATACAAAGCTTGAATTTGAAGTTACAATTATAGATCTCATGACTGTGAAAGTGCCAAGAACCATTTAAGGCTTTAACAAACTTAAACCTCTATGCTTTAATACCAATAGGTTCAGTATGGGAAAGAAGCAAAAGGGAATGGGTTCTTAGAAACAAGACCTAAAGAAGGTGTGTGTAGTATTAGAACTGACCCCTATAATAATAGTATTGCCACTAGTAGGAGTTAGCATTGTGTAAGTAAACACCAAAGTGATGACAAAGATGTATTATCAAGTGATGCAATTTCCCCTAAAATCCTTAGTAGGGGAAAATTGGCATTCCTTTATGCACACATACCAACTAAAGGAGTATAAGAATCATAATTATAACCATGCACAAGACCTAGTAGTGGATTGGATGGTTGATATATAGAATAAGACAAAATAGGGTGTAATGTTATTTGATGTCTCTATTCGAGATAAATTGATAGCCTTCAAAACAACTCAACTGTATGAGTTGTCATGCTTTGGAAAGTTATAAGAACTCATTCAATTACTTATGTTGTGAATCTATGATGACCACATATACTTTATGGGGAGGATCATGAGGATATCGATGCACCTCATATAAAGGATAACCAATCTTCTAGACACTTGAAAAGATATCCATGAGATGATGAGTGATGATGAAGAGGTGGAATACATGGAAAAGATCTTAAGTTATTATAAGGGGGTTTCACATTCCCCATAAAATATTGTAAGGACCCCAACATGAGGGTGATGTCATGCCTTGTAAGCCTAAAATTTTCCCTGATGGTTGATGGACCAATGTCACAAAAGCTTATCTTTGTGTCACCTATCATATGGCATAGGGTGTAAAATTTAACATTGCCAAATTTATTGCTAAGGAATTTGTGAAGAATGTGATATAATGCCACATGATAAAGGGGACCTTTAGGTGGGGGTATATTTTAATTCTAGTGGTCATAGATTAAATTGAGATACCATATGGGGATGAGGACAATCTCTATATTTTCCCATAACATAATGACTCTTTGATGAAAAAGTACAAGGACTTAACTTGCCCTAGTTCCTTCAATGCAAAATATAAAACTCACATGATGGGGTGGTATGAGAAGTATATAGAGGCATTTGGACTAAAGTGGTGCATCCCCTAGGAGATCCCCAAGAGCATGTATGGGATGACAACCTTTATCATTATGTAGCATTTTTACATAGTCCACCTGGTGTTGGTTTATGGAAACAAGTTTGGATGGTTAAAGCTCTCATACACTTTTTTGGCCAAGTATTTCAAGGATGTGCTAAAAAATATCCCCAATGCACAACTATTAGATATCCCAATGAGGGAAATTACCATGGAAAGGAATAGGTTATGATGTCAATTCATGTGCCTAGATGAAAAAACAATAAGGGATGAAGAGGATGATTTGGATCTTACCAACATCTACCCTCTTTAAGAAGTAACCATACTTAGGAAAATATATAAACTATATTATGAGATGAAGCCAAGGAGAAAGGAACCCAATACTAAGCATACCGATGACCCTCCCATCAGGATCAGTGATGAAGGAACATCAACACTAGATAAAAAGAAAAAGTCTCCCAAGAACAAGAAAGGGGAGACACTTGAGGAGTTAGAGGAGTGCATAAATTTTAAAATTGTCTTAGGAAATGAAGCCTCTCCATCAGCCCCAATAAATAAACACATGAAGTTCATGCCAAAAACTTCTCCTATCTCAAACGAGAAGTAAAATAATCCAAAGTTTCCATTTGTAATGCCCACCATCAACCTGGCAAACGTAGAGGCACAAGAAGAACTGGAGAATGAGGTAGAGTTTGGGAATGGTGTTTGTATTCTGCCCAAAGAAGACTCCTCATCTAGCAAGGAAAATGCCTTACTATCATAAAGTAAAGAGGCAAGGTATGAACAAGCATGGAGGCAGCTTGGCCTTGGTGATGCAGACATTTTAAAGGTGTGGGAGCTATAGAAGAGGAAATAATAAATGAAGAAGGATAGAATGATAAAGGAAGGGATTGAGAGAGCTAAGGCCAAAGGAAAGTACATGATAAAAGGAAAAATAGAGGGAGAGCCTAGAGTGGTGAAAATACATGAGGCTCTCCAAGGTAGCATTGATGATGTGCTTGGAGAAGCATGACCATCAAGCATACCAACTAAAGAAGTTGTAACACAACCTCTACAATATGAAGAGGATTTGAGGTGTAAATGGGAAAATACGGGCCTTGATCATGATCATATTGAAGCAGTGCTAGAGTTGCATCATAAAAGAGAGGCCATGAGGGCAAAAGGCATGACCCAAGCATAAATTGATAAAGTTGAGGCCAAGGAGATAAGGGTCAAGGAGGAGGGAACCACCATGATCATGAAAAAGAGGAAGACAAAAATAAATAATTCCCAAAAGGAGAAGGCCATGAAAGATAAAAAAGAGAAGAGGGTTACTTCAGGCATAAAATCCATAAAATCCAAAGTAGTAGAGGTACCCAGTACCCACACTAACCAAGTAAAGGAAGATGTTGAATAAATGCACCCTAGTACTGAAGGGGCACTTGGAGATAAATAAGGTGATGTTGGTACCTTAAAGTAACAAATAGAGAGGGAAAGTAAAAAGCAGGTTAGCATCAGGAAGGAATTGTTGATGCTTGGATTTTCACTCTTGAGGAGATGCTCACCTCTCCTCATCCAAGTGGCAAAATGGAATCATCTCTCTTATTATGGGTGAAAATTCTATTGAGATGAATCTCTATATTAGGGGATAGCTCCCCTTGATGCACCTTTGAAGCTCTTCTAAACTACACACTATGTATGAAAAGGGAGAAAGAAAACAACTAAGAAAACAAGTGGTGATGCACCAATATTTGATATCCTCTCGCTTGACTAAAATCACTAATTAAAGACTAACAAAGTTTATTCACATAAAACTCACAACTTTTGTGCATTATCACATCAATATTTCACATGTTAGATTCAAGAAGGTATTTTAAATTCAAGAGAGTAACAAATAATTCCAAGAAAGAATATAGTCTCAAACTACTTCTAAAATGTCTATACACTTATGAAACAACACTAACAAGGACCTATAACAATACTCTTTCTAAACATTTGGTAGGCAATCAAGGATAATAGGTTAGGAAATATAACTTTCACTAAATAAAGACAATATGATTTGGACCAATACTCAACAATGTAGCATGTGAGTGGCAAATAACTTGTATTATATCTTCAAGAGTTTTTCAAGTACAAATCCAGCCAGAGTTTTTCCAATAACTAGAAAAATCTCCCAAATGAGTAGAAATAATACATATATATATATATATATATATATATATATATATATATATATATATATATATATATATATATATATATATATATAGCTTTTAAGAAGGGAGGTCAAGCGAATGAAATGCAGATCAATCAGACACGTGTCAACTAAGAATAGGAATAGCTACTATACATTCTATAAGATGATCCTGATGGTTATATTAGTAGAATCAATATGTCTTTAATTATGTTATGCTATAATGGGCTCAGCTATTGGAAAGTCATTTTGATGTAAGTTATTATTTGCTAGCTCATTGAGCTATATAATGGTGCAACAATATTGAACCATCGACCTGCCTATTATGTTTTTTATGCATTAGATCTTAGAATTTTGACATGTGTCACTTCCACATTCATCTTCAGGTTCCCACACTTTTGTTTTTAACTCCAATGGTTATTCCTTGTAGCTTGAAATTGATGTTCTATAGGCTATGACCTTTCAGGTATTTTTTTTGGACTTCTTATCTTTAGCATTTTTTCAAACAATTTGTTTGAAAGAATTCTATTAGGTTCTTCTTCCTTTCCTCTCAACTATTTTGAAGTGGACCTTTCTCATTTCCTTTAGACAAATTGTTCAAAGGAATTCCTTTGGATTTTATACTAAGTGCCCTCCACAAAATAAAAGTACCCTTCATCTTGTTGAAAACCTACCTTCAAAAAAATGCAAGTGACCCTTAAGAATTTTGAAATGGTCCACATTTTCTCTGAAATAATCCTTCAAACTTTTTGAAAGGTCCCTTTAGGTAATTTGAAATACCCTTCAAACTTTCTACAAAGTACCCTTTGGAAAGGCAAGTATTCTTTTGGAAAAAATGAAAGTGACCTTTCAGAAGAATTGAAAACATACCCTTCATATTTTTTGAAGTGGACCTTCAAAACTATGGAATGGCCCTTTCAATTTTTTTGTAAACGACCCTTCCAAAAGGAAAAAATACCTTTTGAGAACTTTAAAGTGAGCCAAAGTGTCCTTCAAAAAAGTTAAAGTGCCCATTTTGAAAGGAAACATACCCTTTCAAATACTTATCTAGGCCATTTCTTGTGAGAAAGTACCCTTTGGGAAAGTTGAATGGACAATTTTCTCAAAAGAAAAGCCTCAAACAAAATGTCCAAAAAAATTTAGAAAAGGTTTAGAATAAAAAGCTGAAAGAATTCATTGCAAAGGACTTAGCCAAAAGACTAAAGACCAAATATTTCAAAGGGAAAAGACTTGGTTTTTTATATGTAAAAGACTTTAGATTTTTATAAGAACACTTCTTGCATACTAGACTTGAACAAAGGTATAGGCTCAGATGTTTTATTTTTAAAAGGGGTGGCTCATTTTGGACTGAAGGGCCAAAATTGGGTCAAAAAATTAGTGACTCATAGGGGTAATATGCCTGCTATACTAACCAGACTAGTAACCTAAATAGTCCATTGCATATAGAGTCAACTAAGGACTGAAATAAACTTGAAATCTTGACCATGATTCAGAACTTGATCAAAAAGACAACCATTGACCACCTCCAACACATAAAATAAAAAGGCACACAACAAAGACCAAAGCAAACACACATGTGCTACTTAGCACTTAGGAAAAGACAAGACACAATAGAAAGGAAACTAAGTATGTACATCTAACTATATATTCTCTTCTCCCTCTTAGATCAAAGGGAAAACTTCCTAGGTCTCTTCTAATGCAAGAAACCTCATGATGCTAGACAAGTGGTTGGTTGGGGTAAGAGCTTGGTAACTTATCCTTCTTGCTTGCCACCCTAATTATCACGTACCGAGGTGGACTAGGTTCAAACATGTCTTCAACATACATGTACCCATCTTGCTCTTTGAAGCATGTCTCATGCTGGTCCTTCATGTTAGTTTAATCCATCAATGGTTGCTATCTCATCATTATAGGGTTCATTTGGATCATGGGCCTCTTGGTATTCATCATGGACCAACTCATTCTTTTCTATCTTTTTTAGAATCTTGTCAAACTTATCTCTTGATTCATCATGGCTCTCTTGAAGAAGGGTGGCTAGTGTGATGTTTGAGCTGAGATAAAATTTTTTAGCTCATTCTAGAAATCATCATTTTCTCGTTCAAGAACTCCTTCTTCAAAACCCATATCAAAATAATTAGACCTATCTCCTTCTTTCTCAAAAATAGACATCTCTAGTTACTCAACAACATTCTCTTGAACTTCATTTAACTCAGATCCCATGGCTCAGACATTATCTTAATCAAATCAACAAGAAAGTTCATCAAACAAAGGGAAAGAGAGCTTACCATGCTTACATTATCCATCCAACATTGACAAATGAATTTTGTCAATATCATCTTCATATTTCTAAAACATTTGCATGTATGTGTGACCTATATCTCTTCCTTGAATCATGTCACCTTCAAGAGTCATTTTTTCAACCTTATTTTCATGAAAACCTCCTAGAAAAACCACCTCTTGAGATATGATTTGACCATTCTCTTCATCTTTGATAATATTTTCCACTTCATGCTCAAGATGGTAATCACTATGATGATGTTCATATGGAGTACTTATGATGATCTCATATTCATTTTCACTCATGATAGTCTCTTGATCAGCAAAGAATTTCATTTTCTCTTGCTCACTTGCCTCCCTTAAAATAGGTTCCTCTTTAGTATGGAATGAAATGAAGGGTGAATAAATAGGTTCATGAGTCTAAAATGTAGGAGTTGGAGTATGGAAGGTAATTTAAGGTGAAGGGGGTGAAAATGGAGTATGGGAAGAGGGAGAGGACTTAGGAATGGAATTTGAAAAGAGGCAAGCACTAGTGAGCTCAAAATTAGATTGGGAATGAGAAGTGGGGTTTTATTTGAGAAGATCATGAGGAAGAGGAGGTAAACCTTGGAATAAAATAAATTGATTCTATTCCGTCCACTTGATTAGTACTTCATCCACATTAGATATATCTTGATAACTCTCTTGAAGGGGTGTAGATGGGGTGTGTTTAAACATGGACTCTTTTATTGGGTCTAAAGCATCCATTACACTTTGACTAAGCAACCTCATTCTTAACTCCAATTCTTCAATCTATTTAGCTAGATTATCTTAGAAGAGTATTTCTTGGAGATCATGTGCATCTTCATAATGAGGAGGAGTAGCTTCATTTTCTAGTTTATACTCTTGAACAATACTCTTCTCTTCTTTCTTACCCCATGATTCCAATATTTCATTCCAACTCATGATCTTAGGGATGGAACTCTCTTCTTGAGGATATATAGTAACTTCATCTTTCTCAAGGTCTTGATCTAGTTTATGATAGACATTTCTCCAACTTAGAATCTTAACGTCATGCTGAGGGGATTGAGAAGATTGAGGGGGACTAGGAAGTGTTTTCACATGCATAGGAGAAGTTACTTAAGGATGGATATGTTGGTTTTCAAAGGTAATAGGATGACTTCTTCAAAGGAGGGCTCACCATCTAAGGAATTGAAAAAATTAGTTTCCATAGAAGGTTATTCTAATGTCCTTTGGTGTTGGATTATTAGGTGCAAAGGATTAACAATAAGAGTAGTTAACGCATTAGATGGGTTAGAAGGTTGGCTCATTTTATTTTGGTGAGCAAGTGTTATTTGATAAAAAGGATTTGGTGTACAAGGGGAGGGTTTATTTTGTATAAGATAAGTCTATTTTAGGATGGACCAAGGGGTATAAGGCTGATTGCCTTGAGTGAATTAACTTCTCTACCTTACTTATATCTCCTCCATGGGTTTCATGAATTGAGCTTGCTTAAATAAGCATTCCTCCTTGTACATAAGCTCTTGCTGATATCTATTTTGCTCATTCAACCTATTTATTTCCAATATTTACTTCTCAAACTCCAACATTATCTCCTTAGAACTTTGGGATTCACTAGGAGAAGGATAGATAAGAGGGTTGTTTGAGGTGATTCCATGAACAACATGAGCTTGATCAAAACTATATGAAAGAACACAAGATCCATACTACTCAACAATGGGATTATACATACCAAATATGATTATTTGATGCACTAGGGCTACTTGACCAGCTGATTAAACTTGGAGTTTCCATTGGTGTTGATTGAAATGCCTCTAAAAGGCTAATTTATTGAAGAACAAACCAAGAATTATTAAACTCCTTGGACAAATAGTCCCATCAGGTGTGCCAAAAACTGTTAATACTTGGATTTGCACCCTTGAGGAGATGCTCCTGATCCAAGCATAAAAATGGAACCATCTCTCTTGTTGTGGGTGACAATTTTTTTGAGATGAATCTCTAGATTAGGGGTGATATCCCCTTGATGCACCTTTGAATCTCTTCTAAACTACACACTATGTATGAAAAGGGAGAAATAAAATAACTAAAAAAATAAGTGGTGATGCACCAATATTTGATATCCTCTCACTTGACCAAAATCACTACTTAAAGACTAACAAAGTTTCTTCACACAAAACTCACAACTTTTGTCCATTATCACATCAGTGTTTCACATGTTAAATTCAAGAAGGTATTTGACATTTAGGAAAGTAATAGACAATTCTAAGAAAGAATATATTCTTAAACCACTTCTAAAATGTCTATACACTTATGAAAAAACACTAACAATGACCTATAACAATACTCTTTTTCCACATTTGGTAGGCAAATGAGGATAATAGGTTAGGAAAGATAATTTTCACTAAACAAGAACAACATAATTTGGACCAATACACAATAATGCAGCATGTGAGTGGAAAATAACTTGTATTATATATTCAAGAGTTTTATAAGTACAAATATGGCTAGAGTTTTTCCAATAACTAGCGGAGGATCCCAAATGAGTATAAATAATACATATATATAGTTTTTTGGAAGGGAGGTCAAGTGAATGAAATGAAAAGATCAATTAGACATGTCTTAATTGAGAATAGGAATAGTTACTATACATTATATAAGATGCTCCTGATATTTATACTAGTAGAATCAAGATGTCTCAAATTATGTTCTGCTTTAAATGGGCTCAACTATTAGAATGTCATTTTGATGCAAGTTATTCTTTATTATCTCATCAAGTTGTATAACGGTGCAACAATATTGAACCATTGACCTACCTATTATGCTTGTTATGCATTAGAGCTTAAAATTATACTATGCGTCACTTCCACATTCATCTTTAGGTTCCCACACTATTTTTTAACTCTAATGTTTATTCCTTGTAGCTTGAAATTGACATTCTATGGGCCATCACATTTCAATTATTTTCTTTGGACTTCTTGTCTTCGACATTTTTAGGACAATTTTTTTGAAATAATTCTTTCAAGTTCTTCTTCCTTTCCTCTCATCTTTTTTGAAGTGGACCTTTCTCATTTCCTTCAGACAAATTGTTTGAAGGAATTCCTTTGGATTTTGTAATAAATTCCCTCCACAAAATAAAGGTGCCCTTCTTCTTGTTGAAAACATACCTTTATAAAAATACAAGTGACCCTTTAGAATTTTGAAATGGTCTACCTTTTCTATGAAACAATCCTTTAGACTTTTTGAAAGGTCCCTTTGGGAAAGTTGAAATGCCCTTCAGACTTTTTGTGAAGTACCCTTCATAAAGGCAAGTGTTCTTTTGGAAAAAATGAAAGTGACATTTTGGAAGAATTGAAAACATACCCTTTAGATTTTTTGAAGTGAACCTTTAGAACTCTAGAATGGCCCATTTGTATTTTTTGCAAATGACCCTTCCAAAAGGAAAAAATACCTTTCAAGAAATATAAACCAAGCCAAAGTGTCCTTTAGAAAATTTAAAGTGCCCATTTTAAAAGGAAATATTCCCTTTTGAATGTATACACCTAAAACTGGCCATCGATTACCTCCAATCAGGATTTTGGCTAGCTTCCATCTAAAATGCACAATTTGGCCTAAAAACACTAAAACATGTAAAATGATGTGAAACTGATATAATCAAGTGCCAATTTTGGCTAGGGTATCCATAAATAGGGTAATGAAATTTATGGGATAGCTAACTTTGATTAGTTCATTTTGATTTAAAATTCTAAATTTGTACTTGCATACTCTAGACTACTCTTTCCTATCAAATATTTTACACAAGACTCATGCCTTTATTATTTATTGTTGGAAACATCCTAAATGGGAATACACATCCAATGCATCTGATAGTGACTTCTAATTCAAATCCAATCAGATTTAGGACTAATAACAAGACATTTTGATCAATTTGAGTATTTTTTTAATAAAGTGCTTAATCATGTTTAAGAGCTAATTAACCCAAATCAAGGCCTAATCAAGAATTCCATGGAAACTTGTTGAATACTTTGTTTTGGAAATTAATATTGAATATTTGCATCATCAAGTGACCTCATTTCTGAGGAAGACATCCCTAGGCCATAAATGTCATAAATATCATGATTCGTGCCCTCCATGCCTCATCAATGCCTTTCATGATGCCCTCCATGCCTCTTAATTTCCCCTTCTTCCAATTACATGATGAGGATAATTACAAGCTTAATTCCAAAAATTGAATTAATCCTCAACCACACATCTCAATCTTGAGATGGATGGTTCAGGTTGATTCTTTCCAAATCCAAAAATATATAAATAGGAGGCCTCACAACATCATTTCTATTATTAATTAGTACAAAGTTATAATGCAGGATTGGTTTCAAAAATCTTTAAGTGAATAGTCTTATAATGCCAAATTCATTCCAAGCTAAGCCAAGCCATAAGATAAAGGTTCCAAGAGGAGATGAAGGTAGCCACACTTCATTGAACAAGACCTATTGAAGAAAAAGTTGAGCAAGCCACCATTACAAAGGCATTTAGAGCATCCAAGGAAGGTGAAAGGAATTCTTGTGTTTTCATTCCTTGCTTTTTAGTTGTGCTTATCATTTGATTTTGTTAACTAAGCTCTCCTTAGTGTCTAGGCTTAGAGATGTTATGTTTTATATTAAGGTAAAAGAAGGTTTTTAAGGGACCTTGAAACCCTTAAACATAATCAAGAAAGATAAAGCATTCCTAAAACCTACTGAAGAATAGTATCAAAATTAGGTTTTACAGGGACCTAAAACTACAAAAATAGTCCAATAAAAGTACCCAAGTTTTACAAGGACCTAAAACCTCAAAAGACAAAGAGCATAGGGTAAAGAATTCTAAAAAATATATATCTTTAGCATTCTACCCTGGCCAACAATGCAAGTTGCCATTACAAAATAATGACACACAAGCATTTATCGAGACATTAAAATTCTGCAAAATACCTTTGGTTTCTCTGTCTCTTTGATTTGACAGAGACACCATCAGATCCAATAATTATTATGGCCATAGCCATGTTGAGAAAAAATCCATACTCCACCATGCCCTCAAACCCTAAAATCACACTACCCACAGCCCGAGCATCCTTAATCGGCATCTCAAAATACAAATCCACACAAGAATCTACAGCCATCGCTAGAAGTAGGTGGATCCTTTCTTTCCCATGCTCAAAAGCATGTACCCCATGCCTACCTATCACATCTCCTTCATACGCCTCTTTACACGCTTCAGAACCATGTTATTGAAGCCACCGTAGAGGCCACGGTCGCCTGTAACCACTACCAAAGCCACCTTCCGCATGAATATGCTATGTTATTAGTGTGTTTATTTCATTTTATTTTCATTTTGGAACTAACACAATACTAACCATCCTCTCTTGAGTCAAATTCCTAGATCACATAATGGCACACCTAATGGGACTAGACACATCCTACACATGAAGGATTTCCTTTTACAACATTAAAAAACTTATTTGAGATTTTAAAACTCTTACAAATTTATTTTCTAACTTTATTTTTCCATTTTTTGTTACCACAATTTTTACATAGTAATCAATGTCAACAAAAATACTGACATCAGTTACTTGGCTTAATCAATGTCAATCAACAAAACTGACATTGATCAGATCTCGATTGGCCATAACCAATGTCAGTGGTTTTGACTGACATTGGTCACTATGTTTTTCTAAAAACACAGACCCAAGACCTACTTTTTCAAAGTTTGTTGTTTCAAACTCAAAATGGCTTCAAATCTAAGGGACATGCTAACAATTTTGTTACAAAACCAAGCAGGATATTTGCTCAAAACATGTTTAAATCACTTTGGCATGCTTAAAATTTGATTAGGAACTTTATTTTTGGGTTTAACAAAGAATTTTAGGTTTTTTGGTGAATGTTTTTCAAATTTTACAACTAATACCAAGGGGTCAAATGAACACCACCAAACATTTCATTTGGGTTTAAAAATTAAACACACTTGTCAATTCTTGTTTGCAATAGTTGTTTAATCAAATATTATTTGGCAAAAAGAGGGGTGTTGCATGTATGCTCTTCTATTTATCCCCTATAGGGAACCCTTGGAATCAAAATCACCATTTCTATTATAAGTATCCTAGTCCAAGGCTTAGAAATAAAGTTGCCTAAAACACTCTCCAAAAACTCACTAAAGTTTGGGTGATCTTGAAAATGACCCTAAAGTCTTTCTATTTTATGATTTCTTTATTTTCATGCAATCTTGGCTTACAAGGGGGACTTCATTACCTCCCGTAAGTTCTTTAGGGAAGCTTTGACATGGGGTTTCCCCTCCTAATATTGACTTCATTTAACACCTTTGGAGTTGCACATGGGGCATAATGGCACTTTGGACATCATACTACACTAAGAGAACAATAGGATGTAGTGGTTGCATAAAGGACTAGACCTTTTTGTAACAAGCTAAGTGATATAAACCCAAAATCCATGCTTTTTTTCATTGTTTAGAATGAAATTCATTGTGTAATTGATTCCCCTAGATCATTCATAAACTTATTAGATTTTAGGCAAATCCCCACTTGCCACAGAAGTATTGTTGGTGCAAGGTGCACCTCAAGGTCCATGTTACAATAATGTCATTTCAGAGTAGTGGGGGTGTAAAAACCCTACTATCTAATGCACATTTACTTTTCGATGAACACTTAAAATCCTCTCAAATGATGTATATTGATGGATTCTAGCAATACCAAGCAACCTTGTTAGTTTAGGATCTAAGAGAGATTAGTTATTTGCTCTTGTCCGAGATTAAAGTCTTGTTTAGAGTCAAAAATTGGTGTAAACAAAAAATACAAAACCAAAACATGGTCTTCATTTTTATTTGAATAAAGAGGCATTATGCTACCTGCATGAGATCATCCATTTGCCTTATTCAAAAGTGCATCAAAAGCTTGAGAGTCATATCATCCACTTTGGCACAATTATGTTGCCCAATTGAGTCTAGACCTTTACCAAAGTTGTTTGAGTCTTTCACTTATAATTTAAATTCAAAATTTCACCTTTACAAGTTCATTAGGTTGATGTCTTAAGTGGGTTCACCATTTGTACTAAACTTGAGGGAACTTAGGTTTAATTTCCAATTTAGGTTGAAGGCCATTTTAGAATTAGAATCATTATGATCACTTGATAGACTTAAGATATTTTTTTATAAACACTTGTAATTTAAGTCTATAATCCACAACATTTTGAGTTAAGAATGGTAGTGTTATGTAGTCAAATTGTGGAAAAATGTCTTTGCGTTAGAGAATTTTTGAAACAAACTTTTTTGTCACACCTTTTGGGTAGTATAGCATTGTTACATTACCCAAATCATTTCAAACTATCATTTCATAGACCTTCTTACATAGAATTTATAATCTATTTCTACTTGTTCAGACCAATCCAAGTGTAGTTTTGATCCTTTATCTAAAGCACAGTTATCCTATTCACATTTATTTAACTTGTTTGTCAAAAAGAACCAAGTTTTATACCATTATTTATGAGAAAATAAACTATTGCTAAAGTGCCTTTTATTTCATACCTTATACCTAGTTGACCAAGTTCATGACCAAGAATTGAATGCCTAGTGTTTGTTAGAAGTGTTTCAAATTTGTTAGATTAAAAATTTCATCTATTTTCAAAGTCTAGACTTTGATGCCATTTAGCCAAGAGTCCTAGCACATGCCTTATTTGATCCTAGATTTTGATGCCACATTTGGCCAAAAGACCTAGTACCTTTTAATTTCCTAGATTAGATTGATTTGAAACACTTCGACCTTAGAGTTTGGCACTTCAATTTTTTGGTCCATTTACTTACTTATCTTTGTGTGAACAGTGAAATGTTAGATATTTTACACTAGCTTATTTCCTCACAAATATTTGCATAAACCTTTTGATCCTTTTGACAAATCCAGACCAAGTTGAAGGCAACATTTGTTTTAGATTCTATCCTTTTTAGATTTTGTAGAAATCTTTGACCTTTTATCACCAAGCATTGACTATAGATCCCAACATGTATTCCTACACTCATAGTGGACTCATGTATAATTTGGGGATTAGTAATATAGTTGTGAAGGAAGAAATTGTGTAACACCCCTATGCAGATAACATTGCTTATGAGATAGATTCTTATCACTCTTATAATACTCAATCAGGGGCATAAAGCCAAGATCCATTGGCTAACTATTTGGTTAACACACCACCTTACATAGAATAGGACCAAGAACAAACCATGCAATACTTAGCTACAATACCCACATTGGATGAGTCAGTACTTCAACAACCATATTCTACTAATTTGACTTCCATGTATGATCCATTTTTTTTGAGTTACATTTGTTAGAAAACAAAGACAAGATTTTGGTTAGGGCCATAGAGGTAGGGGCTAAGTTTCCAGTAAACTTCCCCCATGAAAATTTACCAAGTATAGTAAGATTTTCCCATAATATCATTTATGATCAATAGGATTATTCTGGTAATCCTATGGCTCTATTCTAAACAACATACCAAGACTATAATATATCTAATCAAGGAAAAAAATCATGAAAGATAACTTTAACCAAATGCAAACAACATACCAAACCTACCTGAATTTGATTTCAATCAGATGAACATGGTGAGTAAGCCCCTCATTGACTTAGTACCTTCAACAAGAGTGATGATGTAATTAACTGGATAAGATAATCCATGTTCTAACCCATTTGTACAAATCAATTCAATATATAACTTGATACATATGCTAGTTATTAAATAAGTGTCTTTAGATTTTACACTAAATAGTGAGCCAAATGTAGTAGACAATGTGAAAACAACATCCAATCTTGATCAAAGTGGTACTAACACAAAAATAACTAGCCAAGAACATGTGCCTATAGTTAATCTCATGAGCATATCATCATACCAAGGAATATGAGTTTTTACACCCTAGCCTCAACCAACCACTTCTTCAAGTGTATAACCTATAGGATTAGAAAATCAAACAATGGTTAATGTTATGCCTCAATGACAAAATGTGATGAATCCTACTCCCCCTCAACAAGTAGCAAGTAGTATTCCATAACAATAGATAAATTCTAGTGTACCAATGCAATAGAGGATGGATAAATTGCCACCTCAATCGAGGGCAACTAATATTCTACCTCACTAGGTAATGATGAACATACCTCTTTAGTCATAGACTAATATGCTAATTTAAAACCAAGCAATGACTAGTCAACAATGTGAAAATATTGGTCAGCAATAGATGTCAAATCTATAACATGTTTTCACTTCCTCATAGGGATTCATGTAACAAAGAGGTCCCCATGTTTCTTAGTTACCTACTAAAAAACCATTGGTTCCAAATGTGCCATAAATCTAGAGATGTGAAATCCAGAGACATTGTCTTGGTTTACAAGTTACCACTCAATATCAAGGTTTGATTAGTTGGCAACATGTCCATTTTCAACCATAGTTGGCATAGTATAATTATATCTTTCCATCCCAACCACAAAATCCCCCAGGTCAAACCTTTATCACCAACCCAAACAAGAATACATGAAGCTAAATGTGTAATTTCAAGTACATCCCAATCCACATATGTGTATTCTTGGTCTATTCCCCAACCAAGCCAATGTACCCCAATAGGTGTCTCCATCGTACCTTGGTCAAAGTGTTCCACTTGTGACCTCTCAGCCATTTATCCAAACCAACATTCTCCCTCAAACCAATATCCTTTCCAATTTCCTATCTCAAGAACTGCAATAGATAAAGGATGTGATTGCTACCATTCAAGCAGGGAAGCAGACTAAGAAATTCAAATTAGATGACTTATATTCCTATTTTTTCAATATGGAGTATTTAAAAATACCATTTCCTTTAGACTATGAACCACCCAAATTTGATAAGTATAAATGGAAAGGTGACCCTAAGTCGCATTTGACCAAAATTTTTGTCGCATGTCAACCAGTAGCATATAACGACATATACCTTTTGCTATTATTTCTAAGGAGCTTGGTTGGACAAGCCTTGGAGTGGTTTTTAAATTTGACCAAAAATTTAGTAATGGACTTTGATGATCTTTTTGATAAATTTTTACAACACTTTTACTATAATCTCGAGCATGATATTTCATTAGTAGACCTGACACAAGCAAAGTAGAAAGTTGGGGAAAGTTTTGCAAGTTATTTGCAGTGATGGAGAGCCCTTGTAATCCATTTCACCCACATTTTACTAGATAAATAATTATTTGTTGTATTTAAAAAAAAATTGCATAGTGAGATAGCTTATCATTTGGAACTATAATGTGCACATGCATCTAAAGAGATCATTGATAAAGGTTTTTTAATCAAGAGAGTGCTCATCAATAAAGGGGTCATCAACCTGAATTAAACTAATAAAAATCAAGGTATCAATTAGGGAAATGAACAACACCCCAATCAAATGCAAGCATCATAACTAACATAGGCCAATAATCAATAAAGACCAAAGCAATTTAACCAAAATAGGAATGTTGTGGGAAATGGAGTAACTAAATCTCATCATGTGAAAACTATTAAGACATCATATATAACACCTTTTTAGCTTACTCCTACCCAAAAAACTCTCTAACTAATTCCACAATTGCAACAACCAAGACCTACACAATGAATATAATAGTCTTTACCATTACAAACCCCTCCTCCTAGAAGAACCATCCCTACATGTCATGTCTTTAGTGATCTAGGAGAACCTATTGAATCTGTATTTTGCAATCTTGTTTCCATTAATCTGATTAGTTGGCCCATACCAAAAGATTATCCACAAGGCATTCCTTACCCTTATTGGTACCATGAAAATGAATTTTGTGACTATCATTGGGTCAATGGGTATAATCTATGAATATGTGTCCAAATCAAGCATTTAATTGATAATATGTTGGATAATGGGGAGAGAAAATTGGATAATGATGCTTCCACTTCCAATCAAACTCTTAGGATATATCAAAACCTATTTCCCTAACATAACAATCCATAGTAGTAATCATCAAATTCACAACAATGGCTAGTGTAGTAATAAAATCAATAATATCATAATCAAAGGCCAAACCAACAGAATCAACAAAATCAGAAATATAATACACAATGATAAACAATGGACAAAACCAAGTTCAGAATGGTAACAACCAACAAACCTACCATGTGTTTGCACATGACTACAATAGGGTTGTAGGTCATATTATAGGGGGTAGGGTTAATACCATCTCTATTAATCCTAGACCATGCACTAATCAGCCTAGACCATTTCTAAACAATACTATTTAACCAAATCACATGGATAATCATTCTTTGATTTGAGAGTACATATAGGTAAACCAACAAACTAGGACTCCCACTTTTGGATCTTATAGTGATAACTCATTCTTTCCATGTGACCACATGCAAGTGCATCAGTAATTGAGACTTGTCCTATCTGGTCTCACACCATTTCCAACATCAGTTAGCAATAATGGTCTAATATTTAATCACGATTGTGTAATCACAACTTAGAGGTCAAAGATTACTATCCTAGGCCCACAACCATCTACCATTTTTCCTATCATCTGACCAACTATTCATCCTTAGAATAAACCATTCACTACTGACCAAGATAAGAAGTTTGATATTATGGACCAATTACAAAAGACATTAGCCCAAATTTTTATTTTAGATTTGCTATGGATGCCAATAGTCTATAAGAGCATCTTGAACAATTTTTTGACCTAATCCACTGTTGCTAGTGACATATCCCTTGATAACTTTCAAGCTTTGGTTGGACACCTAGATCTAGCCCAATAAGTCAAATTCAACCAAAGTGATATGTTTTCCCTTGGCCCGCTCTATAATAACCCATTGTACATAGAAGTTTGTATCATATGGCATAAAGTGAAATGTGTCCTTATCGATAATGGATCTTTCCTTAACATAATGTCTCTCAATCTCATCAATCTTATTGAGTACATAATGATGGATCTCCAACTAGAAATAATAACTATTAAAGCCTATGATAATCAAGAAAGAGAGTCACAGGATACCATTAGATTTCCAATTATTATTGGGCCTTTAACCCATGATACACTTTATCATGTGTTGGATCTTGAGATATAATATAACATACTTCTAGGTAGGCCTTGGTTACATGAGATTCATGCAGTCTTATCAACGCTATACCAATGTATCAAGTTTTCCCACTCAGGGATGGAAGTGAATATTCTACAATATTTTCACCCATGTGAACACTACAAGCATCTTGAGTCTAAATTTTAAAGCTATAATTATCAATATGGTATGAATCCCAATTCCAATTAGGATAAAGGAAAAGTAATATTTATTGATCCTTCACTAGATAATTGCATAGATCATAATACCTTAGATTTCTTTTCCCACATGCCACCTCCTAAAGCTTCTAATCATTTCACCATTTCGGATAATAGATTAGGAGAATATGTGACCCATCACACATTTCACATTGCCAATCTTCCTCAGGAATCCAAAAACCTTTGGGTGACCTAAGATCATCCCACATATGCATTGGTAATGAAGGAATAAAGATAAGGGACCTATCACATTTGTACCAACATATAGCCTAGGACCTGACCCTCTTGAAGGGGATGAATCATGGTTATACAATGATAAACAAGCTGATTTTTATAAAAATGCAAAGTATCCTATTCCCAATAGGATCATGGAGCATCACAATTATGAAGGAAGAGGCCTTAGGCCAAATTAACAAGGAACCATCGAGCCAATTTACAAGACTAAGTATGAAATTCTTGGATTTAAATTGCCTGGGGGTAACCCCACATATTTTATTCATACTCCATCACTAGTGACTAGTGATGATGATGCCGATAATGAAGCATATTTTGATCATAGCCTTACCTTTGATAATCTAGCTAAAATGAACCTATTTGATAATAATGCCATTTATACCCTTACCCAAGTCATTCATTGCAATCCATTTCCATTTTATTATCCCTAATTGATAGATTAGGACCAATAAGAATCTAGTCTACTGATTGAAGATTTCTAAAATGATGAGGAATTCTGTGATTTCTTAGGCCTTAGAGATAATGTTCCATTGGGAGATCACAAATCAGGATTCTCAATCACATTAGATCCTATAGCCTATTTTGGAGAGTGGGTGAACACCCTTATCCAAAAATAAATAAGTAAAACATTGAGGTCCTAAAGTGAAAATCCCTTTGAGGCACTTTTTGATTAGGGAAAATTTAAAGATAAAGGCTAGTCTAGTGGTCTAAACCTATTTCAGGCACCATTAGATGGGAGTGTTCATTCTTCTTTAAATTTAAACTAGGAGACCACTAGTGATGAATTTTCTTGTGGATCTGAGTTCAATTTTATGTAACAATAAGTATTTGATCCAATTTTCCAAGAATTTATAACTTTTTTGTTACATGGCTAGATCTCCCATTAGGAGACTCAAATTCATCATGCCTATAGAAGTTGAAGAGCAAGTCTTAAAAGAGGGCCTTGACATAGTCCAATAGTTAAAGTCACTACCTACTATCCTAGAAGATGGTTAGACCCTTCTAGTCGAAGATACAATAGAGGTAAACATTGGGACTCTATTAGACCTAAAATGGATAAAATTAGGTGTGTCCCTCATTGAGGAGGAATGCAACATTTTGATAGCTCTGTTGAGAGAGGTTGTGGATATATTTACATGGGCCTATTCTAACATGACAGGATTAGACCCTACCTTGGTTTTGCACCACCCTATGGTTAATCTTGATACCAAGTTGGTAAAATGAAAGGTATGTAAGATGCATCCTTATATTGATATATTGGTAAAGAAAGATTCAAAAAATTCTTAGAAGTAGGATGTATCTGATCCATTGACTACTCTAAAAGGATCTCTAATATTTTACCTATTAGCAAAAATCCAGAAGGAAACAGAATTTGTATTGATATTTGAGACATCAACAAAGCTTATCCTAAAGATGATTTTTCATTGCCTAATATCGACATGATTTTTGACTCCATGGCAGGTTATGAAATGCTTTCACTCATGGATGGCTTTTTAGGATACAATCAGATTAAAATAATGCCATAAGATCAACATAAAATAACATTCACCACTCCATGGGGAACATTTTGCTATCAGGTGATGCCTTTTGGCCTTAAGAATATGGGAGCTACATATCAAAGAGCCATGACTTTCATATTCCATGATATGATGTGGACTATGTTGATGACATACTAGGTAAATCCAAGACCATAGTCAACCATCCAACAATGTTGCATAAGATATTTGAAAGACTAAGAGAGTACAAAGTCAGACTCAATCTAAATAAATGTGTGTTTGGTGTAACTTCAAATAAATTACTTGGACTTATTGTGTCTCATAGAGATATTTAAGTCAATCTAGCTAAAGTATATGCTATAGCTGAGATGCCACCACCGACTAATTTGAAGCAACTCTATAGTTTATAGGGTAAGATCTAGTCAATCTAACACTTCATCTCTCAATTAGTAGATATGTGCCATCCATTTATGCACCTTTTGAAGAAAAGAGTTACATTTCACTGGGATGATCACTGCCAAATAGCTTTTCAATAGCTCAAAGATTATCTTGTCAATCCACCTATTTTATTACCACCTATGCTAGGAAAGCCATTCTTATTATACCTATCAACCAATGATGATGTCCTAGGGACACTCTTGGCTCAACATGATGAATTAATCCATACCTTGGTTACATATGAACATAACTATGCACCTATTGAAAAAGCTTGTCTAGCCATGGTTTTTGCTACTTATAAACTACAACATTACATGTTGAATAATAAAACCATGGTCATTTCAAAAGTAGATCCACTCAAGTATATACTATCTAAAATAGCTTTGCAAGGTAGAATGGTTAAATGGATCATGCTTCTTAGTGAGTTTGACATCAAGTATGTCAATCAGAATGTAATCAAAGGACAAGTTCTTATAGATCAACTTACTAAAGCACCTCTCATAGACACACAACCACTTAATTTTCCATTTCTTGATGAATCCATCATGACCATCATGGATACACTCCTTGAGGAGCAATCCTAGAAACTATATTTTGATGGTTCATTCACTGCACATGGATTGGGGGTAAGCCTATTATTTATTACACCATATGGGGATCTAATCCCTAAATCATTTAGAATCAATTTTCCTTATACAAACAACATGGCCACGTATGAAACACTTATTATAGGACTTTGACAAGTAGCACATTGGAATATATCTCATCTTCAAGTTTATGGTGATTCTTAGTTAATCATTAATTAGGTCATAGATCATTTTCAAACCAAAGATGACAAGTTGGTTCCATATAAAGCCATGGTTGACACTCTTAAAAATCAAATTGCCAACATTCAATATGAGCATATACTGAGGGCTAGTAAAAAAATTGTATATGCCATGGCTAATATTGGCTCTCTGATTCGAAAAATAAATAAAGATAAAGAGTATCAATTCCTCATTAATTTTTTTCTAACACTATCTCATGAACCTTCAATCATTGCCATGATTTGTGATATTATTGGTCCTAATTCTATCTAGTACTTAGACCTTTAAAACTACCTTCATGACCAAGTTCTACCACCTAACCTATCTCAAAAAAAAAACCAAAGCCTTCATTCATCATTCCACTTGTTATACTTTACTTGGATCCACTCTTTACCATCATAGTTTTGATGGAACTCTAATTCATTGTTTAACTTCGACAAAATCTACATTAGCATTAAGAGAAGTTCATGGAGTATGTGGATCCCATTCTAGTGGGGCAATCCTATCTAAAAAGCTCTTGCATACTAGTTATTATTGGCCCATAATGGATGTAGATGCGATTGCATATGTGAAGAAATGCAACAAATGTCAATGGCATGCTAATTTTATTCATTCCCTAGCAAAAACTCTAAAACTAATGTTGACACCATGGCCCTTTTCTACATGGGGACTTGACCTCATTGGGAAGATTAACCCCACTTCATTTGATGGCCATAAACATATCCTTACCACCACCAAATATTTCACTAAGTGGGTTGAATCTATACCCCTCACTTACATTACTGGAAATCAAATTTTCAAATTCATCTTCAACCATCTCATCTAATGCTATAGTATCCCCTCTGACATTATATCTGATAATGGAGGATTCTTCAAGAACAAAGATGTAGACCAGTTATGTATGGAATACAACATCACACAACAATTTTCTACAACATATTACCCTCAAGGTAATGGCTAATCTGAGACATCCAACAAAACCATTATTAACATTCTCAAAAATATTGTCAATGATGCTGGTCATGATTGGCACCTCTAGATATTCCTTACCCTTTGGACATACCATATCAATCATCGTACCCCCATAGGAGCCACTCCATACTCACTTGTTTATGGTATTAAAGCCATCCTTCCTATTGAGGTCAAGTTTCCCTCACTATGAATCTCATTTAAGCATGTCCTGGATGATTGTGATTATCAAGTAGCTCTCCTATAAGAGATGGATCCACTAGATGAAAAATTAACAACCACACTCAATAATATTCAAGCATATCAAAATTGACTCAAAGGCCACTATAATCAGCATGTGAAGTATAGAACATTTGAACTTGGTGATCTTTTTCTTAAAGAGAACTAAAATATTACCATGATCGAGAAAAACATAAAGGGAAATTTAAACCAAATTAGATAGGACATTTCATCATCACTACAAATTATGGATCAGGAACATACAGGCTTACCAAATTAGACAATGACAAACTTCCAGAGCCAATGAATATTATTCATCTCAAGTGGTACTATGCTTGAATGCTAAGGTGTATTGTCTATAGGGATCATTTTAGTTATGGATTTTTGTCACTATTCTTATTTGCACACATACCATTATTATCCATCTTCTTTTCCATATCCACTTTCCACTTTTGACCTATCAACCCAGTGTGTTCTAAAGTGTAGCTCATTTGACCTTGATTTGGATCATTTATTACACATATTCAACATCAAAGTATCTGATCAGTTCATCAATTTATTCAAGAACTTCGGATAGAGATCATATTTTGGGACAATATGATAAAAGTTTTTATAGTTACATCCTTCATTTGTTATTCTTTTTTATCACCAATCTTGTTGCTAATTATAACCACCTTTGGGAAAATTAGTACCATTGATCTTTGTCATCATGTCCTAGTTATAACTGCCTATGGGAAAACTATAGGAAATACTAAGCCTTGACATACCAACTTGCCACTTCCTATACCATACTATGTCTTTTTACCAATTATGCCTATTTTGCTTGAATTGGTTGCTACACTAGTCAAATACCTCCACTATAAGGGCAAAACTATAGTGACTTGAGGTCCTACTCTGAGACTATGTAGGTAGCACTCAATACTTGTTGAGTTTATCTCAATCACCCTTCTCCACCATGCTCTCTCCATTTTATGAGAAATTTAAGCCATGCTCTCACCATTTTATGAGAAACTAAGCCATGCTCTCACCATTTTTTGAGAAACCTAAGCCATGCTCTCACCATTTTATGAGTAGCCTAAGTCATGCTCTCACCATTTTGTGAGCAACCTTAGTTTGAACACTCTTACCATTTTATGAGTAACCTAAGCCATGCTCTCATCATTTTATGAGAAACCTCAATTTGAATGCTCTCACCATTTTGTGAGCTTGAACCATTTAGTGTCTCATCATTCTCAATTGAGTTATGACACTCCAAAACACTTCCAAAAAATTTTCAAAAAATTGTTAAAAAAGAACAAAAACATTGACCACTTCTTTGCCTTAAGGATTCTAGGAACCCCTACTAAACTACAATAAAATCCCTTATCATTTAGTTTCCCCATCCTTCTTGGCCTTTTTCTCTCACGCACTTGCCATTTTTCAAGACCATTCTTATTCTTCTATCACATCCATTCTATTTGTTTTCATCAGTTATCACATTATTCCCATTCCTTGGGAGAACTACATTTGGCCTAAAAATTTTTATTAGATATTACATCCATGGAACTATGTAGGTAGCATCCATTTGCCTAGTGCATATAGAGATAGCTTGACCACCCCCTTCATTTTCTTCTATTCCCCCATTTAGTTTATTTTTTAAGTTATCACCTATTTTTTAGGGGCAATGTTCATAGGATTTTTATTGCATTATTTGTTTGTTTGTTTGTTTTTGCTTATTTTATTTATTTGTTTGATTTCAATCACTATTTCCTTGATTCAATTTATGTGTGTTCATTGGGTGATTCCTTATCCACACTTAACACTTGAATCCATCCTTATTCATATGTTTACATTGTCATCATGGTTTTTATCATTGGTGCATTATTTTATATTGAGTATTAGATTATGGGAGTTGGTCCTTATGCATATTTTGCCCAATTATTTATGGTGTTATATCATAAATCCTACCATCACATGCTACACCAAACCTTAAATTAAATAATTTTATTGAGCAATTGTAGCATCTCTTTAACATCAACATCTTGATTCCACTCCTAATAATATCCCAAACAAAGTAATTAACCATGAAAGAATTTCAATATTTATTAGTTCGGATGAGCATCTCCCTACTAGCAGATTGTTCCAATTCATCATTACCCTCTGTGTCAAGTTATCATCATCCTCGACCAAGTTTATCATGTTTTCCATAATCAAGGTCTAATGATTATAATTGCCTATGGTCAAATCATTTCACACCATCCCACCTGTATTTATCAATGATTATAATTACCTTTGGGAAAATAATTGTGTTGTCACCACTTTACTTTTTTTCTCTATATAGGGGCATGCTATTATCTTGTTTGTCTATCCTAACTGCGGTAGCTCCATCTTCTTAATGATTATAACTGCCTTTAGGAAAATCATTGTGTTATCATACCCTGTTGCCACTATCGAGGGACAATGCTTATAACCACCTTTGGGAAAACCATTATGCACCATCCCACTTGCATTCTCAATGATTTTGACTACTTTTTCACTATCATTGTGTTTTCAACCCATCATATTTCCTTTCTTTGGTCCCCTCATTTCACTTCTTTCTTTTTGAGGGATCATTTGTTGACCCACTTATGCTAACCATTCCCTTGAGGGGCCATCATATAGTTAGTATATCATCATTGTAGTTGTAGGCATGCAAGGCCTTTTCATTATTTGAGAAGATGTTACCATTCTTATAGCTTGCAATGCCTTCCCAAATAGGGGCAAACTATAGACACCTAAAACTAGTTGTTGATAACCTCCATTCAGGCTTTTGGCTAGTTTCCATCTAAAATGTACAATTTGGCCTAAAAATACTAAAACATGCAAAATGATGTGAAACTAATATATTAAAGTAATAATTTTGGCTAGGGTATCTCTAAATGAGATAATGAAATTTATGGGATATCTAACTTTGATCAGTTCATTTAAAGTTAAAATGCTAAATTTTCACCTACGTGCTCTGGACTACTCTTTCCTATCAAATATTTTGCACAAGACTCATGCCTTTGTTATTTGTTCTTGGAAACATCCTAAATGAGAATAAACATCTAACACATTTTATAATGACTTTTGATTCAAATATAATCAAATTTAGGACCAATAAGAAGACATTCTAATCAATTTGAATATTTTTTGCATAAAGTGCTTAATCATGTTTAAGAGATAATTAACCCAAATCAAGGCCTAATCAAGAATTCCATGGAAACTTGTTAAATACTTTATTTTGGAAATGAACATTGAATATCTACATCATCAAGTGATCTCATTTCTTGGGAAGACATCCCTAGGCCATAAATACCACAAATATCAAGATTTATGCCCTCTATGCCTCATTAATGCCTTCCATGATGCCATCCATGCCTCGTAATTTCCCCTTCTTCCAATGCCATGATGAGGATAATTACAAAATTAATTCCAAATATTGAATTAATCCTCAACTACACCTCTCAATATTGAGATGGATGGTTCAGGTTGATTCTAGCCAAATCAAAAAATCTATAAATATGAGGCCTCACAACATCATTTATAAGATTAATTAGTGCAAAGTTATAATGCAAGATTGGTTCCAAAAAGCTTGAAGTAAATAGTGTTATAATGCTAAATTTATTCTAAGGAAAGCCAAGCCATAAGCCAAAGGTGCCAAGAGGAGATTAAGGTATCCACATTCCATTAAACAAGACCTCTTGAAGCACAAGCCAAACAAGCCACCATTACAAAGGCATTTAGAGCATCCAAGGAAGGTGAAAGGAATTCTTGTGTTTTCATTCCTTGACTTTTAGTTGTGCTTGTCATTTGATTTTGTTAACTAAGCTCTCCCTAGTGTCTAAGCCTAGAGATTTTATGCTATTAGTGTGTTTTTTTCATTTTTTTTTCATTTTGGAACTAAGACAATACTAACCATCCTCTCTTGAGTCA
This sequence comes from Torreya grandis, assembly GCA_037957365.1. Taxonomy (NCBI): domain Eukaryota; kingdom Viridiplantae; phylum Streptophyta; class Pinopsida; order Cupressales; family Taxaceae; genus Torreya; species Torreya grandis. The sequence goes on along the minus strand of JARHVA010005449.1, from coordinate 687,758 downwards.
AATTCCTAGATCACACCGAAGACTTGTCTAGGCCATTTCTTGTGAGAAAGTACCCTTTGAGAAAGTTGAATGGATAATTTTATCAAAATAAAAGCCTTGGACAAAATGTCTGAAAGAATTTAGCAAAGGCTTAGAACAAAAACTTAAAAGAATTCATTACAAAGGACTTAGTTAAAATACTAAAGAACAAATATTTTAAAGGGAAAATACTTAGTTTTTTATATGTAAAAGACTTCAGCTTTATATAAGAACACTTCTTACATACTGGATTTGAACAAAGGTATAGACTTAGACATTTTTTTTTAAAAAGGGGTGGCCCATTTTGGCCTGAAGGGCCAAAATTGGGTCTATAAGAACCTAAGGTGGTTTATGCCAAGGAGCCACAAGAAGAAGTAGATGAAGGGGAAAAGTCTATAGAAGAACCCTAATAAGAAAGAGAAGAATAAGAAAGAACTAAAGAGGGAATTAGTGTTAGCAAAGAGGATCAAGAGCAGATGGAGTTGGTCATCAAAAAAGAGAAATTTGAGCCAAGCTACATGGAAAAGGCATAGAAGGGGTACACCCAGGATGATGATTTCTACATGTTAGAGTACATGCCCTCCAAAGCTGTAATAATTTTGATGCACTACCAAGTGTCCAATGATTGATACATTGATGAGCCTCACTTCAAGGTGCCAAAAAAAGTGATATAGAGAACCAAAAAACTAGAAGAGGGGCATAACTATCAACTTGTCACCCCCAAGATATGAGCCTAGTAAGGTTAGCTAATTCCCTCCTTAAAATTGCCTCTAAGGTAGTGTGCAAGAACATTATTAATGATGTTCATGCCATAAAATAGAAATATATAGCATTGAAGGTAGAGGAAGAAATTGACACTATGAATCTCAAGCTCAAGAAGTTGGTTGAGTGCATTGAAGAAGTAAATCCATCCCTTTTGGATGGAATTGACACTTCTAAACTTTCATAAGTTGATAAGGTATGTATGCCGGTATATTAGATGGTCCCTCTTTTGAAGCTAATGCTGGAAGAGGAAGAAGACCCTTGTGAATCCATAAATAAAGAGCTCAATAAAAATCTTGGTGAGGTAAAATACCTCTTTACTAGGATAGAAGAGTGTGTAGATGATGCCAATGTCATATTTTACAACTTCTCCACCCAAAGATCATTTATAAATGTGCACTTCCAAAAGGTGAAAGGGAATAAGGATGCATTGATGAATCAATCATTCAATATCAATAGGGTCGAGCATACGTAGATCATGGTGTAGGTAAACACTTTGAGTGCCTAGCTAAAGACTCAATAAAAAGACCTGGAAGAACTTTTTCACACCTTCTAGACAAAGGTGAGTGAGTAGGGAGCCATCCTAGATGGTGGGGTCTAAAAATCAAAGAAAAGGCTATAGGCCTTTAGGAAAGAATTAGAAAACACTAATGTGCTCATGCTCAAGGTTACCTCTATGGAGATTGATAGCGTCATTGAAGAAATCAAGCTCACAATCTAGGGATTTGAAGACTTCAAGGTAGAACTACAATAGAGTATGCCTAAATTTTTCACAACTAAGGTGTTGGAAAGATAGTTCAAGGGTGGATTAATGTTTTTATATGGGATAATATTGGGCCCTTTTTCATGTTAAGTAGTGGATATGCACCAAATTAATAGACACCCAGGCATGAGCCAATCATGGAGGATGATTGATATTTTGTCTTCAAGTAGTACAAAATGGCTGGTGGATAAAAAATTTGTTTTGAATCAATCATCATCGAGAAGTAGGTACATAAAATAATGACTGGTCACTAAAGACAAGTTGGTCCTTTCTAAATCAAGTAGCATCAGGAAATGGGTGTATGGGACAATAACTATGCATTAAAGATAAGGTATAGTAGAGATGGACTAATATGTACCTCTAATGTTAGATTGATGATCAACATTCTCCCTTCCCCATGATCTTAGGATGCTATAAAGTATATAAAAGGAAGCTAAGTTTAGTTGAAGAGAGGAAACAAAATGGAATAGCGAAGCTTTGGTGAATTATTGCTAGATAGTTATCATTAGTGTTAGAACTCAGTTTTTGATGTTGGTTGATGCTCCCCTTTGTAACTCCCAAGATCGCCTATGAGCCTTTAGGCCTATATAAAATTAATTCAAGTTTATGTGAATTACTATTAAATTTTTTTGTATTATTGTTTATCATATTTAATGAAGAATGCTTTTTGTGAATGATTAATGGACTAAACATTTAAATCTTAGAATGCTTATTGATTGCATGATTTATTATGTTGAATGTGTGATTGATTTCTCACAAGTTCCTAATTAGACTCATTCATGGTGGACTTGCAACTGGTAATGAACTCCATGCTAAGATAGAAAATATGTTAAGTATGGTTAAGACCCTATGCCCTGAATGATACTTATGCCTAAGTGTAAGACCATGCTTAAGTCCCCTAACTAGATAACCTGTTGGACCTCAAGTGACTGAATGTTAGTGACCCTATGAAACCTAAGGCTTGTTCCCATGAATGCATAACCATCATTTCACTAAACTAATCCCTTGAAGAATAAAGTTGTGCCATGACACAACTAGCTCAACATAGACCTCGGTCCCTTCTCTATTGTGATTCAAGTGAGAACATAAGGATTGCACCTTATGTATATTGATGCCAACATAATTGAGTGATAAATTTTGATTCCCATAGGAATATTCAAGGCCTACACCCTTCTGAAATAATCCTAAATCTACCCTAGATGGCTAGGTAAGCACGTGATTAGGCCCATGACTAGAAAGCCTACTTCTCTACAACAATGTAGATCAATCCTTAATATATGGATTAGTAGGTAAATAATTTGGACCATATAATATAATATTATTTTCGATAAGTGAGGGCTTATAATCCCAAAAACATGCAATATTTCCCAAGTTAAAATGAAATATAGTCTTACGATGAAAATAAGATAAATACACATATGCTCCCAAATATTTTAAAGGAATATATCATTAGATAAATTTTTAAAATTTAAAACTAAGATGAAGATACCTCATCAATAAATCTAAGATTTAAATAAACAAATATGTAACAAAATTCTATTAATGTGAATGATTTTATTAGATTTATAAAATGTGTGTTTAATAATTTACCATTACAAGCATGTTTGTGAGGGTCAAGAGACTAATAATTCAATTGATAGGTAATATATTTTTCTCATGAATCCTCACTACATCCATCATCTTTTTAAAATTAATAATTATTTTTAATTATTTTTTCTTTGATACCTTGACCTTTGTATCCAAATATTTATACACATGTCAATCCAAATACATATTTTTTGAAATTAGTTTGAACTAGAATAAGAGTTTGTTTTGTCTTGTTGGAAATAAAAAATGCCTATGAAATTATATTTACCTTCATCATAAAAAACATGGTTTATATGCATAAATGAATAAATAGGTCTTCCATAATTTTGAATGGTATAATCTAGTCGAACAATACCAAAAGTATGTATATCATCCCTATATTCCCCAAGACTGATAAGATTAAAATTAAGCTTGGACAATATTACATATATTATATGATTTTTATTGACACTATCCTCATTGGTTTGACAACTTTCAGCCAATCTAAATGTTTTCAAGTTATCTACTAAAATGTATTGTTTAGGTGCCTCGATAGGTGGTTACAATGAATTAATATGTGGAATTATTTTATTTTGGGTTATACCATATTTTAAAATGAAAAAGAAAAATTATTAAAATTAAAATTATATAATAATCTCTCATATAAAAAAATTGAGCATCTATGTAACATAGAAGAGATCACATGCATATAATGAATCCATGGTATACCAAGTAAAATTTTATAGATTACATTATTAGATATCACTTGACATTTCATAGTTATATTTTATGGCACAAATGTTGTGTCCAATGTAATTATTCCTAAATACTTTATTATTTAATTTTCAAATCCTTTTATGATCATATCTAAAGGTGTAAGACCTTTTAATCTAATTCCAATTGAATTAATAAATGTCTCACTACAAATATCTAATCCTGGACCATTACCTATAAGAATATGTTTTATCCTTTTATTATGAATAATAAATTGAACATGAAAGGGTAAATTTTGGTCTAAAATATAATTTAAAGGTAGATATTTTGATTTGAAATAAATGAATATATCAATATATTTCAAGTTTTTCAAAATCGAATAAAATATATGATTTTAATATCATGTGGAAAAGTAGTGTTGCATAAGGCCTCATAAATTATTTTATTATAAAATTATACCTCATGAAAAAGTATAAGACAAATAATTTATAAGGATTATTCCTAATTTAATCTTTGATATCATAATCCTTAGTGCCATGCACTCTAATTTAAAGATATTGAGGAAGGTTCGAATGATTTTTTTGGTTAAAATCACTTGATGTTGAGAGGAAAGAGGATTGATGAAATCATTATGAGTTATACCCCTCTATGTTGTTAAAACATCTATTTCATAATGAGCCACCATAAAATATGCCACATAAGATGTATCACCAAAGGAAACTAAATCAAAATTGTCAACTGAAAGGGCATCTATATATAAAACATCAATATCACATATAACCTTGTCATGCTTTAAACCATATGAGAAAATTATATAATATATGTGAGGAAAGAAACATGTAATCATTGATAAAAATTTACATAACAATCATATCATCATACATATTAACATATAAAATCTAGGAACCCTCCACATATATAGTATCATAGAACCACATGCCATATTTAATTCACATCTACTAATGAGATAAGGTAATAAATACAATAATATAAATAAGATATAATGGGGAAGATAAACAAGGATTATAAAAATTGACATGGTCTAAGAAAAGAGAAGCCTAATGATAAGGTATATGAAAGAAAGCACTGATAGAAACTCAGCATAAATAGAATGTCAAAAAAAATAGGAACTAAAATGATAAGGATATGAAACTTTAACATTGGATTATTGTAAAGATCATGTTCACTAGAAAGTATTTATATGGTGTGTGCATAATTTTTAAAAATACTATGCCAATGATGTAAAACAATGTCACATAAGAAAATTTGACCTAAATACATTAAATAAAATGAATATGATAAATAAATATCTACCTAGGTGTTGAAATACTGAAAAATGAATGAAATTACCTTGAAATGGAATTAGTTAAGAGGAAAATAATATATAAATAAATTATTATGACTCAGATGTATTTTGGTATAGGGTGAAAGTACCAAGAAATAAGTCCTTGAATAGTTTAAAATAAAATCTAGAAATGAGGCAGTTATTCAAGACATTGATTACAATCATACATCCTAAAATTACAGTGACAATAATTGTATGCCTTGACAATGACAAAACCTATTTAAAATCTTAAAATTTATTTAAAAATGGTTGTGTATATATTTGAAATCCAAATCTTTTTGAAACATTAGCATAAGATTTTAGAAAAACTATTTTTAATAATAAGGTTGATGCAAAAAAATGTCATAATATTATTTCCTTATCTTGAGCTCAATTCCACATTTAGAAGGATTATAAAGAGTTAAATTTAGTGTTTGGGTTATGGGGACTACCTCAGTTAGTTCTCCTCCTCCCCTTTACAATAATTGTATAGTTTTACACTCAACACTCATGCATGTCAACATAAAAACACGTGTATCCCTAGTTATTACCCTTGATCCTATATGATGCAAGTTAATAAAATTAAAATAGATTCTCTTTTTCTTAGGCCTTTTTTTGGTTCACATATGCATAAAATGACATCAATAGAAGTGATATCTATTTGAGCTTAATTATATTTTAGGTGAACTAACATTAATAGTAAGTTAAAATGTTTCACAATGAATATATATCATTTAGAAATGTAATAATATTTGTATATATATCCTAGTGAAATAAATATTAAACAAACAAAATTAAAATTTTAAAATTACAATTTGACATGAAGGGAAGAAAATGCAAATGAATAACCACACATGATATAAATTTATGATTATGAATGAAGAATTTGATCTATGTAGGCCTATAAATAACTACGGGACAAAAGTGGAGTGTTGATTGTACAAGGAAAGGATTATAACCTAAATTGTTCACACCTAAGGTTAGATTAAATCTAATGTAATTTAACCATTATTCATGTCCTCACCATTGTTCGTGTCTTTTGCACACTTTCAAAATATAGATTTTATTATGCCACTTCAAAACTATATGTCATACCAATTTTTTTATATCACATCACATAATTTATGGACATAAATGCATTATTTTTATCTTTAATTCTCTTACCTAGATTTACACAATCAAAACACAATGCAAAAGGAGAAGAAAGAATTTTTTTGGTCAAACAACCAAAATATTTCACATGTTAGAATCAAACCCCTCATAATTGAAAAGTATTGTGAATGGAGGAATTAATTGAGGTTTTAAAACTCCTCATTCAATGTGAGATGCAAATACATGAACATTATTTTAGGCCATATTTATATATAAGATGTGATTCAAGCCCTTGAGTAGTGATATATCAATGTAGACTATGCCTAGGATTGTAAATGAATGAATTGATACTTGTTTAAAACCTTTTTTAAACTTTTATGGAGTATATTTAATTATAAATTATTATAAAAAATCTCATATATGATTTTTATATATAGGCTCTCATGTTTTTAATTAAAATCCTAGTTTCGGTAAAAGTAGATAAAAATAAAGGAAAAAAACTAATAAATAGGTCCAAAAATCTAAAGGACATAACCACAATTAGAAGGTCCAAAAAATAAAAAGGGGATGTGAAAAAAATCCATCGATCCTATCCATGGAATAATCAGTGGACCCTTATTTATATTCCAAAATAAGAAACAATTCAGATAAAGAAAGGAGAGACAAATCAATCCCATGGGCACAAAATGAAAATGACATAATGAAAAACATAAGGATCAAATGACCATCAGATTTAATAAATATCAAGTAGGTTTATGAAAACCTATAAGTGAGATACAATTATCCCCTAATCAAATATGATGACCCATATCCATAAAATAATACTAAAACATTGTAATAAGAAGGATTTTACCAAACTTAGTTGATTACATATTGATAAAAATTTGATGTGCATATGTGAATGAAGCATGCATGAATCAAAGTAATATGATACATAAATAAAGTGTGTATATTAAATTAACATATGAAGAGGAAGTGGAATACTTTTTCTTGCATCCATCCACATCTTTGTCTTTTCACAAATTTTAATATACTTGTCAACATTGGACATTTGCCAATAAGTAATCAATGTCATATATGTTCATTGCACCTATTTGAAAATTTTAATAAAAATTTATAATTGAAATGATAATAGGAAAAAATACATATGTTATATATGCAAACCAAATTCTTTTGTATCTTGAATAAAAAATACCCTATTCCACTTATTCAGATTGTAAATTTTATCAAAACTATTAAACATAGCCATAAATTCTCTTGGAGGATATTAAACCCTACTCCTAGTTACAGGAAGTATATGTTTTTTATTGAAGTAGAGTTATCCAAAATATATTTTTATCAAAGTATAGTTGCTCATATTTTCTTGCTTGCCTTCAATTAGTAACTGTTGAAAATGTTATGCCCAAACTTTTGCTTAGTAGCCTCCTATCAATATGTCTAAATAATGTTTTGATATATGCCCATTTTTGAGGTTATTAATTAAATAAATTATGCCTACAATCACTCATATTAATAGAATAGACTTAAAAACACCATGTGTAGTAATATCGTGTACATTTGATACCATTTTAAAATTGTATACAACATATACAACTATCATAAAATAATACATGAAAAGCCCCATATTAAGCTATATATAAGTGTCTAGTCATGCCTCAAATGCAATGTCACATATGAAAGATAACATCACTTAAATATAAATGCATAATATATGACTCTAGTGAGTATTTTTTTTGTATCACATAGGAAATATAATATCATGTAAAACTCAATTCACAATATACTACTCTAGTGAGTATCAGTGTCATATCACATATAAAATATAACATCATGTAAGGTTCAATGCAAAAAATACTAATTATTGAGTATTAATGTCATATTACATAGGAAATATAACATCATGTAAGTCTCAATGCACAATTTACTACTCTAATTATTATCAATTTTAAATAACTTAGTAAATATAACATCATGTAGAGTTAAATGCACAATATACTAATCTAGTGAGTTTTAATGTCTACAAAAGTGTCCTCATGTAAGGCTCAATAGGGGTGACACATCCTTCAATGAGGATGATGGTGATGAGATAGTGAAAAAAAATGGCCCATAATAGATATAGAAGGAGAGATGGACCATTTTACATGTGATAATCATATAATATCAATAATTACTTGGCAAGGTCCATAGGCAGATGCAACCTCCAATGTGAATGAAGTGCATAGGTGATGTAGGATCATCAAGCCATAAAATACCATTTTTATAGTTTTGTCAATTTGGAGACCCAAAATTGGTCAAAAAAAGTGTCAAAGTGTTTTAGAGACCTTATTAGGTCTATTTAGGTACTTGGAACCCATTTTAAGTTATGAAATTGTGTTATATGGTCTCTAGGTATTTTCCCTCTACAAGCAAGAATTTGAAAATTCAAAAAGTGCAATAGAGTCTTGGAGGGTTATTTTATGTGGTTGGAATGTTTAAGTGAATAAGTTGGTTTTATAAGTAATTATAAGATATCTATGTCAAATCTCTATGTGAAAGTCATTCTTTTTATTTAGTAACCCTTACCCATGAGTTGGGTTGACATATCAAAGAGGTAGTTATTGTAACCAACTAGATAACCAACATAGATGTTGGTGAAGGAAGTAGATGGTATGAGTTTGTGTGGTGGAGAAGGAGATATATCCAAGAAAGGAGTGAAAGGGTCTAAGAATGGAAGAAGACATGAAACCCTCATAATAAAGTGTCAAGTCCTCTTAAGGACTATACTTTGTAAAACATGATGAATCAATATGAATAAAAGTGAATCTATTATGGTTGTGGATTGAATATCGTTTAAGTATTAATGTATTATTTTTATTTACATGGATTTAATAACCCATATGTTTGCATGTACAAACACCTTTATAGATATTGCAAGATAGAACCTTGGATAGAAGGTTGATAGACTCACTAAGGAGAGCACCTCTTGCTTTTAGAAAGGGTGAATATAGTGGGAAGGTTTATTCATTAATATTGGATTTTTTATCAAGTCATATAACCCTTAATATACCATAGGCATCATTTTAAATTATGTAGTTGGTGGAGAATAACTCGGTACTTGAAGAGACTGTATTTTGCCTGAGAAGAGATAGAGTTGAAGTTAATGAACTTGAGAGGTCAAATATTTTAAGTAATGGAGGAATTTTGTTATTGAATATAAGGGAGTCTTTGAAGTAAATTTGATGAGGAATAGGTGATATAAATGATGAATCCTCAGTCTATTTGGTATATTAAACCCTATTTCATAGTTGAAACCTTAGCATTATCTTGTATCAAGCAAGAGAAAGTTTTGTATGAGATCAAGAGGTGGTTTAGTAGATGGTATGAAAGTGAGTGAGTGGAAGATTTAAAAGTATGGGGAAGATAATAAAGTTTGATTTTATACCAAAAATGTTTCATAACCTATGTGAACCCTATAGATATCCTAGAACCCCTATTTGCAAGTAAATAAGCACCTAGTTTCTATAGTGTCTGTCAAGGAAAGATTGTTGTGTTGAATGAAGCAAGAGTGAAGATACGTTGAGGAAAATTGTAGTTTTTATAGAGGATAATAACTAAAGGTGAGACAATTGTGGATTTTAAATAGCATTTACTAGGCCAAACACTTCTAGATAGAGACCCTTGAATCTATAGAGATAAAATGCCACAAAAGCTTATTTGCATAGAGAAAGTTTGTTGGCAAAGTGAACTAGTAAAGAGAAGTTAGTATGTGTATTAAAGAGAAAGTTGTGATAATTACTTATTTTTATTTTTGGAATATGTTTCAATGATATTGGGTTACTTGTTTGAAGCTTTGAATTTCCTTTGAGGTTATATGATTCAAGTAAACCCTATTCAATTGGTGGAAAGTGAACAAAGTCCACTGAGTTAAAATGTTTCAAGAATGATATGAATTAAAAAAGTATTTTACCTATTGAATAATGTTAAATAAATTGATACAGACATATTAAAGGTAATTTGAGCCTTTTAATCATATTTTAATTCAATATAGGGATTTTACAAGCTCTCGACCTATGCAGAATGGAGGAAACCCTAGAACTAGGGTTTAGGCCATAAAATGAGTTTTAACCCATAAATTTTGATGAAATTTTGTATGAATGTGTATTTTTAAGTGAGGGATTATATTTATAAGGTTTTAGAGTTCCAATGTATGGTATGTATATATTTATAGGTTTGAGATAAGATAAGAGGGCTAATGGAGGCCTAAAGAGGAGGGTTTTCCAAAAGAAGTGCTAGTTAGTAAAGAAATTTGATTAAGAAAATTTGTAAAAATATTAAATATAATATATAATTTTTTTTAAAAATGTGTTTATATCATGAAAATAAGGTCTATTTTGGTGAGTTAAGGAGGAATTTCCCTAAGAAGGCTACAAGCTTAGGAAGAGTTGTGTGATCTTGGAGGATGGGAAATAGACTTGAGGAGTGAACTAGAGTTGTAATAGATTGAGATTGTTGTTTTAAGGTCAATTTATACTAATAAAACAAGGTTATGTAACTCCTAATATATATATATATATATATATATATATATATATATATATATATATACCAAGGTGTGGTTTTTGACAACCTATTGAGATTGACTAGTCAAGAGCTAATTTGTGAGTTATATTCTAAAAGGGAAAAAAGAGTGCAAGTTGATAAGTATGAGCTATGGGATAAGGAATCAAAAGGAAGACTAATAATTAGAGATATTAATTCCAAAACTTGAATGTATAAACAAAGAGAGGACACTACATAACCTAATATGCAAGTAGATACAAAACAAGGGAGATGTAACCTTCTAAGCATGTGGACAATCAAGTGAACCTGTAAGAGAAAATAAATAGATGGAGATGATGATATAAATGTATTCTCCATAATTCATCTACATTATTTGGTATCAAATCCAAGAAAGGTATGCTTAGGTAAAAATTGTGTTTTGAATTCTTTCCATTTTGTTGATTTGAGATAAAGATAACATGCTATGAGATGTGCATGAGGAGTAGCTTGTAGGGTGAGTGAGAAGAGGAGGTTGTAGGTCTGATCCATTGAGTTCAAAAATTATGAATATTATATTTAATATTGATATAGGAAAGTGAGAAATCCCTAAAGTCCTTTGAGAAGGACAAGAAACTAGTCAAGAAAAGGCTAGAAGAGATAGAGGGAAAAGATAACATTGAAGCTCCAAGAGAGAAGAGGAATATAAGAGACTCCAAAAGAGAGTTAAGAGATTTAATAAGAGATCCAAAATAAATGACTCAAGAAGAGGATATTCCCAAAATAGGCCTAAGAGGCAATCTTGATAGACTTGCTAAGAGAAAGGTCTAATAGGTCAAGAAAACAAGAAGAAATGGGGAAGATGGATATAGATAAAGAAGTAAAAAAGATAAGAAAAGAGTTGGGGTAGATATTATAGAATATTTATCTCATGGTGAAACTCATGAATAGTTAAGAAAGCCAATGGAGTGGCTAAAGTATGAAAAAGAGAGTAAAGTGGCCCATAGAGTCACTTGTGAGAAGGCACAAGAAAGGTGTCTTTAAGAATGAGAAGAAGAAAGAGAGAGCAACCCAAAGGGGAATGATAAGAGAGATGTTTTCAAGTGATTAAAAATATATATAAGTTGAGAATATGGTTCTAATTAAGGAGAATAAGAAGGAGAAAGAAGTACCAAAGAGAGCACATGAGAGTGAAAACAAGAAGAGATGGATAATGCCTATGCCAAAGCCATTCAAATAGACTATGTGGTCTCTCATTTTAAATTATAATATTGATTGAGTATGTGTTTTCAGGTATAAATACAAGTTTGATGAAGTCCAAGCATGGGGCCTCAAAGTTGATGATGAATGGGTCAAGAATGATACCCACCAAGTGCCAAAAAGATGATAAAAATAAAGAACCTCTTGAAGAAGACAAAGTGGAGGAAATTAAAGGCATTTAAAATGTAGAAGATGATGATAAAGATGACTATTATGATACATTTCCATGCATAGAAGCTAAAATAAAGGATATGGTACACCAAGATGCCAAGAAGGTCACCCAAGAAGACAAAAAGGTCACTCATGAAGACATAAGCTTGCAGTCGTTGCCTATGAGGGTAAATGAATGTTTGAATGTTAAATTTAATTGCATATATGAAGAAGGCAAATCTAATATAAAAATTGAGGAAAGATATGATATATTTTATCCCTCAAAACAAAAGGGGCATGGATATGTATGGCCTAAGTGGCTTAAACAAGTAGGTGATAAGAATGAATAAGATAACCTCAAGCAAGAGGTCAAACAAAACAAAGATACAGGTGGAAAAAAAACACAAATATGGAAATAAAAGGCAAATAGAAAGGAACATAAAGTTGGCAAGATAGATGACCAAGACATGAGGCATGAAAGAGATGAAAATAAAGGCAAGTTAAAACCCAAGAAGATACAAGGTAGAAAGTGGGTTGAGAAAAGCAAGATAAGAGTATAAGAAGAGCAAGTTGCAAGCGTGATCCAAGAAATTATGAAGATAGAAGAAGATGGAAAGCCCACAAAGTAAATGAAAGAGATGATTCATGAAAAATAAGAAACTAAAGGTAAGGTACATCCATGTGAACAAGGAAAAGAATTCATAAATAAAGATAAGTATTTGAAATAAGTCTTTTCAAGTGTGGTATATGATGATATGTATGACTTTGATTCCAATAGTGAATATTTATTGTATATGGAAAGCATGGATTTGATGAATGGATGTGTAGAAAATAAAGATGAAGAAGAAACACCTCAAAGAGTAATTTATAAACATGATGTACATCAAGAGGATGTGGATATGCCTATGAAAAATGAAGGAGTCCAAGAAGAAAACAAAGAACAAGCTGTCCAAGATAATGAAGAACAAAGCAAACCAAAGTTTGATGAGGATTTGGAATAAGTAGATTCACAAAGGCTGCAAGAGGAGTTGAGAATGTTGGAGGAAATGTTTAGTCCATCAAAGGAGATAAAAATAGGTGAGGTAAAGTATGTACAAGTCAAGCAATAACTCCAAGAAACATTAAGTAAAGAGAAGCAAGAAGAAGCATAAAGAGTTGTGTACATAAATAAGCAAGCAAAGAAATGGCATGTGAAGAAGAAAACAAAGTAATTTATTAATTTGGGCAAGCTGTATATAATTTTACATTTGATGAACATAGATATGGACAACCAAAGATTGGTCAAATCATGTTCTATGATATGAATGAAAATAACAAGAAGTTGCTCTTGCATAATGAGCAAAGTGATAGGAAAAGGCATCAAAATGTGAAATAATGTGAAGAAGAGGTAGAAAATGAGAGTGTAGATAATAAAATGATAAATATTTAAATTCAAGAGAGGAAAATAGATCCTCATGATAAAGATGGAAGCATGAACAAGAAGCAAGATACTCTAGACAATCAAGCCACAAGTGAGATTGATGAGAAAAGAAGCCATGAAGCAAGCATGAGGAAGATAAATATATACAATCTAGTTGTATCTAAGTGTGAATAGGTTTAAAATGATGTGGAAAAGGTGAAATATGTATCCAATAATAAATTATAGCATTGGTAACACCTCATTGAAGGGGAAGATGAATGGATACAAAGAATAGACAAGGCCAAGAAGAAGAAGAGCAAGCATTTGGAAAGAAGAATGGAACCTGAATAATGGACTAGAACATGATGAGAATGAAGGAACCTAAAAATATCAATTTTAAAGTAAGAAATAAATAATGTGGCTCAATTTTTTTCCCTCGTGGGGTGTATGATGTAGGAACATCAAGCCATGAAACACTAGTTTTATAGTTTTGTCAATTTGGTGACCCAACATTGGTCAAAGTAAGTGTCAAAGTGTGTTAGAGACCTTATTAGGTCCATTTATGTCCTTGGAGCCCATTTTAAGTTATGAAATTGTGTTATGTGGTCTCTAGGTATTTTCCCTCCAAAAGAAAGAATTTGGAAATTCAAATAGTGCAATAGAGTCTTGGGGGATTATTTTATGTGGTTGGAGTGTTTAAGTGAATAAGTTTGTTTTATAAGTCATTATAAGATATATATGTCAAATATCTATGTGAAAATAATTATTTTTATGTATTAACCCTTACCCATGAGTTGGGTTGACATATCAAAGTGGTGGTTATTGTAATCAACTAGATAACCAACATAGAGGTTGGTGAAGTAGGTAGATGGTACGAGTGTGTGGTGGAAAAGGAGATATCTCCAAGAAAGGAGTGAGAGGGTTTGAGAATGGAATAAGATATGAAACCCTCATAAGAAAGATACCAAGTCCTCTTAAGGGTTTTACTTTATAAAACATGATGAATCAATATGAATAAAAGTGAAGCTATTGTGGTTGTGGATTGAATCTTGTTGAAGTATTATTGTATTCTTGTTCTTGACATGGATTGAATAACCCCTATATTTTTAGGTACAAGAACCTTTATAGATATTATAGGATAGAACCTTAGATAGAAGGTTGACAGACTCATTAAGGAGAGAATCACTTGTGTAGACATTGGAAATCTACACACTATGATTTTGAATGTCAAAATACCCCCTAGATCACCTTAAGACCCCCTTTAGACCAATTTCACCCTTTGACCACCAATCAAGCCTAACTAAAATAAAATTACCCAATTTCCTTAAGTTAATATTTTACCCACTTTTCACCCTTTACTCTTGACCATTGATGGTCAGGTTGACTACCGACGGTCACCTTGACCGTCAACAGTCAGGGTGTACCTCTTCAACCAAGAACATGAAAACTACCAACTTTGATTTTCTAATTATAACTTATCTAAATCCTATTATTAGCCTTTACATGGATAATTCATAATTAGACAATCCAGTTGAACCTCCACTTCCACCTCTTACTTGTGCCTATAAGAATAGAGGAGCCTAAAGGTGATCTCCATCTGCAATTGTTATCAAGATATTTTTACATCCAGGAATTTATTTCTTGTAGGTCAATTGCCATTAACAATACAATAATCATATCAAAGAGTTAATTTGTTGCCACCTCTCCACCAAGCCTTTAGGTACCATTACTCTACCATAATCAGGCTAGATTCCACCAATAGATCAACTACCTCAACCATCCACCCAATCAACTTTTGGTAAGACAAGTACTTGTTTCTCAATATTCATTTAATTTATTTCTATTTTAAAATTAACCTAGGCCTTACCCATCTCTTAGAATCCATCTTTTGGATCTTTTGAATCAACTAAATTACCAACCCAGATCCTCACACAGTAACCATCGATGGTTGACTCAATCATTGATGGTCTGCTCAACTGTCAATGGTCACCTTAACCATCGATGGTCACCTTAACCACCTTTGGTCATCCCAACCACTGACAGCCACTGTGGAAATAACAACTATCAAGTTAATTTCACTCACCTACACCCAACCAAACCTAATTTTCTATGTTCTTGCCTATTTATAAACCCCTTTTAGATTTTTTGAAGCATATCTGAACCCTCTAGCACTAGTATTAATTAGTTTGTCACTAAGTTAATCATTTCAATCATACTTAGTAAAAACTCTTGTATTCAATTTCAGTACCCTTTTGATTCATTGATGTAAGTACTTTATTTTTTATTTATAAGATTAATTGTTTAAAATATGTGGATTGATATCCCCTAAAGAATCTCTCGCTTCCAAGATCTAGATATCATTAGGCAATCCACTCAACTATTTGTCTAACAAATAATTTTGCATTAGTGATTTTTTATCTGTAGGTCATCCTCCCAAGCCAAAGAGGATCTCTTCACAATCTTTTGATTCAATGCATGCACTATCAATCAAGTTTTTCAACCACACCTATACTTAGTTTCTTATTTTCCTCTTTTTCAATAATAAACAAGAAATTCATTAAAACATTTTGGCATGCCCAGTGGGATCCTTGTGTCTTTGGTTGGGTTATTGTTTTCTTGTATTCTCTCCCTATTAGTTACTCATTAACAAAATCAAAAGTTTCTTTTAGGCTTAAAATTAAGTGCATACATCAATTTATTGAAATTTTATTTCACATAGCTTAACTTAAGGGCAAAGTAATATATCATAGATTCACTCTTTGTTGCACACACCTAACCAAACCACTTTCATCAATTAAACATCAAACAAACTTGAGACATGGCTTGACTAGGATTTCATCACTTGGAGGTTATTACCAAGGGGAGGATTAAATCAGCTCTTTGGTTGAGTATAATATTTGGATATCAATATACTTTGGCTAAGCACTTGACACCCTTATCGATGCAGTGTATGAAGTGAAAGGGTAGGTCCCAATACCAAGCCACATATTGATTCCAATACATTTTTTTTTAGCACCTAAACACAACTTGAAACCATCTATAGATTTCCTTTCTAGTACCCACTCTACAAGCCAAATTTAGTCACATAACTTCTTAAGGCATAATCCAAATAAATATTAATTAAAACTCTAGGGCTTAACATATCTCTTAGAGTTTGATTTGATTTATTTGATCTTTCTTGTGTTCTCTTTATTTGAGTAGTGAAGCTATTTGTGCTTTCTATCTCCCCTATATCGCATGGTTATCACTCACCAATAGCAAAGAGACCATGCAAATCAAAACTTATCACCAAGCCAACCTACCTCTTCCACTTCTTCATCCATAGACTATACTTATGAACTAGTAGACTCTCCTCACCCTTCAAGAAGTCCTATATTCCCTATGGAGGTTCCTTAAGGAGATGCAGATTTTTCTGCTTTCCTAGACAATAATCTTTTATCCTTGTAACATTATCTTATAATCACATCTTACCATATTCTAGTTATAGCTCCATCCATAGATCCATCTTATGTCATGCCTCCTAATCTCATGGGGGTACCTCCATTTCCATAATTACCACACAACCATTGACTACCCAAGCTTCCTCATCAACCAACAACCCCTTTGAGACTATTATTGAAAACTAACCAACCCAAACTACCAATACCCTTATACCTTCTACTCCTAACAACCACTCCTCTACTATAGGAGTTCCTACCTCTAACACTACTGACCTTCTTTTAGTTACCTTCAACCTATCAACCATCACTTTGTTTCAAATACTTATGGTGTCTTTACCCTCTACCTTGCCACTGATCAATATAAAGGTCACCACCCTTCTATCAGTTACCAACCCAACTACCACTCCTATCCAAAAACACCCCTTAAACCAACCTTTGGCTATATCCCTAATCTACAAGGGTATGGATCCAATACCCAACCACCTACCTTTTCCTACCCTTATGTGTCTTCCACCCAACCATTGACATCAACTTAATCATATTTGATAGCCTCCCAACCTTCTACCCACTATCCGTATATCTCTCAACCACCATAGTAATATGTATCTTATAACCCTTTAGGTACACAACCCCAAGCCAAATTAATGAAGATGCTTATGGACAAGATGACCACCTTATATTCATCCATTTTGGGTGCTCACAACATCTTGTCATATGAATAATTTTTTAATGAGCCCATCCATCCATCTATACCTATTGAGTCATATCCTCCCCAATGGGAACTTCCCAAGTTTTATAAGTTTCAAAGGAAGGAGGATCCCCAATAACACCTTAGGGAATTTAGGCATGCTTGATATCTCATCACTTATGATTATGCCCTTCTTCTCCACACCTTCCCCATGTCTCTAGCTAATCAAGCCTTAGATTGGTATAGTGCCTTACCCAAACACTCCATCTTCTCCTTTACCCAATTGGATCAAACCTTATTAGATCGATTTTCAATTAATATCTCTAAGAAAGTGTCTATCGCTGACCTCTATTCTATTCATAAATTTAAGAATAAAGACATTGCATATTTTGTGTCTCATTAGAGGAGTCTAATCAACCAACTATCCTTCTCCCTACCTCAACTTGAACTCATAGAGATATTTACTCTGGCATGTGCCAAGCATATCTCCTCTACCTTGTGTGTCCAAAGCTTCCAAACCTTTGATGAATATTTTACCATGGCACATAAGTTAGAGAACCAAGCCATTGCCAAAGGTAAGCTTAAGCTCAAAAAAATAACTCAACATATAAAACTAATGAGGTTTTTTCCTCCAAGTCAAGCAACCAACCCAATACCAAAACCAAAAACAAGGGAACTATGAATGTGGCTATCCTAAAATCTAATCCTCCACCTTCTATTAACCAATCTAACTCCTCTAGTTCCTCAAATCAAAACCTGATGAACCAAACTTGAAATAACTAGAAGCAATTCACTTCACTTGGAGAATCCTATGCTTCCATCTTGGATAATTTATTGAAATATAATATCATTTAACTTCTTCCTATCAATAAACCCCAACAATTTGACTCCTCTCATCCCACACCTAGTTGGTATAATGAGAATAATCTATGTGTCTTTTACTGAGTGATAAGGTACGATGTCAGTAGGTGTAACACTTTAAAGAGCCTTATCCAATCCTTCATTGATAAGGAGGAGCTTACATTAGACAAGCCCAATGTGCCATCAAACTAAGCCCTAGATATATTTAGGCAACCCTTCCTAAATGATGCTCCTCAAGAATGAGAGAAATAATGTTGAATGCTCTCATGATACCCATACAGTTAACATGGTCTTTGACACACCCATTTCTAAATAGCTTGTTGACAAACCCATTCATCTCTTACCCTCTTTGCTTATTAAGGTAGTAGAATTACCTTCCTTTCCTTCACACACCCAAGCCAAGGAAACACCATCTTCTCCCCCTCCACTTATTGAGGTAGTGAAGCCACTAGTCACCCTTTTAACTAATATACTAGAACAACCAACCATCACCTCCTCACCCTAACCTTTAGATACCAAATGAACTACTCCCCCTTTAGAGATCATTCCCAAGGAAGAAACCCCCATGCCTACTCCTCCCATAGAGGAAACACCTATCTCAACCTTACATCCTTTGATTGAAGAGGATGAGGTTACCATACCTATGTCTCCACCTAGGGGGTTATCTTTTAGATCTGCCATTCAAGGAATCAAACCCACCTATAAACCCTTCTCTAGGCTAGTGCATAAATTGGAGTTTGTCTCCCACCCTAAAATGGATAAATCCACCTTTTGATAGTAATTAGTCCTCCCTTATAGTACCTAATCAAAACCTCTAACCCTTCCTCAATTAGACCAATGCACCACTTCCATTGACTAACCTCTTACCATATCTACCCAAACAGCCAAACCCTTTAACTAACTAGCTAAAACCTTTACTAAATCATACAAATTTCAACAAATTAAGCCAACCAAAACTCAAGTATCCAAATCCTCTCCTATCATCCCAACCATATCTACCAATAACCTTGGTATCCTCCTTAAACCAAGCTTTAGTCACCCATCTATGAAAGTGGACCTAATGCCTACAATCCCACTAACCAAATGTCAGACCAAAGCAACCAAGGAGGTGACACCACACCAAAGCTGTAAGGTCTAAATTTTTCCTCCCTCAACCTTGCCCTCCATTTTTGGGCCTCATTCCTCTACCTTGAGCATAAATCTAATTACCTCTACCAAAACCTCACCACCTCTTTTGGTGACACCTTTGTAGTTGCTCTCTAATGCACATATTTTCACCATGCTAACAATACCTAAGCTACATACCTTGAAACCTTCCACCTCTAACTCATCAACCTCCTTACCTAAACCAAAGTCAACAACCAAACATACCACCTTACCCAAAATACCTACCACCAAACCTATTTCCAAGCAACCTCCTACCTCAAACACAAAATCAAAAAATACTAAACCTTTACCATCTCTATTTGAATTTTATTCGACTATTATCCATAGGTTATTACAAACCTCCTATTTATCCTTATCTCCCAATAGACCCTTTGACCCTCTAGCTTCAAATTCCACCTAGTATAATGACCAACATCTGTGTTCTTATCATAAGACACTCGACCATGATATAGATAACTGTAAATCTCTTCAAACCATTATCCACCAAATTTATGATGAGGATGATCTATTAACAAAAAAGCTTCCTATAAGCCCCATACCTATCCAACCACCCACCATACCTACCCACTGCACACCCATTCCTCCACTCTCACCTCAGAGTGAAGATGAATTTGACCAATCCTCCAACTTAACCTCTCCTTCTATCCATATTATTAATATGGTCACTAGAGCATAACATAAAGATAAAGGGATGGATAAGGTGTCTATTCATTGGACATAACCCTCTTCAAACTCCCAACCAACCTTCACCTAACCATCACTATCTTTTACCAAACCCAAGATGTCTATCATAGGTGCCTCCTAATCTAACCCCTTAGAATCCATTAGGAGAGTTATCCTCAAATAACTTCATTAGACCCTAGTGAAGATGATATTGTATGAGTTAATCTTTACCTTTCCTCATCACCACTAATTACTAATAGAGGCTTTAAAATCTATTGAGGTTTAACCAAAGGACCCCCAACCTCTAGCCACCTTTGTTGGTACCCTTCAAAATTCCAACCTTGTTACCTTCAAGGATTTGGAAATACCTTCCATCCACTTAGAGGACCTAGATCATCCTATCTTAATTACTACTTAGATCAACCAAACCCACATCAAATGGGTCATGATTGATGGGGTAGATATTATAAACATCATCTCCTCTCATGCATATAACCAACTCAACCTGCCATTCTTCATTCCTTCAATGATATCATGGCCACCACCTTGGGAACTATCATCCTTCATACCTATTTAGGACATTGCATGCTTCCCAAACTTTTCTATGTTGTATACGGTAAATTCTAATACAACATCTTGTTGGGATGATCTTGGATTTTCTCCATGGGTTGCATTCCTTCTACCCTCCACTATTATATTAAGTTTGAGCATGAACACCAATTCATCACTATCTAAGCTAACCCAAGTATTTTCTCAATATGTAACATGACCTATCACCCTAACGATGTCCTCATACCCCCATGTAACATGCCCTCAATAGCTAAAACTAAACATTCAACCACCAAATCAGATATCATAATCCCTTCCACTGATGAGGCATTAACTAGTTCCTCTATACCTTTGCACCAAATCCCTACCATAGACCCTTTGTAATCCATGTTCTATCATCTCTCACTTGGGGAGTACTACCTTTTAGTACTAGATGTCTTCCTTACTCCTCACAAGTATAAACAACTTACCAACCAGTCAAGATATGACCTCAATGTTAGAACTATCATTCCCTTTAGACCTCTAATGATCAGACCCATTTTTTATATGGGGGACTCAATAAATCTCTCTATGATCCTACCACCTCTTTTCCACCTCAACCATTCATCATCAGTTTTATCTTACCTAGATAAACCAAACTTTACCAAGACATACCTTCATTAGTGTGCTTGGAAAGGCTTCATTCTTGGGTGATATGAACATGGCACACATGAATTAGTCACCATAAACACCAAGAAGCCTCATGAGAAGCACATACTTGGTTTCATCTTGCCCAATAAAATGCAACCCAAAACACCTACCACCACTATTGTTGAGGAAGCTACCCCTTCCTCACCGACCTCTCCCCTACCTACAGTGCGGATGATGACATCATCTCACCTAAATTTTTTTTCATCAACATGATCAAACATAGATCCTTGAATTATTAAAAAGAGGGGGTGATCATGACCATCCCTTTGACCCATCCTGAGATGATAGGAGAAGACTCTCCTACCATTAACACTGTACAGTGTTAGGATGATGATTCTTTCCTCACCTACCTTGGTACCCCAAATTCTTCAATCCAAAATTCCATTCCTCCTAAGACCTTGACCATGTTGATTTAATCCACTATGGATATCAACTTGGGCACTCTGAATAACCCTCACATTGTCAAACTGGACTAATCTTTGAATATCAAGGAACTTTAAGACTTCCCCTCTTTCCTCCAAGACCATATCATCACATTCACTTGGTATTACAGTGATATGCCTAAAATTGACCTTGTCATTGCTACCCATAACAAATTCACTCATCATGATGCTAAACCTATCAAGAAAAATCTTTGGTGCATGTATCCTCACATAGCCTTTCTCGTCAAGGAAGAGCTTTAGCATCTCTTTTTTATCAACTTCATTCGACCTATTGACTACCCCCAATGGGTTTTAAATGTCATACTATTACTAAAGCCATAAGGGGACTATATTTCATTTATGTGGACTTTCATGATATCAAACTCACCTTCCCTAAGATGACTTTCCTCTACCTAACACTGACCAACTTGTTGATCTTATAGCCAACCATGAGATGTTATCTCTCATGAATGGGTTCTTAGGTTATAATCACATCTTAATCACCCCTAAATATTAGCATAAAATTACATTTAACACCCCTTAGGGGACCTTCTACTATAGAGTCATGACTTTCAGGTTAAAGAATTCTAGTGTAACCTACCAACATGCCATGACCTACATTTTCCATGACCTAATCCATAAGATCATAGAGGAATATGTAGATGACCTTATCGAAAAATCAAAGATCCAAAAATATCACTTGGCCACTCTTAAGATCATCTTAGAGTGACTTATCCACTATTATGTCTGCCTTAACCCTAAAAAGTCTATTTTTGGAGTCTTGTCAGGCAAGCTTCTTGGCTTCATTACCTCCCTTCATGAAATCAAAGTTGATCCCACCAAAATCAAATAAATCCTAGGCATGATCCCTCGTACCAACCTTAAGTAACTCTAAAACTTGCAAGGGAAGCTATAATGTACCTATATAGGGGTATATATTAGATTTGAATAGTAGTATGAATATTAATGAAAAAGTGATGCATTAGAGGAATAATCCCACATGCATAGACATGAAGATTGGGATAGATTAGAATAGTATAAATAAGAGGGCATAGCCCACTATAATGCATCAAGAAGAAGAATTGTAATTGAGCATTTCTCAAAGGAGGTAACCCCCTCTAAGTGATAAGTGATTTAGAGTGATTCCTTCCATAAAAGGAGTATAATTTTAATATATTTAGTATTTTTATATTTTATCATCCATGTTCCTATAGGTTCTTACATTAGAGGAATAATCTCACTCTTCATTTCTATGCATGTGGGATTATTCCTCTAATGCATTACTTATTCATTACTATTCATACTACTATTCAAATCTAATATATACCCCTATATAGGTATATTACATACCAATATGGATAAAATCATGTGGGGCAAGTTTGATTTCAGTTGGCTTAGACCTTATATCATAAGCCATAAGTATGGATTAGGAGCTTACTAGTTATCTTCTCTTGAAGGCCACCTAGAGATTGAGCTCCTCAATGTTTTGCATCTACATCCATTCTTTTGTTGAGATGGGTTGCATTCACCTTTTTTGTAACTTAAGTTAATCCCTTTCTATCCACATACATTCCATCTCCTTATTTTAAGGACAATCGATTAACATTGAATCATGTGATTAACTATCACTAGAATATCCTTATATTCAACAATGGGTATCATGGCTCTACTCATGGCATGGTTCTCATGGTACTTTCCACTACTTCATAGGATGGATTCCCATGGTTGTTTTCACCTAAACCTCTTTACACCTAATCAACCTTCTTGAGCTTTTAGTTTTGAATTCATAAAGGTGAACCACTAGGCTAGCCTAAACAAGTCCATGCCAATAAAAATAAAATCAAAATAACAAAATCCCTATCATTAGCAATCATGGGTCATTCCTAGCATTCACAAATTGCTCCTTGAAGGACAACTATTGAAACTTTATTTAAAAATTTCTAAAATAAGGTAGAATGTTCCATTGAAGGACAACTATCAAGAGCATTAGACAAATCATATAAACTTAGACCACTCCCTTGAAGGATGGCTAAGTAAATAATTTTTCAAAAGCATAGCAATTTCTTGGAAGCTTCCCACATCGATCAGTTTCCCATGTACAACAATCAACAAAATACCCATTATCACAATCAAAACAAAAGAAAAATACACTTGAAAGATGTAATTGGCTCTCAAACAAAAAGATAAGGTAGAAGCCATAATTATATTTTACAAGTAGACTTCCTATATCGATCAATCTACACAAATTTATCATGATCTTGTTTACATTGGTCTTTTAGACACCTATAATGGAGGCATGCGAGTCTCGTAACAGGGTTCCATTTTTAACCATCTCCTATTTTCCACTATATGCAAGGTATTTTTGAGCTTAATTAACATTACGTGGTCAAGACACATTTAGACAACTGATGAATGCTAATGTGAAGCATTCAAAGGGCTTATGTTCATTAAGTCAATCCAACTTTATTTTTCTTTTAGTCCTTGTCAATGAAGAAGCAATATGTTCTCTGCTCATCCTATCATGACTAGTTGATATTTTCATTATGGCATTCACCTCTTGATTATATTATCTATTCTACCATCTAGTGTTATTAATTAAACTATCTCATGTGTTTTATCATAAACATTAACAAAAAAGAACCAAAATCATAACCATATCCATTTGCATTACCGTAACATGCATAATCACATTTATAAGCAATAAAATCCACCTTAACATGTCTAACATAATGAAATCCAAAATACTCATTAAAAATTAGCATGTCATAAGCATAACCATAACAATAACCATAACCATGACTAGCATCATAAACCAATACCATCCATAAGCATTTCAACAATCAACCATTTTTCACCATGTATCTAAAGTCTAATAATGTAGTATATACACATCAAGATTTAACATGTCATAATCATAACCATAAATCCAAACCATCTCATGCCTATGCTAAGCATCCATAACATAAGCATAATCCATGATCACATATAATAATCACATCATAAGCAATAAACATCAATATTAAATCATACACCATGAGCATGAGCATAATCAAAGATCACACACACACACACACACACACACACACACACACTAAACTCATAAGTCAAAGTAACCATAGCATAATAAATCTATGTATATAGATAGACATGACTCTATCTAAAAAATGTACGTCTCACCACATCAACTCATAGGCCAAAATTAAAATGATATATAATAATCATATATACATCTAGCTATATCTATGCCCCAGGGGCACCATTACCTCTTGGAACACTACTAGATCTTGGACCATGTCCACCTATTATGCCTATCAAACCACCATCTATCCTTGCCTATCTTAGTATAGACATTATCCACTACCCTGGTGTTGTTAAACTAGCTCCCCTACTAAGTTAGACTTATACTCACCCTATTAGATCTCATTCAACCACTATGCCAAAATAATAGCCTCATAGTACCATAGCTCCTCCACTATAGCTAGGTATCATGTTGTAGGGGTAAAGTTGGGTGGTGTTGCCTATCCTACTACTATTCCTCCTCTTCTCTATCATAGATAGTCCCTCTCCTAAGTCACCAAGCCTAAAGAGTACCTAGCCTAATCCCTCTCCCCTATGATAGTAGCAAGCTAACCCTATAAGGTCACAACTTGGCCCTATAATGTGATAATTTATCCCTATAGTGTGGCCACCTATACCTATGCTTTTGATATGATAAAATTTACCCCTACCTGTCCATCATGGCTAGTTGGATCCATGACCATCAGCCTTGCACCTTAATTAACTCCACAAATGTCTATAGATATGTATAAGGGTTGGTACCATACCATGTACCCATCTACAAACCCAACATCATCTATTAGAGCCCTAACTAGTTGCTCCTCATATGCACCATCTAGAATTATAGGAATAGATTTTGGCACTGGTAATAAGATCTTTGAATCCTCTCTTTTATACCTAAGAAATGGGCTTGGGATACCCTATACTAGGACAAACTATTAGTGTACCCTATCAAACAAAATCACTTCACTTCTCCATATTACCTACCAAATATCCATATGTAGCTTTGGAGGGAGAGATTCTACCTCCTATACCTTATCCATATCAAAAACTAGATGTATAACCTCTAGGTGATATCTCTGACCACTAGTGTACCCAGTGCACCCCTGAACCACTCCACATCATGAGCACCACCTCCTACACCTGATACAAAAAAATCACCCCTCCATTGCATGAAGCCAATGGGGAATTTAATTTGTGTGTAGTTAGCCCATAACAATCCCATTAGTCTCAACACCTAAATGTGTTCATAGGCCCAATAATGTAGAACCATGCCAACACTGATACCATATCTCCTGTGGGCTCTAAACCCCCACAACTCCTTATATATATATATATATATATATATATATATATATATATATATATATATACTAGTAACATAGGTACTCAACCAAATACCATTTGAATTGGTAGTAACTTGACCAGAACCCCTAATAACAAATAAATAAATCTCCCACTACTTGATTCATGAAGCCTAAAGTAGGTCACAATAATTATGAGCATGGTCATAAGTCTCTTCTCAATAGGATCCCTATGATACAACACTATATACCTAAATCCCCTAGCATGCCACCTAACTTGATCACTCTAATCTCCATACAAGAGCTCGATGTGATCATCTTACTCCTCATACTCGATATGGTAGATCAAATTGCCATGCAGTAGAAGTTAGGTGATATTATGCACATCCTCAAGAAGAATGGGCATCTCATCAATTTGAATTAGGAAGGTGTTCATAGTGGGATCCCATATGTCAATGAACATTATGACTATAGATGCATCTCAAGGCACATGTTGGTAGTGCCTCATAGCTCACAACCCCACCTAATCCATATGGGTCCAGTCAATTGTGGTTATCCCTTGATAAATATTTAAAAATATCTTAGGGACTTGATCCTTCATTTGGATCTAATTTCATGCCTAAAAAAATAAAGGTTAGCACACATTATCATTGCTCATTTATAAATCAACCTCTTTACCAACATTCAACCTATTCTACCCTAACCTACACCCATTATTTAAACTACCTTACCTTTGTAACCTACTTTAACCTATCAAATCAATACTTAGAAAACCAATACCTCACTACCCTTTCCAACAAGCACCTACCCCAACCTAACTATTCTCAAACATCTTACCCTTACTGTGAACTAGGAATTTGACTAAGAAGAGGATATTAGTGTTGTGTTAGTGAATGAAACCAAATTAAAAACACACTAAGCTAAAATATTCATGTCTATTTACTACAGTGAACTTAGTAATAAAAATAAATGATAAACACAACTAAAAATTAAGGAAAAACAACAATAATTCCTTCACCTTCCTTGGATGCTCTAAATGCCTTTTAGTAGTGGCTTGCTCAGCTTTGTGCTTATGAAGTCCTTGGCAATGGAAGCTTGGCTACCTCTATCTCCCTTGGCACCTTTGGATTGTGGCTTGGCTTAGCTTGGAATAAATTTGGCATGGTAACACTAGAATGCATGAAGATTTTGGAACCAATTCTGCATTATAACTTTGCATAATCATGTTGTTTGAATATATTTGAGCATAATAACTTTTCACAAAAATAGCTTAGAAATGATGTTCATGTCCGCTCTATTTAAATATTTTTACAAATGACTAGAATCAAATTGAACCATCCATCTCAAGATTGAGATGTGTGGCTAAGAATTAATCCAATTTTACAATTAAAATTGATAAATAGGCTCATCAATATTTGGGATAGAGGAGAAATTAAGAGGCATGGAGGGCATGAATCTTGATATTTGTGGCATTTATGGCCTACAGATGTCTTCCCAAGAAATGAGGTCACCTAATGATGTAGATAATCAATATTCATTTCTAAAACAAATTATTCAACAAATTTCCATGGAAATATTAATTATGCCTTGATTTGGATTAATTATCTTTTTAGCATGATAAAGCACTTTGTGCACAAATTACTCAAATTGATTAGAATGACTTGTTATTGGTCCAAAATTTGACTAGATTGGAATTGGAAGGCATTGTTAGATGCTTTGGATTTGTTATCCCATTTAGGATTTTACCAATAACAAATAATGAAGTCATGTATCTTATGCAAGAGATTTGATAAGAAAGAGAAATCTAGAGCACCTAGGTGCAAAATTAGTATTTTGACTCAGAATGATCTGATCAAAGTTAGCTAGCCCATAAGTTTTGTTACCCCATTTAGGGATACCCTGGCCAAAATTGGCATTTGAATATGTTAGTTTCAAATATTTTAATGTGATTTAGTGTTTTTAAGCCAAATTGTGCATTTTGGTATAAATTGGTCAAAAGCCTAGTTGGATGTCATTGGTGGCCAGTTTTAGGTGTCTATAGTTTGCCCCTATTTGGAAAGATGTTGGAAAACCATAGGAAAAGAAATGTATTCTCAAATAATGAGAGATTTCCTATATGCCAAGAATAAGATGATGACTAAAGAACAAATCTCCAAATGGTTTTGGGAAGCCTAAGATGATGCCCCCTCAAGGGAGTGGTTGTCACATTTGTTGATGGGTGGTCCCTCAAAAAGAAACAAGAAGCAAGGTGGAAATTAAACCATGGTTGAGATCAATCCAAATAAGAAAATGCTTGCATGCATTGATGTAAAAAGGATTCTGATTTGCCCAAAGGTGGTTATAATCAAGAATAAAAGTCAAAATAATGATTTGCCCAGAGGTAGTTATAATCATTAAGAGGACCTAGATTGGCTAAATATGATTCTTCCCTAGTTAGGGCTGATTAGCAAGCATAACTCAAGGATATAACTGGGAATATAGATTAAAGATGAGTGGGTATAAAGTGATGAAAGAGATGGATAGAAGAATAATATTGATCAATGTGAATGATTTAGTTGTACCTATCAATGAGAAGATGATCATCTTGATCAATAATGATACAACTAGAATGGTCAATGGGTTGATTTGATCAAGGGTGGAATGGAAGGATTTTTCAAGGTGCTAAGGAGAAAATTATGTAGCTCCATTGATTATAGACCTTCTTGAAGCTAATTTTTTACTGTAGCATGTGATGGTAAGAATCATGATAGAACACCATGAAGACTATCCCAAAATATGCATAAAGACTGACTCCTGATTTAATAAACACTTGAAAACAATACACCAATGATAAAAACCATGGTGATAATGTTAACACATGAATATGGATGGACACAAGAATAATATGAGTAAGGAATCACCTAATGAATGCATATAGATCAAGTTAAGGCAACAGTGATAAAATAAAATAAATAGGCAAGAAAAAAAACAAATAAACAAATAAAAAAATAAACAAACAAATAACTTGAAACAAACAAACAAACAAAAATCCTGAAAACAAAAGCAAAAGAAAGCATCCTAATAATGACCATGCCCTAGTAAGGTAGATCAAGGATAATTGACTAAGCTTAGATAGGACAAACATTTTTGTATTTTTGAAATGTTATGAATGTTTTTGGCATTTTGAGGTATATTAATTCATTAGAGAATGACAAGATACCTACTCATAAAATAGTGAGAGCATTTGGCTTAGGTTGCTCATAAAATGGTGAGAGATTATGGAAAGGGGGACTGAGGTGACCTCAACATGAATTGAGCATGACCCATAGTCTTAAAATGACCTCAAGTCATAGTAATTCCATCCATACAAAAGGTGGGAAAAAACCAACTAGGTCCCAATAAGTTCTCAAATCTAGAAAATGGCCAGTCAAATGAAAATAGTAATGGCAAGGTGATATAATAATGCATGATAAACAAGTGATGCCCCTAGATTTCCCATAGGTGGTTATAACTAGGATACAATGGCATAGGTCAATGATACTAATTTGCCCATAAGTGGTTATAATTAGTAGCAAGACTAGTGAAACACTGATTTGCCCATAGGTGGTTATAATCAAGCTCACATAAACAAACTTGCATATAAGATGAAAGATATCTTGTCAAATTAACTGTCACACTAATTTCATAAACTATCAATGTAAGAACTAATTTGATTGATTGTTGAAACTTGATCAAAATCCCTCCATAAAATGTATGAGAAGAACCAAATGAACTAAGAGCAAAATAGGATTGGGTAGGATGACTAAAAATAAGCTTTGGTCTAGATAGGAATGGAATGATAGGATGGATAAAATGTTAAGAGGGTTTACCTCCAAGTGATAGGGTGAATAGTAGGAATATGCGATATGGAAAATGGATATGTAACAATAGTAATGGCATGGCAATGTGAAATGGTATGGTACATGTTTTTGGCATGGATGTGGTTTTTGATTTTATTGTTCCTGATGATGGGGAGATGCATGTCCTAATCAAAAAATGATAAAAAAAATACTCAATCATGTTAATTTCTAGCCCACACCTTATCTAAATAGTTTCTCTGTCAAAAATGGCCCATAGATTTGGTTGTTAAGAATGCTTGTATGATCTTCGGTGGTTATTGATTTTGGTTCTTTCAAATGTCAAGACAAGGTATCTTTGTAGCCTTTGTAAAGAAAAGTGTGCCATGGATGGTAAAAAAGTATAAATAATGGATGGTAGGTTTGATTTTTAAATTTAATGATAGATGATAATGGAATGTGGAATGGTTTGGAAATAAATGATGATCAAGACTTTCAGTCAAATGTAATGTTGATGATGCCAGATTCCATATAACTTTGGTTGTGGTAGGGATGAAGACTTATTATCTTGATAGGACCACCAAAGGTTTTTGTTGTTTGATCTTGAGAGTATATACCATCTAATTAATTTTTAGATAGGATGCTATTTTGATTTGATCTTTGATTTTGTCTTCATCCAATAGTGAAGAAATTTTGTGCTCAGCTATTCGTGCCTTAAAGAGGTTTTCACCAATGAAATTGTCTTGATTGTCCCATAACACCTTCAATAAGGTTTGATCCAAAACTCAAAATCTTTGGTTGAAAGATAATTCAAGAAACAAGAGCAACACAATTGTGATAATGTTATCTCTGAGAAGAGATGTTTTATTGATCAAATTTTTAGATCCAAACATATGCCTATCTTGTCAGGATCTTAGAGTATAATTGATTACTTTTGTATAAGCAATTAAACATAGAATTGAAACCAGAAGTAATACGTAACTTGAAATCAGAAACAACAAATAATAAGAGATAGAAAAAACAACCAATCTTGTATTAAACTCTTTTAGAAGGAAATATAATGAATAAATCTCTCTCTTCTCACACCTTGCAGATGTACAATAATTCTCCCTCAAGAGTTCTTTCTCTCAATCAATTACAACCAACTCAATTACTTAATTATTCTACATACAATACTGCCCCATGGGTCTCTTAAATAGAATTGAAAGAAAACAATAATTAGAAAAATAGACTCAAGACTAATTTTAGTCTTTACATGCAAACTAACTATTCTCCTAAAAATAGCAATTTTGGAAACGCCTGGAAACACACAGAAGTCGGTGTCGGTCTAAAGATGACCGATGATAGTCGACTCCTAACCAATGTCAACCGATGCTGGTCGACCCCTAACCAATGTTAGTTGGTTCTGATCGATGTTAGTTACTGTGTAAGCCTAGCAACCTCCACATTAGCTCATTAGTGAAGCTTTTAGCTCCATAACTCAACAATCTCCCACTTGGAGATAAACAACTGCACCTGTACTTGTACAAAAACATCCTCTAAACATCTCTAGCTTATTTTTCCCTCTTCAAGTTCAATCTTGAAGACGAACAAAATTTGAATGAAGATTCAACTTCTCCTTTGTTATCAGCTTTGTTAACATATCAGCAGGGTTCTTATCCGTATGGATCTTTTCCAGCTTCAACTGTCCATCCTCCAATACTTGTCTAATGAAGTGGTACCTAAGCTATATATGTTTAGTTCTTAAATGAAAGGCTGTATTCTTTGCCAAATGAATTGCACTTTGACTATCACTATAAAATATGCAACTCTCTTGCTCCTTTCCCAACTCTTCCATGAACCGAATCATCCAAATCATTTCCTTGCTAGCCTCTATGACTGCAATGTATTCTGCCTCTATAGTAGACAAGGCAAAAACCTTTTGCAACTTTGAAATCTAGCTAACCACCGTTCCACCAATAGTGAACACATATCCTATGGTTTTTCTCCTACCATCCAAGTCATGTGCCATATCCAAATCTACATACCCATGTAGAGAAGTGTTTGACCCTCCATAGCATAAATGCCTACTGCTGGTCCCTCTCAGATATCTGAGAATCCATTAAACTACTTTCCAGTGTTCCTTTCTTGGATTGGCCATAAACTTGCTGACAACTCCCACTGCTTGGGAAATATCTAGTCTAGTACATACCATTACATACATCAAGCTCCCAATTGCTGAAGAATATGAAACTCTACTCATGTACTCAATCTCATCATGTGATTTAGGACACTATTCTTTGTTCAACTTGAAGTGTCCAGCCATAGGTGTGCTTACCAATTTTGCATCCTGCATATTGAACCTCTCCAACACCTTATTCACATAATCCTCTTGAGACAAAATCAAACTATGATTTTTCCTGTCTCTCTTAATACTCATGCCAAGGATTTTCTTTGCTGCTCCTAAATCCTTCATGGAAAATGTGTGAGCTAATTTTACCTTAAGCTCAGTAATTTCTTGCATGTGTGAACCTGCAACAAGCATATCATCTACATACAGTAACAGGATAATATAACTACCATTATCCAATCTATTAAAATAAACACAATGGTCAGATTGACATTTACTAAAGCCATGCTCTATCATAAACCTATCAAACCTCAAATACCATTGTCTTGGAGCTTGCTTAAGACCATATAAGCTTTTCTTCAACCTGCACACAAGTTTCTCCTTACCTTTAAACTCAAAACCTTTTGATTAATCCATATATATCTCTTCATCTAAATCTCCATGAAGAAATGTTGTCTTAACATCAAGCTGCTCAAGATGCAAATTCTCAATAGAAACTAAAGACAATATAGTCTGAATAGAAGTCATCTTTACTACAGGAGAAAAAATTTCACTAAAATCAATACCTAGTTTTTATGTAAATCCCTTTACTACCAACCTGGCCTTATGTCTCATTTGTCCATTCTCTCCTTCCTTTAACTTGTATACCCATTTGTTTTTTAGTGCTTTCTTTCTAGCTAGAAACTCAACCAAATCCCACGTATGGTTCTCTTCCAAGGAATCAATTTTCTCATTCATGTCATGCTCCCACTATTTCCTAGATTCTACCTGCATTGCCTCATCAAAACTTTTTGGTTCTCCACCATTAGTGAACAACAAGTAGTATAAAGAAGGGGAATAACAAATTAGAGGTTTACTTACCCTTTTAGACCTCCTTACGGGCATTTGAGACTCATTTATAGCTTGATGTTCGCCCAAATTTTCTTCTGATAGTGACCGATCTTGGTCATCTCTAATCGATGTTAGTCTACACCTGACCGATGTCGATTCCACTTGATCGACATCGATTTCCACCTGACTGATGTTAGTCTCCACCTGACCGATGTCAGTTTCCACTTGACCGATGTAAGTTTCCACCTGATCGACATCGGTCTCCACCTAATCGATGCCAGTATCTATGTTTTTTTGTGAGTGATGATTTTTACCTGTGAGCTCATTTTGGATCATAACCTCTTCCAAATCAAGATTTCCCTACTCACAATTATTTATCCTCTTGAGCTAATCACTGTACATCACCTTCTCATTGAAAACCAAAGCTTTCCATTTCTTAAATGTGTCAAAAACATTAGATTTTCTTTTTATGCAAGAAACCCATACCTTTCTTGTAGCATCATCAATGAAAGAAACATAATACTGTGATCCTCCAATAAAAGCTACCTAAGCTGGTCCCCACACATTTGTGTGAACAAGCTCTAACTTGTGCTTCTTCTTTATTGACCCAATTTTGAGAAACCTCACTTTCTTTTGTTTCCCAAAAATACAATGCTCATAGAAATCTAGATTTATGCTTTTCAAATTTGAAAGCTTACCTTTTGACTTAAGAACATTCATTCCCTTCTCACTCATGTGACCAAGCCTACAGTGCCACAACTTTGCATCTACATCTGAAGTAGATAAAACAGAAGGAGAATAATCAATAATACAAGTAGATAGATAAAGTGTACCTACTCTCTTACCTTTTGCTAATACAAGTGCACCCTTTGAAACTTTCCAAGATTCAGCTGTGAGAGTTACTGTGCAACGCTCATCACCCAACTTTCCTATAGAAATTAGATTCCTCTTTAGGATGGGTACATACATGACATCCTTCAACACCCATGTGTTACCATTCTGCAATTTCAGCTGCACTTTTCCTTTGCCAACAATTTTACAAGGCTCATCATCCCCTAAATAAACTTTTCCAAAATCTCCATGGACATTATCATTGAAATATTCTCTATTTGGGGTTACATGGAAAGAGGCATCATAATCTAAAACCCATGATTTTACTTTATTATCTAAAGAAAATATAAGAGCATCCTGTGCAACAATACCTGCAACTTTTGCTTCTTTATTACCTTCATGCTGATTTTCTTTGTTATCCTTCAACCAACAATCTTTCTTTGCATGTCTTTTCTTTCCACAATTCCAGCAGGTTATTCTTCCATTTCTGGATTTGGATCTACTTCCCATCTTTGACCTTGATTTCCCTTGCTTGCCCTTTTCTCTTTTCCTTCCACTACTTTCAACACTTAAAGCATTACCTGATGTTTCCCCTGTGCTTTTCCTGCGAATTTCTTCATTCAAGATTACACTAACAACATCATCAACTTTCAAGATATTTGAAGTAGATGCAGTATTACTAATTACCATTACCAAACTATGCCAACTTTCAGGTAAAGAACATAAGATTAAGAGAGCCTTAATTTTATCATCAAAAACTATTTTGATTGAATTTAACTGATTTACTATTGTATGGATATCATTAAGATGACTAGATACAGTTCCACCTTCCTGCATTTGCAAATTAAATAATTATTTCATAAGATATACCTTATTCAAAGTTGAGGGTTTTTCATCTAAATTTTCCAAAGTATCCATTAACTCTATCGTTGTCTTTGCCTGTGATAAGTTGGAAAACACAGAAGCTGCCAGGCTCAACCTTATAGATCCAAGAGCCTTTCTATCAAGAACATTCCATTCTTCATCTTCCATATCTGTGGGATTTTTTAAAACCCTACCCAATGGTAAATACAGATCTTTCTGATATAGATAATCTTCATTCTGCATCCTCTATAATTGATAATTCTTGCCATTGAATTTCTCCATTCTTAGTTTACTTTCTTCTGCCATTGCTTTGCTCCCACTCAATCAGAAACCCCTATGAGTGAATTCTATAATCAACAAACACTAACAAGCTCTGATACCAGTTGTTAGTGTTTAGAGCTTTGATACCAGTTGTTAGTGTATACACATATCTTTGATACCAGTTGTTAGGATCTTAGAGTACAATTGATTACTTTTGTATAAGCAACTAAACATGGAATTAAAAATAGAAGTAATAAGTAACTAGAAATTAGAAACAATAAATAATAGGAGATATAAGAAACAACCAATCTCGTATTAAACTCTTTTAGAAGGAAATACAATGAAGAAATCTCTCTCTTCTCACACCTCACAGATGTACAGTAATTCTCCCTCAAGAGTTTTCTCTCTCTCTCTCTCTCTCTCAATCAATTACAACCAACTCAATTACTGAATTATTCTACATACAATACTACCCCATGGGTCTCTTAAATAGAATTTAAAGCAAACAATAATTATAAAAATAGACTCAAGACTAATTTTAGTCTTTACATGCAAACTAAATGTTCTCCTAAAAATAACAATTTTGGAAACGTCTAGAAATGCATAGAAGTCGGTATCGATCTGAAGATGACCGATGCCGATCGACTCTTAACTAATGTCGACCGATGCCGGTCAACCCCTAACTGATGTCGGTTGGTTTTGATCGATGTCAGTTATTGTGTAAGCCCAACAACCTCCACATTAGCTCATTAGTGAATCTTTTAGCTCCACAACTCAACATATCTCTAAGAAGACATGTCTGATTTCTATTTTAGGTTATATCTTAATCTATACACATTTTTAAGGTAAGAAGAGGATGTGGAAGATCACCAATATTGAGGGAGATTAAGTGGTTTGACTTCCATGATTTACAATAATATAAAATTCAAAGAATCACTATTTTTAAAAACTTACTATTTTTAGACTACACTACTAAAATTAAAATTTGGGGAAATTTCATTTAGTTTTTGGGGGTCAAAACCCATTGATTATATCTCATGCCATCTAAAGACATTCCCCTCATTCTTATATTTCTAATGTTTTTAATGGGGAGTCAAACAAAGCTATGGTGCAAAATTTATGTCTCTTGGAAGTTATCCCACCAATTGGAGTAGAATCATCACCCGTTTATCACTTGAAATGTTGCTCAGGTCAAGGTTTCACTAAGGAATGTTTACTTTTGAATTTGATTGTCTTATAACACCTCTAAAAAAATTTCACTAGAAGATGCTATGTTGTGACTTTGATTATCCCCTAGTGTCTCCGAATAGGTTTCACTAGGAGAGTACTCTTTTTCTACATGAATGTGGTCTTGGCCTCCTTTCTCTTCTTCAACTGCTATGTCACCATGGATGTAGTTTAATAAAGTTTGATTCTATCGATCCCAATTGACACTTGTGGGAGATGGAATGTCAATGATATGGCTGTTTTGGTTGATGGTAATGGCCTATGGAATGGTAATGGAATGGGGAGAGGCTACACAATCCTTATAGAAGATACTAGGATAACTTGTGTCAAATTTGAATTAATCATCATAAAAAACTTTATAAGGATCACAAATTTATTCAAATTTATCTACAAGGCATGCATAACCAATGTTGTAAAAACCATGAACATATTCTTCTTCTAAATCTGATTCTAACTCAAGGGATTCTGAATCTGATGTTGAGACTGATGTTGATTCAAATTTTAATGCTAAATCTTATGTCAATCCAAGAGTAAAAATTGACTCTAACTCTGATTCTTCATCTGATGGGTACTCGGTTATAATGATGTCTTATTGAATATTTGGTTTTAGATAAATAATGGCCTATGATGGCATAATGGGCTCCATAAAAACTAAGTTTTCAGAGTGGGAATCCTCTAGGATGGGAAAAAGGTCAAGAAACAACTCCTTAGAGATTGGGTTATCAATAATAGGCTCTTGAAAAATAGGCACATGGTCAAGGTAATGATTTTCCCAAAGGTAGTTATAATCATTAATAAGTGACTCAATAAAGACTGGCTGATCACATGAGACTCCTCGACAACTGGTATGAATCAATAGGTGATTCATCATAGGTTGACTTATCAAAAATGGTTGGTTCAACAAAAACATCTTGGATTGGTTGGTTATTTTGGCCTTGGTTTCCAATGAGCTAGAAGATACTAGTTTTGAATATAGCTTGGTCTTTGAATGATTGGATCAGTTGAGGTTTGGATGAGATTGGTATTATACAAGGAATGGATTTTAGTTGGATAATGGTAAGGCCTTGGGGAGCATGATTTATTGCATGAGCCAAAGGATGAAGTCCTTAAATGGTAACGATAAGGTGGTGTGGAGCTTGATTGCTTTCACAAGCCAAAAGACTAGGTCCTGGTATAGAAATGGTTTGGTATTATGGAACCTGATTACTCACACAAACCAAAGGATGAGGTCTTGGTATGGGAATGGTGTGATATTGTGGTCTTGAAATAGAAATGGTATGATGTGGTGGAGCTTGATTATTGTCATAAGTTAAAGCATCCAAGTCTTCCTCATAAACCATATCATCCCAGTCATGAGTTGGCTCATAATCTAGTTCTTGACTATCTTCCACGTACTGATTATTGTAAAGAGGATATGGATTCATATCCCAAAAAACATTATCTATAATTTGGTCTTAAAAGTCCTCTTCATAAGCCTCTTCATACCAATCAAGGTCTCAAGTTGGATCATAAGTTATTTCATGACTTTGTTCCCATGAATGATTAATATGAGGTAGATAGAAATCTATCTCACAAGCCATATTAGCATAATTGGGGTCTTGAATAAAGCCATAAAAGTCATTTTGTGTAGTAATTATATCATAATTTGGATTTTAAGTGACCCCACCATAAGTGTAGCTAGACATATCTACGTAAATGATGAAAGATCCAAAATAAAAAGGCTTAGAGTTCCACAAACTCTAAAAAACTATGTCCAAAGGAAAAATGGTTCAAGCTTAGTCTAACTTGGTCAAAATGTGGAGTTGTATCTCTAATGTGGTCTAAAAGTGGAGCTATATCTCTAAAATGAGTTGTTCTAAGACTTAGCATAAAA
This sequence comes from Torreya grandis, assembly GCA_037957365.1. NCBI lineage: Eukaryota > Viridiplantae > Streptophyta > Pinopsida > Cupressales > Taxaceae > Torreya > Torreya grandis. The sequence goes on along the minus strand of JARHVA010005449.1, from coordinate 649,323 downwards.
TAGTCTAACATCAAATGTCTAATGTCAAATGTCATATGCATAAAAGGTCAAGTGTCTCAATAAAAATTGGCATGTCAATGGTCTAGGTCAAACTGTTCCAAGCAAGATTTAAACTAGGAAAGGGAAAAGTTGAGTTTCTAGGTCTTTTTTCCAAACACAGAGTCAAAATCTAGGCTCAAACAAACTGGCATATGCTAGGACTTTTGGCCAAATGGCATCAAAATCTAGACTTGAAACAAAGGTATGATGTGATTTGATTTAATCTAACAAGTTTGAAAACAACTTTGATATAGACCTGGCACACAAAATCAAACATAAACATGATTAGTTGGCATAAGGCATGAGGTAAAAGGATTTTGGAGAAAGGTTGTCTTCTTCCAAATAAAGGCACAAACAATGATGAGGATATGCATTAAATAAATAAACCATCAATAGTTTTCAAATTTGGGTAATCAATTAACCAAAGTTATACAACCCAAACAAGAAATATCTATGTATCATCCCCATGAATTAAGGCTTAAACAAAAATCAATCAATGTTTAGATCCAAACTTAACAAGGTTAATTGAAAACTCAACTTTGAAAAATATGATTTGACCAAACAAACTAGACAAGATTGGACAACATGATGACATAAGACAAAGGTCCAAATGGTATACATGACATGGTTTGAAACAATGGTTTCTGATACTAGTGAAACAAGTCTTAAAATAAATTGAGCAGCCTAATAGCATAAGCATGCTCGAATTATGTGATATATGTTATTATTCACAATAATCAAAGGCAAAATGGTTTGATATGATTTTGGTAGCATAAAACTACCTTCTATAACTCAAATGACATACACACAAACAAGTTTAGTAAACATTTCAAGGCACAAGTGTGGTGTAAAACGGTCAGCATAATGCCTCTTTAGATAAAAGAGTGACGTATAAACAAATTCATTTTGACATGGATAATGAAAAAACAAACAAGTTTTAGTCTAAAAACATAGCAAGCAAAAATGACCAAAATACACTAAGTATAATCATTCAAATCCTAGAAAGGGTATGGAAATGTGGGGTTAACTAAGCTATCAATTTTCTAACATCTCTAGGGGAATCAATTGCATAATGAATTTCACATTAAATAATGAAAAATAAAATCATGACAATTGGGTGATCATGGAGTTGGATAGTTGTAATAATGTCTAGTCCTTTTTAAAACTATTGCATCTTGTTGTTCACTTAGTTTAGTATGATGTCCAAATGCAGATACATCCCATGTGCAACTCAGAATGAGTAAGTGAAGTCAATGTGGGAGATAAAACCCCAGGTCAAAGCTTCCCTAAAGAAATTTTTGAAGGTAATGATGTCCCCCTCACAATCCAAGATTCAATGAAATTAAATACATAAAAAGAAAGACTTTAGGGTCATTTCCAAGGTCACCCAAACTTTGACGATTTTTTGGGGAGTGCTTTAGATGACATTCTTTTTAAGCCTTAGACTAGGCTTTTTGAAATAAGAATGGAAATTTTGATTCCAAGGGTTCCCTAAAGGGTAAAAATGGAATAACATACACAAAAAACCCCTCTCTTTGCTAAACAAAATTAGATCAAACAATTATTGAAGACAAAAATGACAAGTGTGTTCAATTTTAAGCCCAAACGAAAGATGTGGTGGTGTTCATTTGACCCCTTGGTCTTAAGATTGTGAACTTTGAAAAATAATGCTAAAAACTTACTTAATCACCTAAATGTTACATCAAGCACCAAAATAATATTCCTAATTCATTTTTAAATCATGCCAACGATGTTTTATAGCATGTTTTAACAAGTTCCAAGTCTGTCGGTTACCTGTCTACCCTTAAGGCATCACCCCAAAAGCAAATATGTTAGATTAGAAACATTTTAAATAGATTTTCAAAATTTTGAGAAAAATATATGAAAATTTAAGCTAAACTAATGTTAAATTATGAAAATTTAGGAGAAAACATGTGATTTTTTAAAAAAATCATCCAAAATGGAGTCTATATGACCCCAAACCAAGTATTTTAAAATGGCCTATTAGCTCTTGGGTTTTGTGTTTTTAAGAAAAACATAGTGACTAACGTCAGTTATATAACTGATGATGGTTACACTTACTAACTGATGATGGTTATCTAACTGACAACAGTTATACCAATATTGACCGATGATGGCTATGCCAACTAATAATGGCTTTACTAACTGACGATGGTTATTATGTAAACCTGTGACAAAGAAAAATGGCAAAACAAAGTTAGAAAATCAAATTTCAGAGTTTTAATTATCTAAATGAAGATTATAAAGTTGTACAATGATCTTCTTCATGTGTGGGATGCGTTTGGTCCTACCAAGACATGTGTCATTATGTGAACTAGGAATTTGACTAAGAAGGGGAGATTAGTATTGTGTTAGTGAATGAAACCAAATCAAAAACACACTAAGCTAACATATTCATGCCTAGTTATTAGGGTGAGCTTAGTAACAAAAAAAAATGACAAACATAACTAAAAATTAAGGAAAACCAACAAGAATTCCTTCAACTTCCTTAGATGCTCCAAATTCCTTTGTAGTAGTGGCTTGCTTAGTTTTGTGCTCATGAAGTCCTTGGAAATGGAAGCTTGACTACCTCCATATCTCCTTGGCACCTTTGGCTTGTGGCTTGGCTTGTCTTGGCTTGGAATCAATTTTACATGGTAACACTAATTTTCATGAATCTTTTAGAACCAATTTTGCACTATAACTTTGCATAATCATGTGTTTTGAAGATATTTGAGCATAATAACTTTGCACCAAAATAGCTTAGAAATGATGTTCATGGCCTCTCTATTTATATATTTTTGAAAATGACTAGAATCAACTTAAACCATCCATCTCAGTATTGATATGTGTGGCTAAGGATTAATCCAATTTTGCAATTAAATTTGATAAATAGGCTCATCAATATTTGGGATAGAGGAGAAATTAAGAGGCATGGAGGGCATGAATCTTGATATTTGTGGGATTTATGGCTTAGGGATGTCTTACCAAGAAATGAGGTCACTTGATGATGTAGATATTCAATATTAATTTCCAAAACAAATTATTCAACAAGTTTCCATAGAATTATTAATTATGCCTTGATTTGGATTGATTAGCTCTTAAGCATGATTAAGCACTTTATGCACAAATTACTCAAATTGATCAGAATCTCTTATTATTGGTCTAAAATTTGACTATATTAGAATTGGAAGGAAATGTCAGATGCATTAAATCTATTATCCCATTTAGGATGTTACCAACAACAAATAATGAAGTCACACATCTTATGTAAGAGATTTGATAGGAAAGAGAAATATAGAGCACTTAGGTACAAGATTGGTATTTTAACTCAAAATGATCTGATCAAAGTTAGCTAGCCCATAAATTGTATTACCCCATTTAGGGATACATTGGCCAAAATCGGCATTTGAATATGTCAGTTTCAAATCTTTTAATGTGCTTTGGTGTTTTTAAGCCAAATTATGCATTTTGGTGGAAATTGATCAAAAGCTTGGTTGGAGGTCATTGGTGGCCAGATTTAGGTGTCTACACTTACCTCCACTTAACACTCAAACCCTTGGGAAAGACATTACTCCCACTTAACAATTACACTAGCCTACCTTAATTTTCGCATTTTGTCTAACTCATGCTCACCAACATTACCTTTTAGATCTACCTTACTCACCTAGGCCTAATGTGCAAGATTTCCACTTTCCCTAACTTTTAAATCACTTTGAAAAATCTTCCCTACTTTATTGACCATTGATGATCATGGTGATCATTGATGATCAAACACCCATGTTTTCTAGGGTGTCGATCATCTATGGTCACACCTAACCATCGATGGTCATTGTGGGCATTCCATGGCTACAATGTCAAAACCCTAGCTATACCCAAATTTCACCCAACTAATAACTAAAACACCTGCATAGCTACCCTAATCACTCTACCCACCCCTTATAACATAACTACCCTTTCAATTATTGAATTTACCCACTTAATTACCCCAAATTTTCAAAGAAACCTAACTAGGGCACAACTCCCACATGAGCAAATTTTCAACTACCCTAATCCCCCAACCCAATGACATTGAAAAATTCAAACTATTTTATCAAATTCAAGACACTACCTACCTCATTCCTCAACCTCTATCACAAATGGAGAACACATCCCACTGCTTGACTATACCCTCATCCACCTTACATCTTGGACATAGGAAACCACCTCAAGTATGTGCCTCTAGCCAACCACTAGCTACCAACTCAACCAAATACTTGGTTGAATATCTCATAGTAAAATGCCAAAACACCATGAAACTAGGACACAAAGTCAAACAAGCAAGAGTTAAAATGAGTAAAAATTAAATCTACTGTTGGAAATATTGTCATTGATGTCAAAGGTTTAGTATTATTGGTGATAAAGGCCCCATTGCATTTAATGTTATTTATCTTGGCTAATATGAGTTAATATTTATTTAATATTAATGAATATATTTTTGGTTGCATATGAGACAAAATAAGGGCCCATGGAGAAGTCGAAGAGTCATGGGATAAAGACAAAAGAAGGATGGGATGCATTTTCCCATGAAGAGTTATCTTGGGGAATACCAAGAGTCACCAATTGAAGACAAAAGAGTAAAGGGCGAATTTCTCATGAAGGGACACTTAAAGGAATATGAAAAGTCACCAAAGATAAGGACAAAAGTGGGAAAGACGTTTTTGGTCATGAAGGGTCACCACATGACTTTTCAAATGCTTGGATATGAAGGGTCATCCAAGATTGGCGCCATTTTCCATGAGGATTGAAAGGTCACAAAGGGGGAAGGCCAAAGGTCATTTGGAAAGCTATAAATAAAGGCTTGAGTAGCCATTTGTAATGTGGATGTGAGAGGTTGATTTGATATTGTAATATCTAGCTTAGAAGAGCAATTGTGAGAGATTATTTGTATTTGTTATATCTAGCTTAGAAGAGCAAAAGTGAGAGAGAGGAAGGAGATGTTGTATTGATCTATCATTTGTTGAGATAATAACATTGAGAGATAGGTGTGTGGTATACACAAAGGGGTTGGTGGTCTTGTGGGTTGGTGCTCACAAATTGTTGCTGAGTTAGTGCTTGGCAAAGGGGTTGGTGCTCCTGTGGGTTGGTGCTCAAAAATTGTTGCTGGGTTGGTGCTCGGCAAAGGGGTTGGTGCTCACGAATAGGTGTTGGGTTGGTGCTCGGCAAAGGGGTTTGAAGCTCATATGGGTTGGTGCTCATGAATTATAGCTGAGGTTTGTACTTGGCAAAGGGGTATGGTGCTCCTGTGGGGTTGTTCTCACAAATATATTTGAGATTGATTCTCTATGGTTTTTCCCACATTGGGTTTCCATGTTATATCTGGTGTCTCTCTCTTTCGTGTGTGATGTTTATTTTTTGAGTTTTATTTCATATTTTGAATGTTTGATTAAGTGGAATTTGGTAAAGGAAAAGTTTTATAAGATATATAATATACTGATTCACCCCCCCCCCCTCTCAGTATATTTCGTGCTTAACAATTGGTATCAGATCAGGTTCCTTCAAAAAGGATTTAATAGCTTAAAGGTAGATCAAAGGAAAAACACAGATGGCTAAGCAGCTAAAGAAGGAGAATCTAGAGTTGAAATCTATGGTTGAGGCTCTTAATAAAAAGGTGTGTATCTTGGATTCTAAGTTGGCTATAGAAGTAAAAAAAATAAGATATTTATTCATAATCTTAAAAATTAGTTAGAGGTTGCAAATTCAATTTTAACATCAAAAGAAGAAGAGTGTAATCAGTTGAAGGTTGAGTTAGATTCTTTAAATGATAATCATGAGAAGCTTATAATTAAGGTTGAGAAAGATCATGAAATATCAATCCAAGGAAAGAAGGATGTAGGTTTTGTAGCAAATCAAAGAAGCCAATCAGGCAGCCCAATGCTTTCAAGTTTTCAAATTCTTTTCATGGCCGTTGTTTTGTTTGTCATCATGTTGGTCATAGGGCAAGAGATTGTATGAGGAGAAAAAATGAGTCAAAGGGAGATCTCAGTCACATTCAAGAAAAAGTTATGAGAAATATTGTTTGCTTTTGTTGTCATGAGGTTGCCATATTGCTAGATTATGCCAAAATAAAGTAAAGAGATATTCAAGGTATTACAAAGGATTTAGAGACTCTAGAAAATATGAGAAATGAAAAATTAAGGTTTGGAGACCTAAAATAGTAAAGGTTGATCAGGTTGAGGTTAAGAGTGGAAATTAATTACTTGCTATAGTAGATAAAGAATCAGATAAGAAGGATTGTAAATAATCTCTTGTTACATTTGAGCATGAGCTTTGTCAAGATAAGATAGTTGAAAAAGTTGAGAAAAAGAAAAACATCATAAATGATAAGGTTAGTAAGTCAAAAAGGTTAGACATGCTTAAACTGATTCTAAAAGAAAAACACAAGAAGATCAAGGAAGAAACAGAGGAGATGTGGGAATCTCTTGAGATTTATTTCTGGAACCATATTGTGTGGGGTGTCTCTTCTAGGCTTCAAGGAGACACTTTTAAAAATTGAAGCATGGTGGATGCTATTGGGTCTTGGATATTTTGTATGACAAGAAGGTGAGTTGACAGAGTAATTTGTATATCTTTTGAGGGAATATATTTTTGAAGAAAATTTTGCATTGATATTATGGTTTGAGGCTATTAGAATGATTCTTTCATATGCAGTGTTTCAAATGATTATGGTCATAAGAAATTAGAATGTTGAAAAAGAGCTAACAATTTCAGAGAGAAAGAAAATGATACTCATGTAGATTCAATCAAGAAGGATCAAAGTTTCAAAGCTTCATTCATCAGGAAGAAGGTTCAGTCGTGTTCATGGCATAAGAAACAACTTGAAGATTTTATGATGGTGCAGACAGCTCTACATGTGAGAGGTAAATATCAGCCATGGTTCGTTGATAGCGGATGTTTGAGGCATATGACAAGAGATAAGAGTAAATAAGATCAATGGTGGTACAATGAGATTCAGAGATAAAACCACTACTAGGATAGCCAGAAAAGGTACTTTATTTTTGGATAATGGTAGAACCAAGACTAAGAATGTTTTAAAAGCATAATCTATTGAGTGTAAGGAAAATATGTGATCAAGGATACACCTTAAAGTTTCATGCAGAAGGTTTTGAGATTAGAAGGAAAGATTCAAATGAGTTAATTGCAGATGCTCAAAGGACAGGGAATAATGTATATGTATTGTCAGATATCTTTTCAAAGGCACGATCAAAGGATACATTCAAAGATCAGCGAAAAGAGTTGGGAGTAATTTCTATTACTTCCTGCCATTGATGTTCAGCATCAAGTGAGGGGGAGCTAAGTGTTAGCTCCAGGTAGGCCCTTTGCCATTGATGTCAAAGGGGGAGAATAATAGGTACAGGTACATGTGTAGAAAATAGGTACAGAGAACATGTACATGTTGCTACAATAAGGGGGATTTACTGTATGTTTTAGAATGATGGTATGTGCAGGTAACAGGTTGTGGCAGTTTCAAGATTGAGGTTGCCATCAATGACAAAGGGGGAGATTGTTGGAAATATTGTCATTGATGTCAAAGGTTTAGTATTATTGGTGATAAAGGCCCCATTGCATTTAATGTTATTTATCTTGGCTAATATGAGTTAATATTTATTTAATATTAACAAATATATTTTTGGTTGCATATGAGACAAAATAAGGGCCCATGGAGAAGTTGAAGAGTCTTGGGATAAAGACAAAAGAAGGATGGGATGCATTTTCCCATGAAGAGTCATCTTGGGGAATACCAAGAGTCACCAAGTGAAGACAAAAGAGTAAAGGGCAAATTTATCATGAAGGGACACTTAAAGGAATACTAAAAGTCACCAAAGATAAGGACAAAAGTGGGAAAGACATTTTTAGTCATGAAGGGTCACCACATGACATTTCAAATGCTTGGATATGAAGGGTCATCCAAGATTGGTGCCATTTTCCATGAGGATTGAAAGGTCACAAAGGGGGAAGGCCAAAGGTCATTTGGAAAGCTATAAATAAAGGCTTGAGTAGCCATTTGTAATGTGGATGTGAGAGGTTGATTTGATATTGTAATATCTAGCTTAGAAGAGCAATTGTGAGAGATGAATTGTATTTGTTATATCTAGCTTAGAAGAGCAAAAGTGAGAGAGAGGAAGGAGATGTTGTATTGATCTATCATTTGTTGAGATAGTAACATTGAGAGATAGGTGTGTGGTATACACAAAGGGGTTGGTGATCTTGTGGGTTGGTGCTCACAAATTGTTGTTGAGTTAGTGCTTGGCAAAGGGGTTGGTGCTCCTGTGGGTTGGTGCTCAATAATTGTTACTGGGTTGGTGCTCGGCAAAGGGGTTGGTGCTCCTGTGGGTTGGTGCTCACGAATAGGTGTTGGGTTGGTGCTCGGCAAAGGGGTTTGAAGCTCCTATGGGTTGGTGCTCATGAATTATAGCTGAGGTTTGTACTTGGCAAATGGGTATGGTGCTCCTATGGGGTTTTTCTCACAAATATATTTGAGATTGATTCTCCATGGTTTTTCCCACATTGAGTTTCCACGTTATATTTGGTGTCTCTCTCTTTCTTGTGTGATGTTTATTGTTTGAGTTTTATTGCATATCTTGAATGTTTGATTAAGTGGAATTTGATAAAGGGAAAGTTTTATAAGATATATAATATACTGATTCACCCCCCCTCTTTGTATATTCTGTGCTTAACATCTACTTTCACTTTTAACCCATAAACTTTTAAGGTTCCTACCCTAACCATCGATGGTTGGAGTGACTATCTATGGTCACCTTTGGGTACCTTGATTGATGATAGTCAAGATGCCCTATTTTGACACTTAAACCTTGTAAACCCCATTTTAGCAAACCCAACCCAATTTGACCCAAAAATGGATACTACATTCTCCACCCACCTTGACCACCTCATCACCTCACCGTTGGTCCATTTTGGCCCAACTAGTATGATTTTTTTGACAAATTTTGCCTGGTCTTTTGACCATAGTGATAACATTACAATATTGATTCTTTTTGAATCAATACCACCTTATGCTTACCTAAATCATTTATGTCTTTTGATAACACTTCCTACCTCAGATACCCATGACACTTGACCTATTTGTGTTTTTCATGGGAGCACTTCCTACCTTAGATACCCATAGAAATACTAACCCTCTCAAAGATACTAACATGTGTACCCAATTTCCATATCTAAAATATGATCACACAATACACTGGTCACTTGTCCCTTATAACTGACCTTTATTATTATCAGCCATGGTAACCTTATCTTTTTATGATCTTGGATATCACACTTTTTATCACACTTTACATGCCTATTTTCACCTTAGTACCTAACTAAAGTCCACCTTCATCATCACCTTCACCAACCTTGTCAAACGTACACCCAATTTTACTTCACCCCATCACCTTTTGATTTGAGGGGGAACACCTCCTTCCATATTTGAGGCAAGCAATTGGACCTTTTAACCTAGTAATCAGCTTTTATTTTGTAGCTCATTTATTCAAGCTGCATAATAAAAAAGGGGAAAATGTAGGCACCAAAAATCCATGTACTATGATTTCAAATGTCAAAATACCCCTAGACTACCTTAGGACCCCCTTTAGACCAATTTCACCCTTTGACTGCTAATCGAGCCTAACCACAGTCAGTTTACCAAACTGACTTAACCTAGTCTTTTACCCACTTTTTACCCTTTAATATTTACTATCAAAGGTTAGGTTGACCACCGATGGTCACCTTGAACATTGATGGTCAAGGTTCACCTCCTCAACTAAGAATATGAAAACTACCCACTTTACCTTTCTAATTATAACTTGTCTAAATATTATTGTGAGACTTTGTATAGATAATTTATAATTAGACAACTCAATTGAACCTTTAATTTCACCTCTTGTTTGTGCCTATAAGAAGATAGGAGCCTGAAGGTGATCTCCATCTACAATTTTTATCAAGAGATTTATGCATCTAGGAGTTTCTTTCTTGTATATCAATTTCCAATAGCAATCCAGTAATCATATCAGAGAGTCAATTTGCCAATGCTTCTCCACCAAGCCTTTAGGTACCATTATTATAATAGAATTGGACTAGACTCTACTAAAAAATCAACTATCTCAACCATCTACCCAATCAACTTATGGTAAGACAAGTACTTGTTTTTCATTATTCATCTACTTTATTTCCATTTTGTAATCAACCTAGGCCTTACCCATCTCTCAGAATTCATCTTTTGGATCTTGTCAATCAACTAAATTATTAACCCAAATCCTCACACAATAACCATCGATGGTTGACTCAACTATCGATGGTCTACTTAACTTTTGATCATCACCTTAATCATCAATGATCACATTAACCACCCATGGTCATCCCAACCATTGACAATCACTGTGGTAGTGAAAACTAACAAGTTAATTTCACTCACCTACACCTAACCAAACCTAATTTTCTATGTTCTTACCTATTCATAGACCCCTTTTAGATTTTATAAAGCATACCCCAACCCTCTAGCAATAGTAGTAATTAGTTTATCACTAATTTAATCATTTCTATCATACTTCTTAGTAAACACTCTTGTATTAAATTGTAGTACCCTTTTGATTCATTGATGCAATTACTTTTTTTTTTATAATCTTAATGATTTAAAATGTGTAGATTGACAACCCCTAAATAAGCTCTCACTTCTGGGATGTAGTTATCACTAGGCAATCCACTCAACTATTTGTCTAAAAATTAAGTTTGCTTTAATGATTTATTATCTATAGGTTATGCTCACAAGATAAATAGTATCTCTTCATAATATTTTGATTCAATGCATGCACTATCAATCAAGTTTATCAACCATACCCATACTTAGTTTCTTCTTTTCCTCTTTTTCAATAATAAATAATAAATTCATTAAAAAAAAATTAATTTGGAAAGGGTGACTACAATGGGAAGGTTTGTTCATTAATCTTGGCTTTGTATCAAGTCATATAACCCTTAATATATAGTAGGTAGCATTTTAAATTATGTAGTTGGTGGAGAATAACTCAGTACTTGAGGAGACTGTATTCTACCTAAGAAGAGATAGAGTTACCAGAAAAGGGTTTGGTTAATGAAATTGAGAGGTCAAATATTTTGAGTAATAGAAGAATCTTGTTACTAAATATAAGGGAGTCTTTGAAGTAACATTCATGAGGAATAGGTGATATAAATTATGAATGCTCAGTCTGTTTGGTATATTAAACCTTGTTTCATTGTTGAAACCTTAACATTGTCTTGTATCAAGCAAGAGAAAATTTTATATAAGATAAAGAGGTGGTTTAGTAGATGGTATGAAAGTGAGTGAGTGGAAGATTGAAAAGTATTGGGATGAGACTAAATTTTAAGTTTATATCAATAATTTTTCATAACCTATGTGAACCCTAAAGATATCCTAGAACCCCTATTTGCAAGCAAAGAAGCACCCAATTTGTATAGTGTCTCTCAAGGAAGGATTATTATGTTGAATGAAGCAAGAGTGAAGCTCAGTTGAGGAAAATTGTAGTGTGTGTAGAGGATAATAGTTGAAGGTGATTCACTTGTGGATTTTAATATCTTAAATAAAATATACGCAGACTCTATATACTGAGACAAACCCTATTCAAACAATAAAAGAAACCTTTATTGACAAAAATGGAAAAAAATGTTGGTGAAGGGTAAGAAGATTCAATCATCATAAAGGTGAAAGTTTGGAATTAAAAAAATAGATAATTTACTAATCCAAAGACTTTTGGATAGAGACCCTTGAATTTATAGAGAGATAATGCCACAAAACCTTGTTTGCATAGAGAAGGTTTATTGGTAAAGTGAACTAGCAAAGAGAAGTTAATATGTGTATTCAAGAGAAGGTGATGATAATTTATTTTTTTTAAGTTTGGGGTATGTTTCAATTACATTTTTTTCCTTTTTTGAAGCTTTTAAGTGCCTTTGAGGTTATATGATTCAAGTAAACCCTGCTCAGCTAGTGGAAAGTGAACATAGTCCACTGAGTTGGAATGTTTTGAGCATGATATGAACTAAAAAAGTATTTTACATATTAAAGAACATTAAATACATTAATATAGACATATTATAGGTAATTTGAGCCTTTTAATCATATTAAAACATAAGATAGGGATTTTACAATTTCTCAACCTGTGTAGAATGGAAGAAACCCTAGAACTAAGGTTTAGGCCATAAAATGAGTTTTAACACATAAATTCTGATGAAATTTTGTATTAAGGTGTTTTTTGATGTGATGAATTTGATTGATAATGTTTAAGAGTGTCAATGTATGGTATGTATGGATTTCTAGGTCTGAGATAAGGTAAGAGGGCTAATGGAGGCCTAAAGAAGAGGGTTTCCCAAAAGAATTGCTAGTTAGTGAAAAAGTTTGATTAAGAAACTTTGTAAGCATATTAAAGGGAATATATGAAGTTTAAAAATGTGTTTATGTCATGAAAAGGTCTGGTTTGGTGAATTGATGAGGAATTTCCATAAGAAGGCTACAAGCCTAAGAAGAGTTATGTGATCTTGGAGGATAGAAAATAAAATTGAGGAGTGAACTAGAGTTATAATAGATTGATATGGTTATATTAAGGTCAATTGAGACTAAGAAAACAAGGTTATGAAACTCCTAATATATATACCAAGGTGTGGTTTTTAAAAACCTATTGAGATTGACTAGTCAAGAATAAATTTGTGAGTTATATTTTAAAAGGGAAAAAAGAGTAGAAGGTGATAAGTATGAGATATGGCATCAAGACTCAGAAAGAAGACTGATAAGTAGAGAGAAGGATTCCCAAAATTGAATATATAAACAAAGAGAGGACAATACATATCCTAATATGCAAGAATTTATAAAATAAGGGATATGAAACCTTTTAAGCATGTGGACAATCAAGTGAACCTATATGAGACAAGAACCAGATGGAGATGATGCTATAAATGTCTTCTCCCTAATGCCTCTACATCAAAAAGTCAAAAACATGATCCGATGTATCTAAGTGGATGGGGACAAGGTTATGACCAAAAATATAGATAAATTTGAGAGATACTAAAGTATATCATGTTTAAATACAAAGTATTTATCCCTATATATGTAATTTATTGTTATATATATATATATATATATATATATATATATGGAGAAGTAATGTTAGAACACTAGATACAAGTGTTTGATAGGATCCATATATATTATATATGTATATATAATACTCATGGAAAATTGGTGTGGGTATCAGGGCCCCATAGTAAAATATAGGTATATATACGATCACATAAGCTCATATGAAAGGTGAGTATAATGATGTTGAGGATGTATTTATTTTCATATAATATAATAAGTGAATATATCATAAGGAACATGTAGGTATAATTTGTTGATAATTTTTATCATTGATGTCAAGGTCAAGGTGGATGTCATTGATTAGTGTTGTCATTGATGTCAAGGTCAAAGTGGATGTCTTTGATGTCAAGGTCAAAGTGGATGTCTTTGATGTCAAGATGCATGCATGGTAAAGTGACATGTGAAAAGAGATAATTTGAAGGTAACCTATTATATCTCTATTTATATAGAATTTTAAGGCAACTTGATGATTATTTTGAGGTTAATTTCAAGGTTCAATACATGGTATGCATGTTTGTGTACTAGTTATTGAGTGCAAGGTTCTTGAGAACACTTGTGCATAGGATGCCTAGTTTGGTGAAAGAAGAAGCATAGTGGCTCAATGAGATGAATTCATAAAGGAATAATATTATGTCTAAGAAAAATTGATCATGAATATGAGGTTTTGGAGCACTTAGGTGTGTTTCAAAGTGAGCCTACAAGGGTAAGACCTATAGACCTATCATGCAACTAGACTAGTCATAGACTCTACTTGACCTAATGAGGGGTCATTAGGTGTTGTAAAAAACTATGAAGGATTAAAATTAGTTTTATATCATGTGAGAAGTTTATTTAACATGTGAGTGAGGTGGAGAGTGCATGGGTATTGGCTAGAATGTCTATTTTAAGGCCTAATGAGACTCGTAGGTCAAAAGCCTAAAGATCAAAGAGAGAGATGGTGGCCTAATGGGGTCTCAAGATAAATTTACAAGGTAATAATGGAAAAATAAACATTGATATATGTGTGTCATATTTTTTTAGGTATGTTTACCAAATCTGAGGTCAAAGTATCAAAGAAAAGGCATGGAATGTGGTTTTGAGGTTTCCTATGTACATAGAACAAAGGATTCTCAACCCAAGAAGAACTTTATTGTACTTATTGGCATGTGTAACCTCTACATGAGAAAATATGACCTTCATGGTATATAGGTAAGGGTCCTATATAAAATTTACAAACATTGGTTTTTGGATTAAGGGCCTAAGCTTTATGGATGATCATTAAGACTGTAAGGTCATTTAAACCTCTCTAAAACTCTAACCTTGACTTGATATGGAAGATATTGATAGAAATGTATTATAATGGATTGGATGACCTATTTTTATGATTGGATCATGTATAGGAATATTTTAGGTACCTCCAAATGGCATTGGTTTGTTAAGTGAGTGAGTGGACCCTATAGGAAAAGTCATGTTTCACAAAAATTTGTTGTAGCAAGTAGAGTTGATGGAGTCAAAGATGATATGTGGATGGATGTTGAAGATTTAGACTTAAATTTTATGCCCGTGGTAGTTTTTTAGTATTTTATAGACCTAAAATATGTAAATTGGTCATGGAAGTTGACCTATCACTAAAAGGGCCTAGTGAATTAGATCATGAGAAAAACCATACAAAAGTGAGAATGAGATTAGGGATGTGTTTTCATGGATTAGGGATGGATAAAAATACATGGGGTTGTCTTTAAAAACCTATATTATACATTCATATTTATTATATTATTTTTATGTCATTGGATATGTTGAGAATGTTACTTATAAGCTAACCTATCTAATGCAGATGAGACAGTGAAGGTGTAAGGGTGTGAGATTGGTTTGTAAGACCAATATTATTACTTCACTATGGTATATTTATATCTAATAGTTACATAATAATATAATAGGATCATATAAATACATCAATTTCTTTCAAAAAAAATTATACAAGAGTTTAAAGTCATTCTCACCATGATTGTGTTTGAAGGTGTATTGACAAGTCTGAGTAAACACGTGGGCATGATGAGTTGGAGGCTCTTTGCCCTTAGCTGAATCATCAAATGCATATATTGTGGTTATTTAATACATTATTTACCTATCCATTCTTTTAAAAATCTTGTAAGTTAGTATAAAATAATTGGAACATAGATGCCAAAATGGCTTATCTAATTGAGTAAGGTCTATAAGAAAAGAGGTCAACAGATTGGTCTATAAGACCAATGGTTGTCATTTGTTCTTGTGATAATTTTTATGGAATTTTCTATAAGGATGATTTAATATCATAATAATTGATTTTAATATATTAATATTTTTCCTACAAGTGTCAAAATTTCAACGTTCCATGACTATGTTTTGAGACAAATTGGTAGTTTTGAGTAAGCTACTTACAGAGAAGGGTTTGAGCATCCTTTCCTTGATTTGTGAGGTATAATGCACATGGTGATGACTATGAGTTCATAATTTTTATCTTTATATGTTTTTTTCCATTTTTTTTTGGCATAGCTATGTTTGTGCTTCAATTATTTTAGATATAATTTTTGGGTACACACACAAGTAATATAAACTGTTCTAATGATGTGCTCCAAGTAGTGATTTGAGCTAAAAAGTGTTATAGAGACTAGATGAAATTAACATGGGTATATTGGGATGTAATATTATGTTTATATTCCATGTAAATTGTTTGAATGTTATCCAAAATAGTCAAAGGATAATGTGTGCTTAGTATGCTTAATGGGATTAGGTCTCCATGAGACCTAAAGGAGAGGTAAGGCCTATTTGAATAAGATCAGACATAAAGGGACTAAAATCACATTTGATCTATACATGTGAGATGTCCTAAGACTCATTTCATGTCTAACCTAATAAGGATAATATTTCTTGGTTGACTAATGAGTATTTGAACAAGGAAAGTCTTGTATATATACTAAGCTTTTTAGGCTTATTTGTGTGAGTAGAAAACAAGTGAACAAGATAGGATATTGAAGAATAGAAGGAGGTATTTTATACCATCAAAAAAAGATAGAGGATTAGTGATGAACATTTAACATATTTTTAGTGTAAGGGTCAAGTTCATATGACCTAATTAAGTTAAGAAGAAGAGCTAATTGAGCGAAGAAAGTAAAGGAAAGTTTTGCTTGTGTAAGAAGTAGATTTGAGTGTGATAGAGCAAAAGAATACCATAATAAATTGTGAGAGAGTAAAAAGAGAAAGGTAGACTATTTTAAAGTGTTTATTGAGTGGGTACTTAATTATCAATGAGGTTTTTTCCTCTTATCAAGTTGGTGTTCCTTGTTGGGTTAATGCTCAACTAAACTTGATTCATAATCATATAAGACAAGTTGTCCAATCTATGTTTTAGTGGTTTTTATTTGTATTGAGTGTTTCCCACATACATATTATGTTCATGTGTTTCATTTTCTTTTAGATTGGTGCTTATGTTTGATAAATATGAACA
The DNA here is from genome assembly GCA_037957365.1 of Torreya grandis. Taxonomy (NCBI): domain Eukaryota; kingdom Viridiplantae; phylum Streptophyta; class Pinopsida; order Cupressales; family Taxaceae; genus Torreya; species Torreya grandis. Next base: position 632,662 of record JARHVA010005449.1, on the reverse strand, counting down.
TGCTTGTCTAAATGATCTATGATTACTTAAGTAAGATTGTTTAAAGTATTGAATACTGATTCACACCCCCCACCCCCCCCCCCCCCCCCCCCCGCACTTCTCAATCATTTTTATTCCAACATAATTACCTCATTGGTAATGTGTAATTAATGTACACTAATATGTAATATGTAATAATGTATGTATAAATTATGACAATCACAATATGATAAGATGTAAAATGTGGGCAAGGCATAAGTGCCCACTAATGTAGTAATGTTAGACAATATGTAACATGGCACCATAAATTGATATAGGGTGACTGATGCTAAATGAATATAATGTGTATCATGTACCTATGGGGATGAATTTATGTGTGTATATATATTCTCATGTATTTATCAATCTCAATGTAGTGTAATATGAATAATTATCATGTTACCTCTAAGTGGAAAGATATATATGACATGATTAATGGTGAGGGGGAAATAAGGTATCTTGATAGATGCTTTGTATGCAGAATATGTATAAAATAATATCAAAGAGATATTGGTGAATATTTACCCCAAATATTAAACTAAAATATATATTATATAGGTGATGCACTTATAAAAATGTTAGGTATAATAATGAATAATAGTTATGGTAGTAGAAGCATGGATGGTATTCCACCAAGATGTAATAAACATGTAAGTATCAATCACAAGGTATAAAATGTAAATTTTTTATATAAATGGCATGTATATATCCATTTACACATTCCAAATACAAATTATATCAAGCACCAAATATAAATGATATCAAGATATGTTCAATCTATAAAAAGTATCTCTATATTGTAAATGGTAAGTGAGAAAGACGTTATCATATAAATATTGTCATGTAAGATTCCTATGTAGCATTTGTATGTCCATTAACCATATATAAATTATAATCACATATCTCACCCACTCAAATTATACCATAAAAATCATGTGTGTCAAACATAAATATATAAACCTATAGTAGATAAACATGACACACATCATATGACCAAGTTTTTTAATTTTTTTAATTTTATGAATGTTTTTTAATTTTTAAATTTCATAGTAAAGGAATATAATAATCTATGTAAAATTTGTTATAATAGTGATGTGTGAATGAATAAATATATGAAATAATTAATGGTGTGTAATCTATCTCAAATCATATTCCCATAGTCATGATTTGTTAGAAATAACACACTTAGTGTCAAATATAGAATCTAATAGGAAATTAAGAGCCTGAATCATCAAATGAGATAATCACAATAGGGATAGGGATAAAAATATTATATAACTTCCAAATAAGTGAGGGTCATAGTCCAAATATATAATATGTAATGGAACTTTCAATATTTAGTAATGAGTAGTAGATGATTAGGTATAAGGAATCATAAATATGTGTCAAAAATAAAAATAAGAGAATGTCGTAATGTGAAATAAATAACATGTACTATAAAAAAATAAGTAAAGTGACTCAAAAAGGCAAATTAAAAAATATGCATGTGGTTAAACACAAGTTATGGTGTGTGGTGTGTGAAGTACTAATCCATATGTTTGGGGTCATAAAGATCCCCAAATGTATGTCATTGTGTATCACTTTATAAACAAGATTAGGTTTTTCAATAAAATGTGATCTAATTTTTTTTAAATACATAGATTAATTATTTCATCACTTGAAAAATTCACATTTTGTAATTTAATATCCAACAAAGACAAAGCATGTTCATGAATTGAGCTAATATAAACCATGGTTAGTGGTGAGAAAATAAAAACATAAATAAAATGAAACCCTAAGGGTGGAATGATATAAGAGAAGTCTAAAATCATAATATACTATGAACATAAGATAAACCTAAGGGGTAAGAGTTCATAAAAATTAGCTTTGTTGTCATAAAAAATTGATGCTTCACTAATTTTTTAATGCAATGCATAAACTAAATATGAGAGATGAATTTTGATTATAAGAATTTAACATAAAAGTATTTCATCTTGAGTCTAAAAAATCCACCTAAAAGTTTCACACATTCCAATAACCTAGGTAATTTATCAAAGTTATCAATGTTTTCTTAAATTACAAAAATACCAGAATGGTCTTGGTGACCAAGGTGTTGTTTCTTCTAAAATACACTAACATATTGTAGGTGATGAGGTTCAAAAAAATGAAGTTTTAAAAGGGTGTTTTGGTTATTTTTGGGTTGAAAAACTTACAAGATACACCAAAGTTTAACATGTTCCTCCCAAGCATGAAACTTATGGCTATGTATAGATTGGAAGGTGATAAAAGTGCAAATAAAATTTAAAATGTGTGAAAAGGTGTTTATAATTCCTCTCAAGAATGAGAGGCATGCTAGGGTCTTAGCATGGCTTTAAAAAAAAATTAAAACCTATTTTTTTGGAATTTCACATACATGAGAAATTTAATTAAGGTGTTGTGGGTTTTAAAATTTATTGAAACATGTAAATATCATGAAAATTTACACACAAAATTCACATAGTGGTTCTTATTTACACATATCATTCTAGATTTCTCTTCAACATCAATCAACATCTCCAAGATATTCATATCATTTCACAACTCCAATAATACATCCAAGTTTAGTATTGCTTTATGTTTTCATCATGTTCCTTAAATTATCATAATTTTCATTCTTGTGTGTTGAATTTTATCCCCTTTTGTCACTTCATTTCAGCTAAGGTTTATGGTGACCATGTTTAGTCATTTCATTCACTTTCGTCTGATTTTGTTACATACATCCATGCAATTTTGAGTTCACGTCTTGATTATTTCCAAACATTCCCTTTTAATTTTCATCTAATTTTAGAGAAGTGTTACATTTTATTCCTAAGAGGTGTTGCAGGCACCTCAAATTTCTAATTGGTTCATTAAAATATCTAATTTTTTTTTAGAATGATATTTAAACATTTTTATGACCAATGTGGCCCAAGATTTACACCCATATAAACTCTTTATACCACCTAATTTCACACATAGAAATTTTAGATTACTTGTTGAAGTTGATTTCCACTTAACCAATCCTCATAAGATGAAATTAAGATACATTGGATATGAGACCATATAATTTAGAGACATATATTCTTGAGAAATAAAATGAATAATGGAGGGAAAATGAATAATAATTGGATAACACATCATAGATAACATGATTTCACATGTTGTTACATTTCTAACACTGATCCAATCCACAAACCTAGTGATTTATTTTGAGAAGTTATATAATAAGTATATTATTCAAATTATGTGTGTGGATAATGTATTGATGGCCAATATGGATGGCCCATCCATAAGCATGACACTTGGGATTGTTCCACACAATGAAATGGTGACTATGAGAATAATTGTTTGACAAGAATTCTGGGATATAAATAACAACAAATTTTTGAGCATGATAAATCAATCATGGTTGAATAATAAGAGGAAGTTTCCTTCTAAGATCCCCAAAGTTATTTACAAGTCATATATTCACAAAGAGATGTTAGATATAATAATATTGTCGATTAAAGTAATGAACCTCAAACATAAATGTATTTCATGAATGGGTGAAAATATGAATGAGTATCATTTTTTATGGGGAAAAATAATTGATTTGGGTTAATTCTTCAATGAATATATCCATGGGTAGTTGATAAACTTGGAATCTACACATAGATTCTATATGGCCTAATATTTGTCATATTCCATTGTAATTTTGAGAGTGTGTCCAGGGCTCATTGGAGAGGTGAAATACACTCATGGGAGGTTGATATATAATTTACTTCATTATCTCACTCATTATAAATGAATGAAATATTTACAAAATATTAAATGATGAATTTTATATGTTGATAGTGAGAACCTTGTCATGTCCCCTTTTTAGTTGACATGTTCAGACTTGATTATTAGCCTATTATGCGACCTTCGTAGGCTGATAGGATGGATAGAGGGTCATGATGGAGCTTGGCTTGGCTTCGATTAGTAGAATTTCTATAGTTGGATTTTGTTTGGGCTCTTGTGGATGCCATTTTCCTGAGCTCCTATTATTTAGGGACTTCTGACACGCTATGGAGCACCCTTATTTTGGTATGGTCATGTGTAAAATCACTCCCTGATTCACCAGCTTCAATCTGTTTGAGGATCAAACGTATATTGAGGGAGATATTAATATTTGATTGATTTAATTAAATATTAAATATGTGGCCTAATTTTAAATAAGAAACCCTAATTCTAATTTAAGAAACCCTAATTAGGGAAAGCACTTCTTTTTGAGGGTAATAAGGGTTTCTCAGGGGAGAGAGTTGGAATTATTCATTGATTCATTGATTGTTGTTAAGAATTCTTCTGTGAAGACTGAGCCAAGGGTTCCAGGATTCCATTTACATTGGAGAACATCCACTCTTTAGTGTGTGCAATTCAGAGGCTGTGAAATATCAGTTGATCTATTACCGATTTGAGAAATAGCTTCATACGGAAGTTATCACAGAGGTTTACAAGTTTAGGAGATAACTTCACACAGAAGTTATCGTAGGGATTTCAAGAATTTATTTCATTAGGTTTTTGATTCAATAAATTATACAGATAGAGATCTTCTATATTAGAGTCATATATCTTGAGATCAGGGGTCCAACAAATAGGGTGTGCTATATTGGTGGTCGTACGAAGTCTGTATAGATCCATACAGATCCGCGCAGAGACCAACATCGACAGGTAGAGGCCGATAGAGATCGACATCAGCTGACCCTCTCACCAACGTTGGTAGGATAACAACACTAGGAAACTGACGGCGATAGTATAACCGACGTTGGTGACTATGTTTTGGACACAACAGGCTGAGACATACCAAATTTAGGGTTTATTCTCAGTTTGTGGACTACTCAAGTTATTAAGACCGTATTTGAATATTCTTTTATATGCATGATAGAGGACATCTATTGTAATAGTCTAAGCGAATAAATAAGAGATTATACTGTGATTTATTTATTTGAATTTATCTTGAAAAAATTGTAATTTGTTCTTATTTCATAAAAAAAATTAGAATACATAGAAAAGCAATTCAGAGCTTTTATCTTTCTATAGTCCCTATTGGTTGGGGATATTACAGTGGTATCAGAGATAAATTCTACCATCCTGTTGGGTAGATTGGACATTGAATCAGTTAGTAAATCATGGGTACTTCAAGTACTCAGAAATAGTGGGACAAGGATATGAAGAAGCTGAAATAAAGTTCAAACTAGTTGGTTGAAATCCAAAGGAGGATGAATGAATTTATTTCAGACCCTACATTCAAAGCCAAATTAGTACAGCGTATGACATCCTTTTTTAAAGGGTCCACATCATAAAACAAGAAGGAAGAGGAGGTTGACCGATTTTCTCATGAGCTGGAGGATACTCAGAATTCCTTGGTATGTACTCAGGTGGCTCACTAGGATTCTGAGAGACATGTGGATGAGCTTAGTCATGGATATTTGGACTCTCAATTAGTTTCAAAGGATGCAGGAGCTGGAGATTGTGATGATGAGATAGTTTTAGTAGTAGCTTCTTCAGAGTTAGATGAGGATGAGTCTGACGCTTGCATTCAGAGTGTAGAGGTGTACTCAGATGTTAGTACATTGAGTGTTGGTGATCCTGAGGTGAGTTCAGTTCAAGAGTTAGCACATGTGGTAGGGACTCAACTTTATTTTATAGACGGGTCACATGTTGATGATGATATGTGTATGTCCAACATTCACACTCCAAATTTAGAGAGTGTAGAAGAGTCCCAGGATCTGATTATTGTAGATAACACCCAGGGGAATGTAGTGGATAGTTTTGAGGACTCAGTTTCATTAGTAGTTTCTTTTGGTATGGAGGAGTTGGACAACGATGCTACAGTTTGTGATACTCTTCCTTTGGAGGTGTCTTGGGAGGTAGTAGCTGGTTTGGGCTTGGTTAGTGATCAGTTGCCAGTGGTTTTCCATTCATGGATTGGCTGTTGGGATCCTTATCTTGGTACTTGGGATGATTTGACGCCATGGGATGAGAGTTGTGATAGATATGTCATGGTGATTGGTGCTAGGGTTGACAGTTTGTTGGTGCATGACTTACATCAGAGATATGTTGATCATAGTAGAAGTATAGTGTGTGGATTCTCCACACTTGGCTTAGTTCCATTTGGGATTTATTGCAGAGTTGGAGTGTGCCTTCCACATAGCATGGTGGAATGTGTACATGGTATTTGTAATCTTGGAGTTTGGTTGAGTTTCATTCACCACTTTGATTATCGATTCCTCTTGGTTATATTTTAGAGGATATTACAACTTGCGATGATTTTTAGCAGCATATATCATGATTACATATGGGATCTAGGTGGATTGATTGGTTTGTTGTTCAGTGATTGCTTGGGGGCAAGCAATTTCAGGAGGGGTAGATTGTCATGTCCCCTTTTTAGTTGACATGTTCAGACTTGATGATTAGCCTATTATGTTCAGAGGGTCATGATGGAGCTTGGATTGGCTTTGATTAGTAGAATTTCTACAGTTGGGTTTCATTTGGGCTCTTGTGGATGCCATTTGCCTGAGCTCCTATTATTTAGGGACTCCTAACATGCAGTAGAGCACCCTTATTTTGGTATGGTCATGTGTAGAATCACTCCCTGATTCACCAACTTCAATCGGTTTGAGGATCAGACGTATATTGAGGGAGATATTAATATTTGATTGATTTAATTAAATATTAATTATTTGGCCTAATTTTAAATAAGAAACCCTAATTCTAATTTAAGAAACCCTAATTAGGGCAAGCACTTCTTTTTGAGGGTATAAGGGTTTCTCAGGGGAGAGAGTTGGAATTATTCATTGATTATTGATATTGATTGTTGCTAATAATTCTTCTGTGAAGACTGAGCCAAGGGTTCCAAGATTCCATTTGCATTGGAGAACATCCACTCTTCAGTGTGTGTGATTCAGAGGCTATGAAATATCAGCTGATCTATTGCTGATTTGAGAGATAGCTTCATACAGAAGTTATCACAGAGGTTTATAGGTTTGGGAGATAACTTCACACAGAAGTTATCACAGGGATTTTAGGTATTTATTTCATTAGGTTTTTTATTCAATAAATTATATAGATAGATATCTTATGTATTAGAGTCATATATCTTGAGATCATGGGTCTAACAAATAGGGTGTGCTATATTGGTGGCCGTACAAAGTCCATACAGATCTGTACAGATCCGTGCAGAGACCGACATTGGCAGGCAGAGGTTGATAGAGACTGACATCGACTGACCCTCTCACCGATGTCGGTAGGATAACGACACCAGGAAACCAATGGCAGAAGTATAACTAACATCGGTGACAATGTTTTGGACACAACAAGCTGAGACGTACCAAATTTAGGGTTTATTCTTAGTTTGCAGAATACTCAGGTTATTAAGACCGTATTTGAATGTTCTTTTATATTCATGACAGAGGACATCTATTGTAATAGTCTGAGTGAATAAATAAGAGATTATAATGTGATTTATTTATTTGAATTTATCTTGCAAAAATTGCAATTTGTTCTTATTTCATACAAAAAAATTAGAATACATAGAAAAGCAATTCAGAGCTTTTGTCTTTCTATAGTCCCTATTGGTTGGGGATATTACAAACCCACTGCAATGTGAGTCTATATTAAAGATGATAATTTGATCAAGAAATATGGGGTTTATTTAATTCAATTATAAAATTTTAAATATATAATTGTTTTGGGGTTTGAAATCACCCCATACAGGACTCCAAGGTATGAAAATTAAAAAATAAATCTTGTTGAACTTTACAAATAATTAGGTGAATTTCACAAGAGAATCAAATAAAAACATGTTCATGGAATTTAATTCCCTATTAGAGTGAGTTAATACATCTAAAAAATAGTGCATGATGATGCAATGAATATTGATAAAGTAATGACTCGGTTCTAGATGAATTTACATACAAATAATCTTAATTTTGATAGTAATTTTTTTGTAAATGATAACTTAAAACTTGGACTTATTTATTAGCATGAGCTTGAAATTAAAGATTATATGAGAATTGTGAGAATGATTTTGAAGTCAGGAAAAGAGAATACATGAGCTTAACCTTGAACCAATTGAAATATTTCAAAATATAATGGCTAACTAAATGGTTTTTTGAAAATGTATAATATATGGAATACCCATTATTCACTAATAAATTTTAATTATTACATTTTCTCACAATTGACTATTTTATGAAGGGGTTAACATATTTGAGTGAATGCACATAAATTGTGTTGCAAAGGTCAAAATATGGTTTTATAAGAAGTTGGTTGAGTTTCATATCATTGGGGAACCTTTAAGAATCACAAAAAAACATATTAATCATTGTCAACATATGCATTAGGCACTAATATATATCTCGATATGCCACCGCCAAATGTAACATCAAGTAGTGGAGATGATGGAAAAAAACCTAGAAAGAATATATTACCGATAAGAATTTAGAAATGAATCTTCATCAAGGATAAAGATACATTTTATAATATATCATACCTCATATAATTAGTTATATGAGTTTCCCACTTCAAAATCCTTTTGTTCTTTTGTGTTAATTGATAACACTACCCCACATTATTTGGCTTCAAATCAAGGCTTAGCTTAGGTTCCTCTCATTTATTCTCATGTTCATAAAAGTATGCCATATTCAACTCATCACATTCTATCTCCACCTCATTTTACATGTAGACACCTAAATTTGGCCACCAATGACCTCCAACTAGGATTTTGACCAATTTCCACTAAAATTGCACAATTTAGCCTAAAAAAACTAAAGCACATTAAAATATTTGAAACTGACATATTCAAATGCCAATTTTTGCCAAGGTATCCCTAAATAGGACAATGCAATTTATGGTCTAGTTAACTTTGATTAGATCATTTCGATTCAAAATGCCAATTTTGCACCTAGGTGCTCTAAATTGATCTTTCCTATCAAATCTCTTGCACAAGACATTTGCCTTCATTATTTGTTATTGGTAGAATCCTATATGGGATAATGGTTCCAACACATCTAACATTCCTTCCAATTCCAATCCAGTGAAATTTTGGACCAATAACAAGGCATTTTGATCAATCTGAGTAATTTGTGCACAAAGTTCTTAAACATGCTTAGGAGCTAATTAATCCAAATCAAGGCCTAATTAAGAATTCCATGGAAATTTGTTGAATAATTTTTTTTGGAAATGAATATTGAATATTTGCATCATTAGGTGAACTCATTTCTTGGGAAGACATCCCTAGGCCATAAATGCCACAAATATCAGGATTCATGCCCTCCATGCCTCATCAATGTCTTCCATGATGCCCTCCATGCCTCTTAATTGCCCCTTCTTCCAATTTCATGATGAGGATAATTATAAACTTAATTCCAAAAATTAGATTAATCCTCAACCACACATCTCAATCTCAGGATGGATGGTTCAAGTTGATTTTAGACATTTGCAAAAATCTATAAATAGGAGGCCTTACCACATGAATTTTAAGACATGATTATGCAAATTTATGACATAGAATTGATTACAAAGCTTCATGAAACTAGTGTTATCATGATAAATTGATTCCAAGCCAAGATAATCCATAAGCCAAAGGTGCCAAGGAGAGATGGAGGTAGCCAAGCTTTCATTGCCAAAGACTTCATGAGCACAAGCTGAGCAAGCCACTACAACAAGCATTTTGGAGCATGCAAGGGAGGTAAAAGAATGTTTTTTTTGCATTTTAATTATGTGTTTTATTTATGTTTGTTAACTAATCTCTCCCTAGTGTCTATGCCTAGAGATGTTATGCTAGTTAGTGTGTGTTTTTTCATTTTATTTTCATTTTGAAACTAACACAATACTAACCATCCTCTCTTGAGTCAAATTCCTAATTCACATATGGCACTCCTAGTGGGACCAAAAAAATCCCACACATGAAGAAGATCATTTTATAGCTTTAAAATCTTAATTCGGATCATTAAAACTCTTGCACTTTGATTTTATAACTTTATTTTACCATTTTTATTTATCATGGGTTTACACAGTAATCGACATCGGTTAGTAAAACCATCATCAGTTGGATAATTGTCAATGGTCACTATTGGTAGAACTGATGTCGATTAGATAACCATCATTGGTTAGTAAGTGTAACTATCATCAGTTATATAACCAATGTTGGTCACTGTGTTTTTCTTAAAACACAAACCTAAGAGCTCTTTTTTTTAAGTTCATTATTTCAAACCCAAAATAGCTTTAAGGTTAAAGGACATGCTAACATTTTTATTGCAGGACCAAGCTTGAAATTTGCTAAAAACATGTTTAGATCACCTTTTTCATGCTTAAAAATGAATTAGGAACATTATTTTAGTGCTTAAAGTAACATTTAAGGTGCTTAAATAAGTGTTTTTAGCATTAGTTTTCAAAGTTACAACTAAGACCAAGGGGTCAAATGAACACTACTTCATTTTTTGAATTTGGGCTTAAAAATGAACTCACCTTTCCAATATTTTTGTGTTAAATTAGTTGTTTAAGTTAGATTTTGTTTGTAAAAAAGAGGGATGCCACATATATGATCTTCCATTTGTCCCATTTAGGGAACCCTTGAAATCAAAATCACCATTCCTATTGCATAAAGCCTATTCCAAGGCTTAGAAAGAATGTCATCTAAAACACTCCTCAAAAACTCATCAAAGTTTGGGTGACCTTGAAAATTACCCTAAAGTCTTTCTATTAGTCTTTTATTTCCATGCAAACTTGTCTTGCAATGGGGACGTCATTACCTCTGACAAGTTCTTTAGGGAAGCTTTGAGTTGCACATGGGATGTATCTATATTTGGACATCGCACTACAATGAGTGAATAGCAGGATGTAGTGGTTGTAAAAATGACTAGACCTTTTTACAACTAGCTAATGTTGTGATCACCCAATTTCTATGCTTGTCTTTTACATTGTTTGATGTGAAAGTCATTGTGAAATTGATTCCCCTAGAAACATTTTAAACTTGATAGTTTATTCAACCCCACATTGCCATACCCTTTCTAGGATTTGGATGAGTATACTTAGTATATTTTGGTCATTTTTGCTTGGTATGTCTTGAAACTAAAACTTGTTTATTTATTCATAAGCCATGTCAAAATCATGTATTTGAGTTAAGAAGGGTAGTGTTATGCTGCCAAAATCATCTCAAACTATTTGTGCCTTTGAGTCTTTTGAAACATAGCATTGATCAAATTATTCAAGAATGCTTATGTCATTAGGATGCTCAAATTATTTCAAGACTAGTTTACCTTGTATCAAAAACTATTTGTTTCAATCCATGTCATGTATACCATTTGGACCTTTGTCTTGTGTTGTCATACTAGCCAATCTTGTCTAGCCTATTTGGTCAAATCCTAATTTTCAACATTGAGTTTTCAATTAGCCTTGTCAAGTTTGGATTCAACCATTGACTGGTTTCTATTTAGGCCTTAATTCATGGGGCTAATACATATATCTTTCTCTTTTGGGTTGCATAACTTTAGTTAATTGAGTACCCAAATTTTAAAACTATTGATGGATTGTTTGTTTAGCACATATCCTCATCATTGTTCATGCCTTTATTTGGGAAAACACAGTATTTCTTCAAAGAGCCTTTTGTTTTATGCCTTATGCCAATTGATCATATTTATGTTTGATTCCATGTGCCAGGTCTATGTCAAAGTTGTTTCTAAAATTGTTAGATTAAATCAAATCACATCAGCCTTTGTTTCAATTCTATCTTTTGACATCATTTGGCCAAAAGTCCTAGCATATGCATGTTTGTTTAAGCCTAGCTTTTGACACCACGTTTGGACAAAATACCTAGTATCTCAACTTTTTCCTTTCCTAGTTTAGACCTTATTTGGAAAACTTTGACCTACACTTTGACATGTTGATTTTTATTTAAATGCTTGACCTTTTATGTGTATGACATTTGATATTAAACTATTTTATGCCAAGTCCTATCACAAACCATTTTGAAGATACAACTCCACTTTTAGACCATATTAGAGACACAACTCCACCCCTTTGACAAAGATAGACCAAGTTTGAACCATTTATCCTTTGGACACAATTTTTAGATTTTGTAGAACTATAAGCCTTTTTGTTTCAGAGCTTTCATCATTTATGTAGATATGTTTAGCTAAACTTATGGTGGAGTCACTTAAAATCCAATTTATGATAGAATGGCTACACAAAATCCCACTAGGAACCCCTATAGAGAAATATTTTCTAAGGAGTTCTATTATTATCCCTATAATACTCCATATGGGGAACATAATCAAAATCCACAAAATCCAAATTAAAACCTTGATAGGCATAAAGAGGCTTGTGGGGAGGAATTTTAATACCCAACTATAGATAATGTTGTTTGGGATATGGATCTATAACCTCTTTGCAATAATCAGTACATAGAACATAGTCAAGAACTAGCTTATGAGCCAACTCATGAATGAGATGATATGGTTTATGAGGAAGACTTGGATGCTTTGGATTGTGTAATTAATCAAGTTCTATGGTGTCCTTTTATTATCCAATCATTGACTACCCCTAACCCTCCTTTAGATTAAATGAGCTATCAAGCTCAAAAATATCCAAAGAATACTGTTACCATTCCTATACCTAGTCCTTTGGCTTATGTGAGCAATCAAGCTCCATAATGCCCCTTCATCATTCTAGGACCTAGTCCTTTGGCTTATGCAAGCAATCAAGCTCTACAATGCCTAATCATTACCATTTTAGGACTTCATCCTTTGGATTGTACAAATAATTTTGTTCCCCAAGGCCCTACCATTATCTAATCATAAGTCATTCCTCCTCCATTACCAATCCCATTCAAGCCTCAACTAATTCAATCCTTCAAAGACCAAGTTATGTTCAAAAATGGTATTTCCCAACTCATTGGAAACCAAGGCCAAGAGAACCAACAAATCCAAGATGTTTCTATTCAATAAATCATTTGTGATAAGTTAGCCTATGATGAATCACTTATTGATCTTATACCAATTATCAAGGAGTCTCACTCTGACAAATCAGTCTTTGTTGAGTCACTTCTTAATTATTATAACTACCTTTGAGAAAATTATTACCTTAACCATGTGCCTATTTTTCAAAAGCCTCTTATTGACATGATAGTATCTAAGGAGTTGTTTCTTGACCTTTTCCCATCCTAGAGGAGTCTCACTCTGACAAAATAGTCTTGGTGGAGCCCATTATGCCATCACAGGCCATTACTTGTCAAGATCCATAATGCCCCTTCATCATTCTAGGACCTAGTCCTTTGGCTTATGCAAGCAATCAAGCTCCAAAATTCTTGATCATTACCATTTCAGGACTTCATCCTTTGGATTGTACAAATAATCATGTTCCCCAAGGCCCTACCATTATCCAATCACAAGTCATTCCTCCTCCATTACCAATCCCATCCAAGCCTTAACCAATTCAATCCTTCAAAGACTAAGTTGTGTTCAAAAATGGTATTTCCCAACTCATTGGAAACCAAGGCCAAGATAACCAACAAATCCATGATGTTTCTATTCAATAAATCATTTGTGATAAGTTAGCCTATGATGAATCACTTATTGAACTTATACCAGCTATCAAGGAGTCTCACTCTGACAAACTAGTCTTTGTTGAGTCACTTCTTAATGATTATAACTACCTTTGGGAAAATCATTACCTTAACCATGTGCCTATTTTTTAAAAGCCTCCTATTGACAAGATAGTCTCTGAGGAGTTATTTCTTGACCTTTTTCCCATCCTAGAGGAGTCTCACTCTAACAAAATAGTCTTGGTGGAGCCCATTATGCCATCACAGGCCATTACTTGTCCAAAACCAAATATTAAACGATACATCATTATAAAAAAGTACCCATCAGATGAAGAATCAGAGTTATAGTCAGGTTCAATTCTTGAACTGATATCAGATTTACCATTAGAATTTTAATCAACATCAAATTTAGAATCCCTTGAGTTAGAAATAGATTTAGAAGAAGAATATGTTCATAGCTATTACATCATTGGTTACACATGCCTTATAGATCAATTTAAATAAATTTATGATCCTTTTATAGTTTTTAAGGATGAGTACTTTAGCTTCGACACAAGTTATCCTAGTATCTTCTATGAGGATTGTGCAGCCTCTCCCCATTCCACTACCATTCCATAGGCCATTACCATTAACCAAAATAGCCATATTATTGACATTCCATCTCCCACAAGTGTTGATTTAGATTGATAGAATCACACTTTTTTGAACTACATCCATGGAAACATAGTAGTTGGAGAAGAGTAAGGAGGTCAAGACTCCATTCATATAGTAAAAGAGAACTCTCCTAGTGAAACCTTTTTAGAGGAATTAGGGGATAATCAAATTCAAAAATCATCATATTCTAGTGAAACTTTTTTAGAAGTGCTAGAAGATAATCAAAGTCAAAAGTCAACATTCCTTAGTGAAACCTTCTCTGAGGTGCTACGTGAAAATCAAGACAAATTTATTGGTGAAAACCTCTTTGAGGCACAAATAGATGAGCATAAAAGTTCTTCACTATTGAATGAAGAAAAAATAAAAGATCAAATCAAAATAGATTCCTATCTACAACCTAATCAGATGGTATTTACTCTCAAGATCAAACAATAGAAAAATTAGGTGGTCCTATTGAGAGAAAAAGTCTTCAGCCATACCACAACCAAAGTTATGTTGAATCTGGCATCAACAACATTATGTGTGACTAAACATCTTGATCTTAATTTATTTCCCAACCATTCTACACTCCATTATCATCAACCATTCCATTTCAAAATCAAACCTACCATCCATTATTTATCTTTATTTACCATCCATAGCTACACTTTCCTTTTCAAAGGCTTCAAAGATACATTGTCTCGACATTTGAAGGAATCAAAATCAATGACCAATAAAGATCACAAAAGCATTATCGACATCCAAATATATAATTAGTTATTGATAGAGTAGATTATCAAATGAGGTGTGGCCTATCAATTAACATGATCAAGTTTTTTGTTTGTATCATTTATTGATTAGGATGTGCATCTTCCCATCATTAGGAACAATAGAATCAAAAACCACACCCAGGCCAAAAACATGTACCATATCATTTCACATTGTCATTTCCATTATTACATATCCATTTGCCATTATTTTAGATCCCAACAATTCACTGCACAACTTGGGGGTAACCCTCTTACCATTTTATCCAATCTATCAAAAAACATCATTATCCTTAGAAAAATTATACCATCTTATCATTCCATTCCTATCTAGACCAAAGCCTATTTTTAGTCATCCTACCCAATCCTATTTCGATTATGGTTCATTTGGTTCTTCCTACAAATTTTATAGGAGGACTCCAATCAAGTTTCAATAATCAATCTAATATGTGTTTATAATGATAGTCTATGAAATTAGTGTGATAGTTGATCTGGCAAGATATCTTTCATCCTATCAAATTTGTTTATGTGAGCCTGATTATAACCGCCTATGGGCAAATCAATGTCTCACCAGTCTTGCTACTAATTATAACTAGCTATGGGTAAATTAGTATCATTGACCTATATCATTATATCCTAGTTATAACTACCTATGGGGAAACTAGGGGCAACACTTATTTATCATGCATTATTGCATCACCTTACCATTACTATTTTCATTTGACTAGATATTTTCCAGATTTGAGAACTTGTTGGGACCTAGTTAGCTTTTCCATACCTTTTATATGGATGTAATTACAATGACTTGAGGTAATTTTAGGATTATGTGGGTCATGCTCAATTCATGTTGAGGTCACCTCAGTCCCCCTTTCCATATGCCCTCACCATTTTATGAGTAACCTAAGCCAAATGCTCTCACCATTTTGTGAGCAGGTATCTTGTCATTCTCTAATGAGTTAAGTTACCTCAAAATGCCAAAAACATTCATAATATTTCAAAATACAAAAATATTTGTCCTATTTAAGCCTATTCAATTATCCTCAATCTACCTTACTAGAGCATGGTCATTGTTAGGATACTTTCTTTTGCTTTTGTTTTTAGGATTTCTATTTGTTTGTTTATTTTAGGTTGTTTATTTGTTTTTTTTTCTATTTGTTTATTTGTTTGTCTTCTTGCCTATTTGTTTGCTTCTAGCACTATTGCCTAGACTCAATCTATATGTGTTCATTGGGTGATTCCTTGTACACATTATTCTTGAGACCATCCCTATTCATATGTCAACATTGTCGTCATGGTTTTTATCATTGGTGTATTATTTTTGAGTGTTTATTAGATCGAGAGTCATTCCTTATACATATTTTAGCCAAGTCTTCATGGTGTTATATCATGATGCCTAACATCACATGCTACAACAAAAAAATTATTTAGGAAGGTCTACAATCAATGGAGCTGTAGAAGTTTCTCCTTGACACCTTGGCAAATCCTCCCATCCCACCCTTGATCAAATCAAACCATTAACCATACTATTTGTATCATTACTAATAAGGACAAGCATCTCCTCATTGGTAGGTAAAACTAAATCATTTCTAATGATCAATCTTATTCCTTTATCCATCTCTTTCATCACTTTGTACCCACTCATTTTTAATATGCATTCTAAGTTATATCCTTACGTTATGCTTGCTAATCAGCCCTAACTAGGGCACCATCAATTTTAGCCAATCTAGGTCTGGTTAATGATTATAACCACATATGGGCAAATCATTATTTTGAATTTTATTCCTAATTATAATTACCTTTGGGAAAATTAACATCCTTTTTACATTAATGCATGTAAGCATTTTCTTATTTGGATTAATCTCAACCATGGATTAATTCCACCTTTCTTATTTCTTTTCAAGGGATCATCCATCAATAAATGTGCCAACTATTCCCTCAAGGGGGAATCATACAGTCAGTTTATCATCATTATAATTATAGGCATATACGACCTTTTCATTCTTTGAGAATATGTTACTATGATTATAGCTTGCAATGCCTTCCCAAACAAGGGCAAATTATAGACACCTAAATTTGACCATCAATGACCTCCAAGCAGTCTTTTGACCAATTTCCACTAAAATACACAATTTGGCCTAAAAAAACTAAAGCACATTAAAATATTTGAAACTAACATATTCAAATGCCAATTTTGGCTAGAGTTCCCTAAATAGGGAAATGCAATTTATGGGCTAGTTAACTTTGATCAGATCATTTTGAGTCAAAATGCCAATTTTGCACCTAGGTGCTCTAAATTGATCTTTCCTATAAAATATCTTACACAAGACATGTGCCTTCATTATTTTTTTTTGGTATCATCCTAAATGGGATAAAATTTCTAATGCATCTAACATTGCCTTCCAATTCTAGTCCAGTTAAATATTAGACCAATAACAAGGCATTCTAATCAATCTGAGTTATTTGTGCATAAAGTGATTAAACATGCTTAAGATATAATTAATCAAAATCAAGGCCTAATTAATAATTCCATGGGAACTTGTTGAATAATTTGTTGTGTAAATGAATATTGAATATTTGCATCATCAGGTGACCTCATTTCTTGGGAAGACATCCCTAGGCCATAAATGCCAAAAATATCAGGATTCATGCCCTCCATGCCTCATCAATGCCTTCCATGATGCCCTCCATACCTTTTAATTTACCCTTATTCCAATTTAATTATGAGGATAATTTTAAAATTAATTACAAAAATAAGATTAATCCTCAACCACACATCTCTATCTCAAGATAGACAGTTTAGGTTGATTCTAGACATTTGAAAAAATCTATAAATAGGAGACCTTACAACATGAATTTTAAGACATGATTATGCAAATTTATAATTCAAAATTGATTACAAATCTTCATGAAACTAGTGTCATCATGCAAAATTGATTCCAAGCCAAGCCAATCCATAAGCCAAAGGTACCAAAGAGAGATGGAGGTAGTCAAGCTTCCATTGCTAAAGACTTTATGAGCACAAGCCAAGCAAGCCACTATAACAATAATTTTGGAGTATCCAATGGAGGTAAAATAAGGTTTCTTTTGAATTTTAGTTGTGTGTTTTATTAATTTGTGTTAACTAAGCTCTACCTAGTGTCTAGGCCTAGAGATGTTATGCTAGTTAGTGTGTTTTTTTTCATTTTGTTTTTATTTTGAAACTAACACAGTACTAACCATCCTCTCTTGATTAAAAATCCTAGTTCACATTACATATCCACCTCACCCATTTTAACCTTCACCTTTTGAGTATCCTACTCTTTTAGTGGACTCTTTTTATTCCCTCAACACTCAAATGGTTACCTCTTCAAGTTGTACACAATTCACCTAGGTTCAATAGTTGGTAAACAATAAAAAAACCTTTGTTTACAATAATACATCTAAGTTTAATGTAATGTCTAATATCCTATAAATACATATATTAAATAAGGCTAAAGGAATTTAAATGTTGGTTTTAGATCCTTCAAGAGCATAATTTATTGATATTTCTCAATTTTTATTTGATAAGAATGAGGATGACATGAATTTGACTAATTATAATCTGAGTATAATATCACTTGTAGAGCCAAATCATGAAGTGACATACATAATTTCAAATAATCCATAGCTAGACTATGGAATACAATAATATATGTAAATAAATCATAAGAATAACTTGAATAGCAGGGATGTACAATTATTTCATATATTAAAACAATCCTAAATCTGAGTGAAAATCTTTTGGCATCTATTCCAAAAATTGAGTCTATGGAGTAAATTAATAACTAGGCCATTGTTAAATAATTATAAGTACACAAACCACATAAAATCAATGGAGAGATGTGTTGAACAACTTCTTATCAATGGATTGAAACTTATTGATGAGAGAAGAAAGCCCTATGAACTTATAATGACTTAATAATCATACGTGGCCAAAAAATTAAAGATAGTGAAGAAGGAAATGGGGATATGTAGGGCATGATTAGATATGTGAAATACACAACCCATGTAGATAATAAGGTGTTGATATCATAAGGTTTATTCAAATAAATTGGAGAAAATAATTCACATTGCATTGACTAGAACCTAAATTCATTGGAATATGCTTTAGAATATTTACACTTGAAAAATAAAAAGTGTGATGATATGAAAATTGAGATATGTGTAGACATATGGGCCATACACTATGAAATAATAAAGGGATAATATTATAAACAATGTACAACAACAAATTTGAAGGTTAAATTCCATAAACTAGTAAAAGAGTTGTTTGGAGTTGACACTTTTAACTTGGAATCCATGAACAAGTTGATTGACAGTCATTCCATAATTTTGAACACCTAAGACAAGAATTGGGTGTAATTCTTGCCCCTATAAATCATTGAAATAGTTAAGTACTAAGGGGGGGGGGATAATCATGCTCATTACCTCTAAGAACATGTGAGTTATTCCAAAAATGTATGCATGGTTTGAGGGGGAGCTTTTCATGTCGTTAACTAAGCTTGATCTATGTAAAAGTGGTCTTGTAATCTAAGTTCATTATCAAAGATATGATAGTTGTGGAAGACCTTTGTCATTAATGTAAAAGGGGGATAAATATAATAAAGGGATAAAGAGAAGGAAAGATTAGAAAGGGTGAGAAAAAGAAAGAACTAGGTATAAGAGATGATTTCCATCAAGAGTGGTTGACATAGTTTTTTGGGTATATTTGTCATCAATGATAAAGGGGGAGATTATTAGACATTGCCATTGATTAAAGAGGATATATCGAAGTTGTTGCCAGAATCTAGATAATGTGAGTGTAATGGAGATGTGATCACACAAGATGAACAAGTGTACACCACATAGATGCTAAAGCAATTTGAAAATAACAAGAAGATAAATTGCACAAGACAAAAATGGAGAAAACCAAAATCTAATTAACATGAAATGGCCAAAATGAAGAATACATATAGGAGAGCTAGAAAGTAACTCCTCCACAAATGGTGGTCAAAGCACCCCAAGAATAGACTCCTCCACAAAAGGTGGTCAAAGCACCCCAAGAATAGACTCCTCCAAAAAAGGTGGTGACAAGATGCTAAGAATAGAGAAGTAACTCCCATACCCAAAATAGCCGGTCAAAGGAGTCACTTATGACATTCTTATGACACCTTATGACACAAATATGACACACAATCTCCACATAAGCTAGCCTATCCCATGAATGTAGGAAAACTCCATGTATGCACAAATATATAATATTTCCTAATTAATAAATAGGGAAAAATAAAAACCTACACTAATACCCCCCATAAGTGCAGCTTAGGTGGGCAGTGTGGAAATAAAAAATGGGTCCCAGTAACTAGGCCTGATGAGGTACCCATGTACAAATGCAATCTCCTATAAGATAGAGAAGAATAGAAAACCCATAGGAAACCCCCCCCCCCTAAAAAAGAGACATAAAAGAAAAGAAGAGGCTATAAGGCCCCCTTGAAGATGATGCTACTGCAAATGTAGACTGTACCCCAAGAAGAGCTCATAGATGAATGAACTTGCTCTCGGTGAAAGGTTTGGTGAAGATGTCTGCAACCTGCTCCAAAGACTGGCAAAATATTAAGTCAATGACCTAACTATAAATAAGCTTCTGAATGAAATGCATGTGAATCTCTATGTGCTTGGTCCGCTGGTGCTGAACTAGATTCTTGCAAATCTGAATGGTACTCTGGTTGTCACAATAAATGATGGTGGGTTGCCTGATGGGAATTCCAAACTCAAAAAGAATCCCCTAAAGCCAAATAGCCTCAGTAGCTGCATTAACAGATCCCTTGTACTCTGCCTCTATGGATGATATAGCAATAGCATTCTACTTCTTGCTAGACCAACTGACAGGACCTAAACCTAGAGAGAAACTGTAACCAGAAGTGGACTTGCAAGTCTGTGAATCACCAGTCTAGTCTGAATCTGTATATCTAACCAAGTCAACCTCTATGCCAAATCTATAATGAATCCCATATCTATATGAACCCTATATGTAATGCAAGATCCTCTTAGCTACTTTCCAATGTAGCTCATGGAGTTCCTGCATGAATCTGGAGACAAGTCCCACTGAATATGATATGTCAAGCTTGGTGTGAGTCAAGTAGATGAGGCTACCAACAGGTTGGCGATACTGAGTGGCATTAACCAATGGTGAAGAACAATCAGCCTCAAGCTTGACTCTTGATAGAAAGGGAGTTGGAGATGGCTTGTAATCAGCCATGTGAAACTAAGCCAATAAGTCAAGAGCATACTTAGGCTATGCAAGAGAAATCCCTAAATCTGACTGTGAGATCTTGATGCCAAGGAAGTAGTGCAACAAACCTAAGTTTGTCATGTCAAATCTATCCTAGAGAGATGTCTTCACTGTTGCAATAGCCGATGAAGAACTCCTGGTGATCAAAAGGTCATCAACATATAGAACCAAAATCAAGAGCAAATCATCCTACCGCAAGAAGTAGACATTGGGATTAGAATGGCACCTAGTGAAACCCGCTGTGAGAAGGAAGGAATCCATCTTGGCATACCAAGCCTGAGGGGCCTATTTGAGGCCATAGATAGATTTCCTAAGTCTACATACTAAGGAAGAATCCTGAACAAATCATGGCAGCTGCTCCATGTAGATTTCCTCCTCTAGGTCTCCGTGAAGAAAGACACTCTTCACATCCATCTAATGCACATACCAACCATGTGCCACAACAATAGCCAAGGTGAGTCAGATACAAGTAATCTTTGCAATGGGTGTAAAGGTCTCTGAGTAGTCAATGCCTACCACCTGTGAGAAACCTTTGGTGACCAATCGCACCTTGTACTTATCAACTGACCCATCTACTACAAACTTGGTCTGATATATCCACCTACATAGAACCATCTTTCTTCCCTTAGGAAGCGAAGTCAAATCCCAAGTGTAATTTTTGATTAAGGAAGAATATTCTTCCTCTATAGCACTATCCCACTCAGGTACCCCTAATGCCTCTTGAAAAGTCTATGGATCTAAAACTGTAGCAAAGAAGGCATGTGGATCTCTTTGAAAATCCCCCCTAGTATGTCTATCATCTGCAGGATCTCCTACCCAAGTGCCAACACTCTCAAGTGTCTGTCTGGCCCAAAGCGGCCCAGAAGTGGGTGAGTCAGGTGCTAACTCCTCATCCTCTGACTGACTAGAGGTGGATGACTCTGCATCACTATCCTCGCTATCTGAACTCAAAGAAGAAGAAGATGTCTCTAGCTCAAGAACTTGCTGTGGCTAATCTGAATCTAATGAGGAATCATCATGAAGAAGTAGATCCGATGAGGGGAAGAAGTGTCAAGTGTTGAGTCTCTAAGACTCTCTTGAAAATGGACACTTCTCTTGATGAACAACTCATGAGTGACAGGATCTAGAAGGTGATATCCCTTAATACCATCTGAATATCCTAAAAAGATGCAAGGCTTGGACTGGCATTCCATAGATTTGTGTTTCTCCTTTGGAATGTGGGCCATGGCTGGGGATCCAAAAACTCTAAGGTGCTCAAGGTAGCGGTAGTTAAGGTGGCCGAACTGCTCATGCCATAATTTGCTAACTCCATCTGAATGAGTCAACAATGCTGTTGGAGAAGAATTTGATGCAAAATGTGAGAAGGTGTATAACCTAGCTTGGTGATTTTCCCTACCCATTGCCACTATAGTATCACTATGTAACTCCTTGATAGCCACTGAATCTGGTGAAAACTCAACTCTCATGCCCCGACCAATGTGAGTGATTTGGTACACTGATAGGAGATTGATTGAAAGAGAAGGAACACTTAGAACATTATTGAATGTTCCTCCTTCCATTTCAACTGACCCTCTCCCTGTAACGAAAATTGATGTGTCATCACCCAAACTAATTGAAGTCATGCTACAAGGCTCTAAATATGAAAACTCAACTAGTGAAGAGCCCATGTGGTGAGAAGCACCCGAGTCTATGACCCATGAAGATGTAGCTTTCCCTTTTCTTTCTCCTTACCCTTGCCTTTTGCCTTAGTAGAATCTTGGGTAGATGAATTCTACTTGATGGACTTAGGAACACCTATGTTGTTCTTCTCTAAAAGATGAGTTAGGTGATCTATTTGTTTCTTCATGCATTTGTATTCATCATGCCCTATCTTTTTAAAATAGGCACACTTAACCTTCTCCTTCTTAGGTTTAGCATTGGAAGATGAAGTCTCAGTGTTGTTTTTGACAGGATTGGTGTTTTTTTCTTCTTCTCCTGGTCCTTGTTCTTTTTCTTCTTCTCCTTTGTTGAAGTCTTATCCTTACCATTTCCAGCTATCAAAGCTTGGGGTTGAGTAGACTTCATTGTTCCCATTTGAATTCGCTTATCTTGCTCCCTAGTCAAGTCGGCAATGAATGAATCCAAAGAAGGCATTTTCGATGTAGTGCCAAGGGCACTTTTTGTGGCATGGAAAGTGGAGACAAAGACTGAATAGCTTGGACCTAACTTTGCGAGAATAGAAAGAATGAGTTGATCATCTTTCTTCTCTATCCCGTACTCTTTCAATTGCAATCTAAGGGACTTAAACTTAGTGAAGAAGTCCTATAGGGTGTCAAAGTTGCTAGGACTTAGACTTATGAGTTCATTTTCGAGCTCATGACCTCTCATCTCATCAAGCTTCCCAAACAAATTTTCTAAGGTGTCCCATATGTCATTAGGATTTTGGGAGGATTCTAAGTGGAAGAGAAGTTCTGGAGACACAGACAAACTCAATAATTCATAGCTTTCATCACTACGGTTGTACCACTTGACCTTTTCAGCATTAGTGTTGGGTTATACTTCAGTTCCCATAGTGATCCTATACAACCCTTTGCTTCTAAGAATGATTGAAATTTTAACTTTCCATTCATGATAGTTGAAGGGTCTTAGGGGTTTAAGTTGAAAAGACTCCATTTTTAGCTGAATTTAGGTGAAGTTGTGTTGATTGCAAGTTGTGAATTTATGTAGAAAGGAGAATGAAAGCAAGTTGTGAAAAGCAATCACACCCCCCCCCCAAAAAATGTTGAGCCTCCCAAAATATGCAAGTTCATGCTCAAAAGATGTCACACTCAGCCAAAAATGCGTCTTAGAGCAATCAGTGCAAGACTAAAGCAAACATGACGTCAGACTCAACTGAAAATGCGTCCCGAGAGACCCAAATTTTGGCACTTTATAAACTAGTGCATTTTTAAAAAATAACAAGTCTACGCTGTGGAGAATTGAATTATAAGCACTTTTGCAAAAAAGACACCCAAAACTGAGCTACCATTTGCAAGATATTAAAGTTACAATTTTACCGTAAACTAGTGTTTTTGCAAAAAAAGCACTAAAATATTAAAAAAATGCCTGTTATGGGGAGAGACAGTGGCCTTCCAACCACTTGTTGGATTCGGCACGGAATGAGGAATCCAAAGGAGGTCTTTGTGAGGGGAAATTAGCCTCCTACCAACTTAGGCCTCACCCTTCGTCTTCGACAGGCGAAGATACAAGTTTTAATTCAAACCTCCAAAAATTACCAAATTGTCTAAAAAAGTAAATACTCAGTCAAATTGACTAATTTTTGTTTTAACAAGTCAAATTTAACTGAAAATATTAAATAAAAGATAGAATTGAAGGATTTCAAGTGTCCAAGGGGTGCCACATTAGATGCCAAGTAGGAAGGGGCGTTCAAAAGCAAACAATCTAGAATTTTGACTCAAAAAAGATAAAAAACTAAATGCAGACCTGCTGCTTGGCACCGTACAGTTGAAGGCTTGGCTGGAACTATTTTTGGACAGAAGACTTCAACAAAAATGAGGCGCAATCCTGGAGCTGGACAACAAACAAAGCAAGTGGCATTCAAAAAGGGCGCAATTTTGATTTTTTTGCAAAAAATAAAAAAACAGCAACTTGGGCACCGTACAAATGACTGCTTGTTGCTTAGTGCCTTGCTAGAGCTGAAGTTGGTGTGTGGCCCCCTGAAGGAGTGCTGAAGCTAGCCATAGAAGCTGATTTTGTTGAAGGACAGAAGCTGTTGACCAGAAGAGTTGACTGTGAGGAGTGTTGACTGCTGCTCCTCCCTCTGCTGCTCCACACAACAATGGCGTCCAAGAACACAAGCAAAACCAGCACCTGAAGACAGCGAAGACACCCCAATGCCCTTAAGGATCCCAAGGAAACTAACCAGAAATGATTTTGAAAGATTTTTTTTTATTTTAGACCAAATCTAGAATAAAAAAATAAAGAGAACTCCACTCCTTTTGATTCCAAAATAAGCTAAAAGCATAATCGCACACAAGATTATCGGTTTTGCTCTGATACCATATCAGAGTTGTTGCCATAATCCAGATAACACGAGTGCAATGGAGACGTGATCACACAAGATGAACAAGTGCACACCACATAGATGCTAAAGCAATTTGAAAATAACAAGAAGATAAATTGCATAAGACATAAATGAAGAAAACCAAATTCTGATTAACATGAAATGGCCAAAATGAAGAATACATATAGGAGAGCTAGAAAGTAACTCGTCCACAAATTGTGGTCAAAGCACCCCAAGAATAGACTCCTTCACAAAAGGTGGTCAAAGCACCCCAAGAATAGACTCCTCCAAAAAATGTGGTGACAAGGTGCTAAGAATAGAGAAGTAACTCCCATACCTAGAATAGCCGGTCAAAGGAGTCACTTATGACATTCTTATGACACCTTATGACACAAATATGACACACAATCTCCACATAAGCTAGCTTATCCCATGAATGTAGGAAAACTCCATGTATGCACAAATATATAATATTCCCTAATTAATAAATAGGGAAAAATAAAAACCTACACTAATAGGATATTGTTGAGCATTGTCATTGATTATTGATTTATTGGAATAAATGTTGCCATTGATGTTAATCTAATGTCATTAATGTCAAAGTATGATGTTAAAGGTTCATGTGAAGATGCAATCAAGTAAGCTTTGAGGTATGTGTATGCTTATTTTTGTTGATAACATAATGAGTGTTGTTGTTGTATAAAAGCAATGATGAGAGAGTTTTATTTGAATAATGTTGTGATGTTAATTTGATTGACATAATTGAGAATAAAAATCAATGAATATAGGTCAGTATGTCAAACATATAGTATCTTGCAAAGCTTTGTCTAGATATTGTAAGATAGTATGTGCAGATAGCATGATGAAATGAGTGAGCTTTGAAGAAGAAATTGTATGATCTGAAGATTTATGTAATCAACTCTGAAGATGCTCTAAATGAGCTAAAAAGATGTGAATGCTCCAAATAATACTTGATAGTGTTTGAGTATGAGAGACGTTATTGAGTTTGTACATGAGGTATTGAGGGCCTTGAAATTGATAAAAGGTCAGCTTCAAAGATTTGTGTGTGTTATTTTGAAGATGCTATGAAGATACTTAGTCAAGCTCTAAAGATATGTAAGATGATTTGAAGAAGAGTGAGTGTATGAGTTTGATTGAGCATACACAAGAGGCATTGAAACACAAGAAAGTTTCAAGGTGAAGCCTCCAGGGTGGATAGAAGGTCAAATTCAAGGTTTGATGTGACTTATAGGTCAAGGCCTAGAAAGCAAAAGAGAGATGGTGGTAATATGAGGTATATGGATCATTTTACATGAAATGAGTGAGAATTTTATCATTGACAAAGGTGAGTTAAGTTATTTTAAGTATGTGATGGAATTTTTAGGTCATGGTTTGTAAGAAAAGGTTTGAAAATTATTTTAAAGTTTTTCAAGTGCACATAATGAAGAGTTGTCTAACCGAGAATTTTTTTCTATTGATCATTGGTATATGTAACATCTACATGGGGATATAAGCTATTCATGGTAGATTATTAATATTTCTATCTAAAATTTCCAAGCATTAGTTTCTAGAAAAGGGAGCTAAGTTTTATGAATGATCATTAAGATTGAAAGTTGGTCTAAACCCTCAAAGAACCCTAATATTGACCTGATATTGAAGATATTTTTATAAATATCTTAGAATAGTTTTTTGTGGTTAGATAAGTGATTTGAGGTTGAATTAAACTTTATTAGACACATTCAAGTGTTATTGGTTTCTTAAGTGAGTGAGTTGATCCTACAGGAAAGTGCTTGTCATTTAGATATTTATTGTAGTAAGAAGAGTTGATCAAGTTAAAGTCAATAAGTGGATGAAGATAAAAGTGTGAGACTTTTATTTATGGTCCATGAAGGTTTCTAGATAGGTTATATATCTTAGGTGTGAAAATATGGTGATCTAAGTTAACTAGTCACTAATAGACCTAGTAGTATAGACAATAAGAATATCAGGCAAAATTAAGAAGATGATTTCTAAGGTGTTTTCATGTAAGAGTGATGTATTGAAGTTCATGATGATGTTTTTTGGGACTTGAATAATATATCCATGATTTTAAAAATCTTGGAATTTAGTGTAAGAGGTTGGAACATTTAATCCAAAATGGTTTATTTGACTAAGTAGAGTTTGTGAGAGAGAAGATCAACAAAGTGGTCCACAAGACCAGTAGTTTTCATTGAATATCATGATATATTTGATGGAGTTTTATATAATGATGGTATAATATATTTAAATACCTTGAAAATTTACAATCAGGTATCAAAATTTCATGTTTCCTTGATTGTGTTTTGAAGTCAGTTGGCAGTTCTAAGTGAACATTTTATAGAAAAGAGTTTGAGCCTGTATAACCTAAGTTGAAGCATATGATGAATTTTTTGATTACCGTAAGGTTATGAGGGTTTTTAATATGTGAATCTTTTCCATGGTTTTTAATAAAATTTTATTTTATGCCTCAATTATTCAAGACAAAGTTTATGTATATGCACATGCCTTTTATGAATAGTAATTTGAGAAGGGGTTCAAATGGTAGTTGGACCTAAAAGGTGTTTTTGAAATAAATTGAAGTTGGATAACGTATATTAGAGTGGAAAATGATGTGTTACTACTATGTAAGGTTTTTTAATATGCTTCTAGGAAGATCAAGGGTAACATGTTGCTAAGAAGACCTATTAGGTCTCTATAAAGCCTAAAAGAGGAATACGGGCTAATTGATATATGATAAATCTAATGTATTGATTGATTCATGATTAAGGCACTTTATTTTAATATTCTAAGACATATTCATGGTTGACATAATATATTTTATGTATGTCCAACTAAGAAGGATATAATCAAGTGACTTGTATAAAAGCAAGGCAGTTTATGCCTATTTTGAGTGCTAAGAGAGTGTATAGAACAAGTGAATGATATAAAATATTGGTGAGAATAAGGAGGTCATAAAAAAAATCATATAAGTGTTATTAATATATAATATAAGTTCTACATATGGGGATCAAGGTTAGAAGACCCAATCAAGCCATGAACAGGGCTAGTTAAGCAAAGAAGGCTAAAGGCTAGTTTGAGAGGGACAAAAGTGAGCAAAGAGATAAGGATGAATATAATAAATTGTATGATCAACAAGGGTTTTTTAAGGTGATCAAGTGTATCAGGTGGATTATTTGTTTTTGATTCATCTAGGGGGTTGGTGTCTCCTTACAAGTGGGTGCTTGTTAAAGCTTAGTTGAGTTGATGTTGAGCTAGTTGGGGTTGGTGATCCATGTAGAGTTGGTGTTTCAATAAAGATTGGTGTTTGTATTATAATATTTTAGTACATTTTATTATTTATTCTTTTTATTCCTTTTAAGGGTTTCCCATGTAAATCTTATGTTCATGTGTTTCATGCTCTTATGATTTGATGTTTATGCTTGTTGAGATATACATGCTTGTTAGAATGGTTCATGTATGATTACGTGGAATTGAATGAAAAGTTTCATTAGAAGTGGTTCTTAATTAAATATAAAATTCTAAGGATGAGGATAGATAAGTTATAATATAAAGTGTAGGTTGGTATAGATAATTATTAATTAGCAGAGACATGATAGAGATGAATTATAGTATGATATATAGAACTAATAGTAAACCAATGTTTTCTTAAGGTATACAGATAATTTAGATTAATTTTAGAAAATATTAAACCAAACATTAAGCATGATAATTTAGACAAGAAATAACATAAGAAATATGACATGTAACCATAACTAGAAAGTCTATATTGATCTCAATAAAAGGGTCATCAATTTCTTCCTACAAACGTTCATATTTATAATCATTATAGATCTTGAATATTCATATTATTTTAATAAATTGGAACCAGAAATAGGAGAATGTTCATCTTATATCCTTTCACAAGCTGAATAAGATAGGACAAAATACATATAGCTGACAATTTCATATATAACGCATGAATATTTGAAGAATATCCTACACAACTTTACTTATCCAATTTTCTTCTCCCAATACTTTCTTAGACTTAAATTTTCATCTTGTCTTGAGACAATGTCGTAGGTTCATTTGAATATGCATTGAGGGTAAAATATAAAAATTTGGGTAGAATAACAAGAGTCACATTAATCACTCAAGGCATCATTTTTGGTTTTCACCTTTTACACACTACTTAACTACCCTTTTAGATTTTTAAATAATCAGCATACCAACCTACCACCCTTTCAGGTTTTTAATATGATGGTGTAACTAGGTGGCCACCCTTTAAAGGTTTTCAACAATCCTAGCCTCACTTGTCTCACTAGTCATCCCCAATACAAAAATTTATTCAAAACTTTACAATAATTTTCAAAATTTTGCATATTATGCAGTACTCAATTAGAAGGAAGTGGTGTTTCTAAGGAAGAATGGTGGTTAATAGGATCCTTGGCCTTATAATTATTGATATTTCACTATGAAAGTTCTTGTTGGAACTCTAATGGTGGTTTATATTGAGGAAATTTAAGGATTAGGTTCACCTCACTGCAGAACGAAGCTAGGTCAATTTTAAATGCATCCCAATCAAGCATCACTTCTTGGACCATGTGAATCAAGATGAAAATTGGTGTGTAACACCTAATGAGTTATTTTAGGTCCATGTTCTAAGTGGAACTTAGTTATACCCTTGTATTATTGACCTTTAGTTGAATCTTTGTGCTTATTTGCTCCAACTTTTCTATGTGTCTTTATGTTTGGAACCCCAAAAATGTACTACATCACAAGTCTTATTACCAATTAAGGAGTTAGTCTTGCACATTATCCCTAGAATTGAAATTTTTTAGAGAGAAATTTTAGTTTCATTAGGTGAGGTAGTTTGGTTATGCATTATTGTGCTGGTTGTGGTAGCTACAATGAAGTCTGCACTGGATCTAGAAAGTGCATTATCAAGATGTTGCTTCTAGTATAGAAGAATACATGCAATCTAATGAGCTTGTGGTGATATGATGTCATAAATACTTTGATACTCCTCTAGTAGAGTAATCAAATTCATGGTGTCAATATTCAAATTGTAGGCCAAGTTTCCAAGTGCATGAAGTTGTTATGTTATACACCAATCTTTTCTAAGCTCTGTAACCAAGGTCTTGAGTAGGTTGTGGTAAAAAATGACTTGTTACCTTATGAATCAAGAGGCTAAGGCTTGGAAAGTGTCTTCAATTGTCTTCACTACTTAATTCATGTGATCCATGAGTTCTATGTTATCTCCATTTGATTGGTCCCATTCTTGCTCTAGGGAGGCATCCTTTTATGTGATAGATTCTTGGAATGTTATATCACCTTAGAATTATTTATTTAAATGCAAGTGAGAGACATCCAAAGAGGCCTCCTATCTAACTATAAGAGTGGATAGTGTGCTTATGGTTATTGTGGGATATTGACATGGCATAGGGGCTAGAAAAAAGAAAAAGGTGGTGTGCTGAGTAGTGACTAAGGGAACATCCTAGAGCTATACACCTCCTAGTGGAAGTTGTGGTGATTGTAATTGTATCTACATCATGGTTGGTGATTGCTACTACATTGTAGCCTTTATTTTCACCTTAGATTTCCCATGCAATATATTCATCCCTCTTTTATTTGACCTCTTTCTCCTATTTCTTTTTCTTGTCTTCTTCCTCCCTCTTCTTTTTCTCCTCCTCTTCTTCTTGCTTCTTCTTATTTTCTTCTTCCTCTCTTCTCTTGTCCTCTTCATATTTTTTGGTCTTTTCTTCCTCTTATTTCTTATTTTTCTCTTCAACTTCCTCTTTCTCTTTATTATTTCTCTCATCTTCTTCTTCTTTCTACTTTTTCTCTTGTTCTTCCTTCTTCCTCTAGTCTTCCACTTCTCTCTTCTTTTATTCTTATTCCTATGTAGCTTGGGTCTATGTTTGGGCTTGTGATTTTTCCTATGCTTATTTTTACCATAGGGATTCATCATGTTCCTCCTTATTGATAACTTCATCTACCTATTTCTATACCTAGTCTACTACATCTTGTTATCATTTTTATTCTTCTTTTTCCTTCTTCTCTTTTTCCTCTTGCACTTCTTGTGAAATAATGGATTTTTAGACTTACCAAGCCATCTCTTTGGCCTTTTGTATATCCACCTCTATATCCTTGGGTTTTTTTGAGGCCTCAACTTCTTCATATTACTATGTTACTTATCATTGTTTTGCTTCTTCTTTATTTCTTCCTGAGTCAGGATTCAGTTGTGCATGTAGCTTCCTCTATGGTGATCTATTACTCTTCCTCTATGGGTTACTACTATGTAGTTTCATCAACCTCTTATGCCTATGGTGATGGTGAGGAGTCCTCTGGTTGCAACTCTAAACTTATATCTTGTTGATTTTTTCTACCAATTATGACTAGTTTGCATTGTGGTGGTGGTGTAGAAGGTTTAAGAGTAGGTTGTGCTTTTTATGTAGTAGTTGGCCTACCAAATGTGCATTCCTCCAAGGTAGGGGAGACTTTTGTCTCTCATCATTTTCTTGTCTTATGCATAAGTTTTTATGGTAAAATCTCTGATAGTGGTATAAAAATGACATTAGGTACAAATGTTGGAGTAGTCAAAGGCTGGAAGAAGTCCATTTAGCACTAAAGTTACTCTGCTTCTTCTCAAACTATGTCTATAATTATGGAAGGTGGGAAAGCTAGGCATTTTACCCAAAGCACAAGTGGAATCTAATTATAAATTTACATTATGTGCACTACCTTATAGAAAATAAACTCTTTTTCTTCCTCCTTGTAATAGTCTCTATCTATGTCTACCAACATGAATTGGTAGACTTCATGTGCATCAGTTCCTATCTCCATGAGGTCATAGGAGTTGGTAATATATGGTAACTTTAGTTCATCCTTCCAAGTCATAGTCTTACATGTTGTTCACTTTGGAGGAGGTGACACTGAATGAGGGTCTACTTTGTGCTTCTCCCTTTGCTATTGTAAATTGGATGTTGGATCTAATGTTTAAATAGAAATAATGTCTACACCCAGTGGTATAGATTGTGAAGGAGTTACTCATGTGGTTGCATAATATTTTTGTCTAGCCACCTTGGCCTACACCATATCCATTATGATGAAGAAGGGGAGTGGTTTAAATTATGAGTGTAGTAACTCATGAATTATGATGAATACTCCCTTAGGTAGGAGGGTGATAGTGGTATGTTGTCCCAAATATTGAAGGATGTTTGGTAGATCTCTAGGGTGTGTGGTGATGAGGTCCAAAAATTCCTCCCACCAAGCTTTAAAATTTCCTTCATGTGTGAGGGTTCCATGTTCCTACATCCATATGATGTTGTAGAAATACTATGTTGGTTAGTAATCTATGTCTGGGTGAATTTCCCCTTCAGGTGATTTCCACTTCATAAAACAAAGCAAAAGGATTAGGAATTGATACTAAAAGGTCAACCTAGGAATGGTGTGGCACTTCTCAATGTTTATGATCAATTTTTGGATAAAGTATCTAGGCCAATTGAATTCTTCTTGACAATGGATTATCTTATAAGCGATGTCCACATCTCCCTTAGGTATTTGTTTGGTAGACTTGGTCATCTACCAAAATTATCTAGTGATGCACTAGACAATAATGCACATAGGTTCATTTGGAATCTCATCGATAAGGATCCATTAATTTTTTTATGCATACAGGTCCCAAACTTTTGGCAAAATAGGAGGTGTTTTGGTTTTGTAGGCCAATAGGGAGTCTCCTCATGTAGGCATGCCCAAGGCTCAGTCTATGGCTTGGGTGTTAATAACCACCATCGCATTTGGACCTAAATATATTGATATATCATTATATCATCAAAGAAATACTTGACTGATTTCTCCCATGTCACTAAAGGTTAGCATTCATATTAGGTTCTCAATGTCTATATTTTGGAATTTATGGGGAGATATGAAGGAAAGTGGTTACATAGCATAAATAGGGTCCAACAAAAATATATTCTATTTAACTTCATGGAGGTATTGAAATGGCTCTTGATCACTATACTTTGTCTATCGAAGCACCATGTTGACACCCATGACTTCATTTTATGCTTTAGAGAGGGGTTAGATTAGCTGCATAGTATCCATGGTTGTGTAATAGGAAATTTAAATGCTTCTAAATGTTATATGCAATGAAAATTATTTAGCTCTTGATAGTCTTAGGTCTCAAAAATATGCTAAGGATGAAATGTGAACATGGAGTTTGAACTTAACTTTTATAGCTTTTGTGCCTCTTGACTTCCACATCTAGGCCATGCCTAACTGTCCACTTATCTTGAATGCAATGGTGCATGCGGAAAATCAATTTTTGACCTGGCCATTAAATTAGTTAATCATTGGTGCATGTGTGGAGTTATGATATTATGCCTATAGATTTCTATATGAGGGGTACAAGTAGCTGATGTTGACTAGCCACCAATTTATTGAAGATCATGTCCATCGACCATTGGCTCTTGCATTTAATTTTGGTGGATGACTATTATCTAATGGATATCTTGATGATGTGGTGTTTTATAATCTTTCTTGGACTTAATATTTTTTAGTTATTCCTCTTTGAATTTTTTAATAGTATACATAGAGATTCTTGCACATAATTGGTGCATGCAACACTTAGTCTTTATACTTCACTAATGTTATTACTTGGTCTTTATAATTCAACAATATACTTTGCACTTGTGACCAATGTTTGGTTTCCCTCTGGCGCTCTTAGTGCATGTACCATGCTACTATAGGGGAGAAAGTGTATAGTGTAAAATGTGAGCCCAATACTTGGGTGCCACATGTTCCTCATTCTAAACTTAAAAACACTTATGTATATAAATTTCAGGGCACTCACCTTCTTGAAAGAATGGTTGATTGGTGCATATGAACTATGATAGCTAAAACCTACTGATCATGAGCTCAAAAGAATCATCTAATTCAAGCTAGTCATTGAAATGAGTTGCCCACCATGTTACAACAATTCCATTTAGATCATAATTTAAAGTACTAACTCATTGATTGATGGTCAAAATATGGACTTGAAAACATATAATGAAATCATTGATGTCCTCCATTACATAATACACAGGTAATTATCACTCATGTGCAAATATCATTCACATTAGCCAAAGTTCATGGTCACCTTGATCCTAATTGAGGAGGTGGGTATCTAAATCACCACTAATAGATGAAGTTTCTTCCCATGGTAAAGTGCCTTCCTTTATCATCTCTATGTAGTCCATCATGTGATCATCAACTTGATATAGGAAATCAACTTCTAATTTAGTAGGTGATTTTGTAGACATAGAAGCACATTCTTCAATGATAAAATGATCTACCATTGGCTAAAAAGTTACTGATTTAGGCCTTCACTATTTTTATGTCTTGATTTTCTAAATGAGTAGAAATTTTACTTATGGTTTGGCATGTTAGTACATGAAGTTACATTCAACTGCACACAGAGCTTTTGGATTCTCCTCAGTATTGACCTTCATCTAGCTAGTTTATTTTAGAAAATAGGGGGAGTCTGGTTAAGCTAGAATTATGTATGGCTTATGTACTTTATTGAGAGGAATGAAAATAACTTTATCCCCTTGATGTGCCTCAATTTAGTTGTGCATTGTATTAATAGTCATTTGTCCATCATACACCCATTATTTTCCTATCAATGTAGGGTAATGCATTGCTAAAGTCTTCATGTCTATAACCTCAAAGTCACCTCACAAAGACAAGTCTGTGACTTTGATTTTGACATCCTTAAATATACTAATAGGCTCAATTATTTTGTAATCATCTAAGCTCAGAGTTACTGGGTTGTATGAGATCTAGTCATCCAATAGCTCCCATGTAGACCTAGGAATCATATTAATTATGCTACAAAAATCAAAGATATCATTTGGGATATCATAAATAGTAACCTCAATATCAATCTATGCATCAACATCCCATGTTTTCTTCATCTTGACATAATAGACCAATTTTTCTATCTTTTGTTGACCACACTGCATACATTCCAAAAGATTATATAATAGATTCATGATGTTCTATGATATGTCTTCATTGCGTAGAGTACTCATAAATTTTAGGAGATTTTTGAGTGTAGTGACAAATCCATCTTGTTGTATAATCAACATAATTTGGCCATACATTTATTCATCAATTGCTACAACATTACCATCAGTAGTTTCCTAATGCTGAATATTCTTCAACAACTATGCAACTTCATTTATAAAACTATTTTCTATAGATGGATCTGAGTATTTATCTTATCTAACTTTTTTGATGCCCTGATCTTGAGTCATTTCAAGTGGAGGCTATCCTTTTTCTATATGTTGTTTCCATTTTACAACATTTAGAAACATATTTTATTTAGGCTTCATGCTTACCATATTTACATTTTGGATGGTCCTTTCTCTGACAATTTTGTTGGACATGATTATATTTTCCCCATAGATAACATTGCAGAGGAGGAAATTGATAATTATTGCCTCTATGACCTTGATATCCTCTTCTATAACCACCTTGAACTCCTCTTCTATTAGACTGATATCCACTTTGATATCCTCCTTGTGGTCGTGTAGAGTTCTAATGTTGGTAATCCTAATTATTGTCTCCCATGATGAATTTCTATTGTGCATCTAGAGGGGTCCAATTTGATTATTGTGGCTACATTATTGGTGAATTATAAGGTGTTGTATATTGGAATTGAGGGGATGGGGGTGTCCAAATTAGTAAAAAAGAAGTCCATCCATCTAGATCATGAGGTCGGTATTCTGGTGAACTCAGAATCCATTGTGGACCCATTTGGGTCTCACAACTCTTATCAACCTCTAGGTCTAGGTTTGTTTGTTTTATCAAGGACATTTTTTGTACTTCAATGGCAAATACATTTTTGGAGATGCCCTCTTTAGGCTCCTATAAAGTTCTACAATTATTCTCATCATGGTTAGTCAATTTACAAAAAAATCAATACACATTTTGAGAACTCTTGATATATTGTTGTAAAAGATGATGCTATGTTGTAGCATGTCCTACTACATTGTAGAGCTCACAAAATTCTATCTTGACTTTAGGACAATCATTTTTATGGTGTCATTTTTGTCACTTAGTGCACCATAGAATAAATTTATGCTTATCCACCTCATGGTATTGCTCCATTATTTTTATGAAATCCTATAATGTGTTTTTAATTTTTGAATTAATAATATGAGATTCTCCATAATCCTCAATCTATTCTATATGCAGTATGACAACTCTAGCATTTACTTTTTTCTCATATTGCATTTGCACGATGGTAAACTAAATCCTACTTCATAGTCCTTCAATGAACCATGTTGTTTTGTCTTTATCTATCAAAGTGAATTCTATTTTATTCATTATATCATAAAATCTATGATCATAGCTATAGACTAACTCTCCAGACTTTTTCCTTGTCTCTTTCCGGTCCTGTATTGTCTAGCTAGTACATTTCTTAATCTTAAATTTTATGATGATCCAATCTTGAACATATTTTAGACTTGCCTATTTCATATCTCTTTTGTATATAAACTCCAATCCTCTCCCAGATAGAGCCCATATTAATTCACACTTTTGTAAATTTTCATCAGTGACACCCTTAACTTGCCATTTCATTTTAAAAGTTAGTAGGTACTGTTCAAGGTTTATAGACCCATCATAGATGGCCAAATTTAAAATCCTCCTAACTTATTCATCATATTGAATGGTATGGAAGGAGTCTTCTATGTAGCTATTATTTAAGGTGGCTATGTCCTATGTGATCCTATCTATGTACTAATCTGTACACTGGAATAATTAACATGCACACTTTGCTTTTTTACACTTCATTTTGTTCTATTTCAGCTAAATCTAAGAACAACTAAGCCTTCCTAATTTTCTTTGTGTGAATTTTAGTACCATAATGGTTCACATGCTCTAAAAATGGTATTTCCTATCTCTTCTTCTCCTACTCTCCTAGTTGAAAATTTGTACTTAAATATAAAAGATTAGGCTAAAAGGATGCATGTTATTCTAGTGAATGGTTCTTTTTTATAACTTTGTCTATTGTGCTTGAACCTGTAATTAACCTATGACTAAGTTATATTTCTATGTGTAATTCATATTCTTCTATAAATACCTTTACATGTAGCTATGCACTACATCTATCATCTATTAGTTCTACTTCTAAGCTATTCTCACCTTCCTCTTCATACAACTCATCTTCATTTCATTCTTCATCCTCTCATTTCATATATCAACATCCCATATTTTTATCTTTCTTAATTCTTTACTCATCATCTTTCTCATAATCTCACTCATTATATCTATGCACTTAATCATCATCTACTCTACTGCTACCCTTACTCCTACTCATATCTACTAGGGAATTCTTCTATTTGTTCTATTTATCCTATTGTCACAGTTCCCATTATAAATCTAGAGTTTTCTATTAACTCTTCTTTCCTCACATCTCCATTATGGATTTAGGTTCAATCTTTACTTACTCATCTAACCATCATTCAAATTTATGCACACACATCCCCATACACCTAAAGTGACTACGACATATTGGCTGGAGTAGGTACCATGGCCTTATCCATAACCAACATCTTCAATAAGAGAGGTAGTTGCTACAAAAAATTTCCTTTGATTCCTCAAATAAAATGGTCCTATGTAACTTCAAATTCTATATATCCTTGTACTATGAAATCAATGATATATCCATCTATGGAGGTGGTGACCTAGTAATCTATTACTCGTGTCTAATTAGTTTCTAGTTTCAACAACTGGTCTATCTTTTCTTTAGTCTAGGTAATATTTTATTTCATTCTGAGATTGAAGTGGTAGTATTTTAGTCTTGTCAACTAATTAGTTAGTAGTTCAAATAGATCACACCATAAAATTTCATATATTTCTTTGTAGATATGCTCCCAAATGATTTCACTTGTGGTAAGACCAATCCTTTTAGATTCTTCTTATATGAAGTTCCATACTTTTTGGTTTAACCATTTCAATATCTCATTGTCCTAGTAACCATCTTAGAATAGTTTCCTCATAAAGGAGTGTTTTCATGCTCACCACACCATTTTTATTAGAGGTTCTTGATTCAATAAAACATGCTAAGGATGAGGATAGCTAAGTTTTGATATAAAGTGTAGGTTGGTATAGAGAATTCTTAATTATCAGAGACATGACAGAGATGATATATAGTAAAATAGATAGAACTAAGATTAAACTAGTATTTTCTTAAGGTATGTAGATCATTCAAATTAATTTTAGATTAGATTAAACCAAAAATTAAGCATGATAATGTAGAAAAGAAATAATATAAGAAATACAACAGGTAATCATAATCAGGAATTCTATATTAATCTCAACAAAATGGTCATCAACTTCTTCATCTAAGCATACATATTTATAGTCTCTATAGATCTTGACTATTCATATTCTTCTCATATGTTGGCACCGAAAAAAGGAGACTATTCATCTTGTATCCTTTCACAAGCTGAAGAGGATAGGACAAAATACATATAATAGACAATTTCATAAATAATGCATGAATATTTGCATAATATTCTACACAACTTTACTTATTAAATTTTATTCTCCTAACAAGATTTGAAGACTGATTCAACCCCCCACCCCCATTAGTCATTATGCTTCCAAAAATTGGTATCAGACCCTAATCCTTTATGATAAATTCTAATAACTTGAAAGAGATCCTAAAAAGCACAAGATGTCTTGTGATCAACAAGGAGAAGACATGTATGATGAAGAAGTGTTATATGACATTGAAGAAGGATAAGCTGAAGTTAACCTTAAAATCAAGCTCATAAATCCCTTGATGATTAGAATAATTAAAAGAAAACTATCAATGATCTCAATAGTTAGTTAGAAGATATCAACATAAGGTTTAAATCAAAGGAATTTGAGTATAACTAGTTAAAGCATAAAATGAGAAAGTTTGAGAGAGAGAGCATAAAAATTTAGAACAGTTCAAGATTATCAAAAAACTAATTAGGCAGTGCAATACAATAAAGGATAAGTCATCATGGAACCATAGTAAGTTTAGGAATGTTGTTTGCTACATATGTCACAATACAGGACACATTTCAATATTATGCTCTAATAAAGTTTAAATGCCTACAAGATTTAACAAGACACATGAAGCTTATAAAATGCATAAAAAATATCAAACATCAGTATGGAAGCCAAAGCAAGTTAGGATAGATCATATTTAGCTCAAGAATCAAGATGGACCATTTGCTAAAAAGGAATATAAAACTAAAGAGGATTCAATGCTAGCTCAAACCACTTTTCACATTCAATATGAAGGCATGAAATGGTATATAGATAGTGGTTGATCAAGTCACATGATAGGAGATATAAATAAGTTTATCTCATTAAATAAGAATGTTATAGGAACAATGAGGTTTGGAGACAACATAATTGATAAATGCACATGATGGAGTGATCTCATGAGTTGAACAAGTGCACATCACACTATTAAAAGTAATTAAAACCATCAAACAAGAATATTGCACAAAGATATTAGATTTAAGAATGGAGATGAATTACTTATACAAATTCTCAAAGTTCATAGCTCTCAAAGATATCACAACTCATAATTGAGTAGTTTAAACAATCCATAATACATAAAAGAGAAATATATTTCTAGATTATTTAATGATGAATACAAAGGGAGAGAGGTGTATATATGGGTTGGAGAGATAAAGATACCACACATTCTAGTGAATGTGTGACTAATCTTCCCAAGTAACCCAAATGATTTTTAGACCCCTAAGCAAGCTAATATAATTGTGTAGGTAAAACCTAGTTGGAAAAAGGCCAACACAAACATGCCCACCATAAGCATAGCTTAAGTAGGTGATGATACAAAAAAATGGGTCCAACAAAAAGGCCTAATGAGGTACACATGTACAAAAAAATCTCTCATAAATTAGAGAAAAAGAGAAAACTCGTAGGAAAAATTCCTCCTAAAAAGAGAGATGAGAAGAAGAGGAGAGTAAAAAAAACCCCAAAATGATGATGTTGAAGAAATAAGTACTATAAGTATAGTTCACAAGATGATGAAGGTCGATGATGATGTCCTTTGCCTAAAAATTGTAGAAGCTCCATATGTATCAAACAATGTTTCTTCCATTTAGTAAAGGAAGAACCCAATGTTTTACTAAAAGTCTACCCATTCCATAATGAAAGAAGAAGGTAAAAGTATGAAGATATTTGAATTTGGTCCAAATCATATCTATGGCATGGGTCTAGAAAGAATGTGCACAAAATTTAAAAATAATACCACTGTAGTGAACCAATCAGAAGAATGACATGGAACATTCATTGAAATAATGTCCATGTGAAGAGTGAAGCATGACTCACCAACTAGAGAAAGAAATTCCATAGGAAGATATGAGTCATAAATGATAATAATATGTGTACTCATACTATAAATAATGGAGTCCTCTAAAGTGCAAGGTTGTGAAGGATATAGAAGAGTAATAATAAACACAAGAATGAAAGTAAAATTTGTAATAGGATAATTGAGGTCTAGTAGAATCTCAGCCTATAGTGGGGGCTCGACAAAATAAAGATAATTGTCTACCATGGATGTATCATCATAATAAATAAAATTAGGAGGTGAGATTAAAACTATCTCTGAAGAGATGATAGGTAGTGGAGGAGGAGGCGTGACATAAATCTCAGTAGCATCACTAAAAATATTCTATAGTATGCTTCAAATAGTGCATGAACACTCTGTATGTTCCACATGGCAATGAAGATATATATAAGCATGTAGTACTAGATTGGTGAAAATCTTGTCACAAGTATTATTCCACTTATTAAATTGAATAGGATTAGTGGGTTTAGGAATCTATTGATATAGAAATGGAATATGATTATTGCATGTGAGTAAGTGTTCCATGTAAGCATGCCACGAAGCATAATTTTCCTTCCCAAGAAGGATCACTAGAGATAAAACCACTCTCCTCATTTTGAGTAATAGTGCACACTCTGAAGATGGACTTCAGACTACACCAAAAATAAGTTTAGTCAAATGAGAACAATCTATGCATAAGTAACAATGCATGTTCAAATGGACGTCAGGATTTGTTGATAATGCATCTAAGAATACAAGAGAAATATATGCAAATAATCACTAAATGGGCATAGGTAATAGTTATGAAAATTGAATTTATACAAGGAAGAATGTAGGGCCCACAAAAATCCCCTTGAGACAATCAGTAGGTTGCCCCCTCAAACGTTGGCACTTTATAAAGTAGTGCATTTTACAAGGCAAATTGTCCCAATGCATGGGAAATAAGAAAATAAACACTTTTTCAAAAGATGGTACTAAATTTTGAGTTACCATTTGTAAGATATTAATAATACAATTTCTTGTAAATAAGCCTATGACTAAAAACTTGCACTTAAAACTTTAAAAATCTTGAGAAAAAAAAGGGAAGGTAGCCTTCCAGCTACTCATTATAACTAACATAGAATGACAAACCTCTAAAATCAATCAAATGTCATAAATAATTCTGCCCATACACCCTTATGTGTATTTTACAAGAAAAGGCTTATATATGAAGGTGTTTAATTAAAAGTTAAAAAATAAAAAAGCTATTTTAAATAAACTTAAAACATGCTTTAACTTTTAATTTGTTAGGGTATCATTAGGTTTATATCTTTTGCATATCTAAGAGAAATAAAAGCCCCAAAGAGGTGCTTCCAAGTTGGAATGTACATGAACTTTGACCAACAAAGACTCAGGTCATCACCAAGTAAAATATAGATCTGGAAGATCAAACTAAAGCCTCCATGATAGGATTAGACCAGAAGCTCAACGTTCAATTTTAAAAGTTCAAATGCTTTTGGGTGATGCAAAAAAGAGCTTGGGAGGCAAATCTATCCCATGC
Organism: Torreya grandis; assembly: GCA_037957365.1. Classification (NCBI taxonomy): domain Eukaryota; kingdom Viridiplantae; phylum Streptophyta; class Pinopsida; order Cupressales; family Taxaceae; genus Torreya; species Torreya grandis. The sequence continues at coordinate 590,433 of JARHVA010005449.1, read as the reverse complement.
CACTACTTTCCCGCACCACTTGATGGAAAAAAGATGCTTATCACTTTGTAGATTTATTCTCCCTCTAACATCATTCAAGCACTTTTAGATCTGGATGTCATTTGTAGCTGAGAAACAAAAAAATAAGGTGACATCAAGTTTTTATCACGTGAGAGATTTGTCTTCAACACAAAGCATATTCCCTTCCAATACTTTCTCTATGCTCAAACTAACAAATGCCAAATCTTTTAATCTTCCATGCAGTAGTCACAATGTTTCTTTCACATAATACATAGATCTAGATTTCCAATGTAGATCTACAAGGTTATCAAATGCATCAGAGGCTTGTTGTGGGAGGATTTTGGAATGGTTTTGACTAGTATGTTGAATCTTAGAACATGGCAAGATGAAGATCAATGCCTAGCCTTATAATTACCTAGTATGAATAACAAACACAGGGGTGCAACCAAATGCCTCTATAGTAGCAGATCAAACACCCAAGTGAAAATATAATTCTAGGCTTTTAGTTTAAGATATCATTTCTCTTATGGAAATAAAAAATGCATTCTAGATCAGATCATAAGATATTCCCATAGCCATGTCCTGTTATTAAGCCACACCATGCTCGGCCACACCATTACCATGACACAACCATGCCACAACATGTATAGTTACTAATATAGGAGAAGAAACTCAAATATACATAGTGCTTAAGCATGCAAAACCCTCAAGAGTATGTCTTCCATTGATTTTGATCCACCTTGATGACTATTGAGATGCTGAATCCCAAATTTGATGGATCTAAATACCAAGTGGTGAGATGAAGGCATGCCTTACATGGAATATAATGAGATTGAATTTTGAAATATTTGATTATATCCTTAGAAAAAAATACAAATTCAAGGATGAAAACATATTGATATTTTCTCATTGACTAGATTAGATTCCATTAATAGGAGGCCAATGAATAGGCCATAGTAACACTCACAAGCCATGTTTTGGAACTAGGTCAACAAAATATACCTATAAACACATGAGAGACCAATCTAAGAACATATCCCACCTCTAAAAGCAATAATATATTTGGATTTTGCATAAAAATATCCCTATAATTTTTTTCAGTCACTTTAGGCAATTGAGGGATTTTAAGAAATCCAAAAGTTTTTGAGATTTCAAAAAACTACCCTAGAAATTTTTGTAAATCCTCTAAAAAATTTCCTCACAAATATATAAATAAACTCTATATTTTAAAAACAAATATTATAACATAACAAATCAAACAATCATGAACATAGATTGTCACTCTGATACCATAAAAGAGTTGTAACCAAGATCACCGAATCAATGAATACACATGATGGAGTGATCTCACGAGTCAAGCAAGTGCACAACACATTGTTGATAGCAATTGAAACCATAAAATGATAAAATTTCATAAATATATTGGATTCAAAAATGGATATTAATTTCTTTCACAAACACCCAAAGTTCACAACTCTCAAATCTATCACAGCTCATAACTGAGTAGCTCAAACAATCCATAATACATAGAAGAGTAATAGCTCTCTGGCTCACTAAATGATGAATATAAAGGGAGAGAAGTGTATATATAGGTTGGAGAGAGAAAGATACCATACATTCCATTGAATTTGTGATTAATAGTCCTACGTAACCCAAATGACCTCTAGATCCTAAGCAAGATAATGCAACTAGGTAAAACCCAGTGGAAAAAGGCCTACACTAACAACTACTAATATAGTTGGTAAGGGTGTTTTGAGTATAAATAATGAAAACACCAAGACCCAAAATGTGTTGTATGTTGAAGGTTTGAATCATAACCTATTCAATGTAAGTCAAATGTGTAATCAAGGACACACACTAACCTTTCATTATAGAGGATGTGAGATAAGAAGAGACAAATCAGGAAGGATAATTGCCAATGCCAAGATGATTAGGAACAAGTTATATTTATTGAATTATATCAAGAAGGAGAGATGTTTCATGATCAAGATAGATGAAATTTGGATATGGAATAGAATAATAATACACCTAAACTTTGACAATCTAGTTAGAATTAGCACTAAGAAGTCTATGAGGAACATGCCCAAGATCATCAAACCTACAAACATTCTTTGTAAGGCATGTCAACATGGTAAGCAGACTAAAATAAGGTCCAATTCCAATGAGTACTCTACCATAAAACCCTTAGAGATAATCCACATTTATCTCTATGGGCCTACAATAATTCAAAGCATTCAAGGAGACAACTACTTCATGTTACTCATTGATAATTACTAAAGAATGACTTGGGTTGCATTCTTCAAAGAGAAATTAGAAGCTCTTGACAAGTTCAAGATAGTCAAGGCCCTTGTTGAGAATGAGAAAAATGGGAATATCAAGTGCTTAAGATCTGATAGAGAAGCAAATTTTTGGTCTAATGAGTTTGATGATTTATGTTAGGTTCATGAGATAAGGAGATAATTCACAACAACAAAGACCCCTCATCAGAATAGGGTAGTGGAAAGGAAAAATAGAATAGTACAAGAGATGGTTAAAACTATGTTACATGAGTATATATTATCTGATGGATATCGGAGAGAGGTAGTCAACACTATTGTCTACATTTTGGATATAGGATAAATACGGATCAATGGTAACAAGACTCCTTATGAATTATGAAAGGGTGAACCTACAAATGTAGAACACTTTAGAGTATTTGGGAATAAATGTTTCATCAAAAGATATGATGAAAACTTGGGTAAGTTTGAATCCATATTTGATGAAGGCATATTATTAGAATACTCATCAATGATCTTAACCTATAGATGTTATAACAAGAGACTATAAAAGATAATGGAAAGTACCAATGTAAATATTGATTAGACAAGGAAATATCACTCACAATCAAAGAATACTTTAGAGAATTTGGAATTTAAGAATGATGAGGAGAATATAGATATTGATGAGGAGGAAAAATAAATTTAAGATAAACAAGACTCAAAAGGACCTTCAAGATAGATTCAAAGAGATCATCCTAAATCTCAAATCATTGGCAACAAGAATGCAGGTATGCAAACAAGGAGAAGATTGGTAAGTAATATAAATCAATAAAATGTTGCTCTATTATCCAAAATTGAACCTAAAAGTCTTATAGAAGAAATCAAAGATAAATTTTGGATTAGTGATATCAATGAGGATTTAGATCAAATAGAGAAGAATGAAACTTGGAAACTAGTCCCTAGGCCTAAATACAAAAATGTCATTGGCACAAAATGGGTGTTTAGAAATAAGTTGAATGAAGATGGAGAAGTCACCAAGAACAAGGTTATATTGGTATGCAAGGAATATGCATAGGTTGAATGGGTATAATTTAAAGAGACCTTTGAACCAGTAGCAAGATTTGAAGCAATCATATTATTTTTAGCTTATGCAAGATTCAAGGTATATTAGATGGATATCAGATATGCCTTTTTGAATGGAAATTTAGAATAAGAAGTGTAAATTGATCAAATTAAAGGATTCTCACTAAAAAATAATAAATACTATGTTTGTATATTGAAAAAGGCTCTTTATGGTCTAAATCAAGTTCCTAAATCTTGGTATGCTAGGTTAGACAAGTATCTATTAGATCAAGGATTCAAAAGAGGAGTTTTGGATAGTAATCTATATATAAAAACAAAAAATGACCATCAACTGATAGTAGTTGTTTATGTGGATGACATCATCTTTGGTGAAAATAATAAAAACATGACAAGGTCATTTTTAGAGGTGATGAAGAAAGAATTTGAGATGTCCATGCTAGGAGAACTATCATTCTTTCTTAGATAGCAAATCACTCAATCTAAAAAAGGTATATTCATCTCACAAGTCAAGTACATAAGAGAGATGTGGAAAATGTTTGATATGGAATATTTCAAGGTAGTTAGTACACCGATGATCATAGCATGTAAGTTGAGAAAATAACATGAGTCTTTAAAGGTCAATCAGACATCATATAGGTCAATAATTGTAAGTTTATTGTATACCACTACTTATAGACCTAACATCATGTAAGTAGTAGGTATTATGGGAAGATTTGAAGCATATACAAAGGAGAATCATCTACAAATAGTTAAAAGGATACTTAGCTATCTCAAGGGGACTATGGAATCTAGATTGTGGTGTCCAAAAATCAAGGAGTTCAATTTGATAGCCTACATAGATGAAAATTGGATAGGAAGTATATATGATAGGAAGAGTACTAGTGGAGGAGATTTATTCCTAGGAGGATGCCTAGTGTTATGGATAATCAAGAAGTAACCATTAGTAGATTTGTCCACTTGTGAGGTTGAATACATTGCAACAGCTTCATGTTACACACAAGTCATATGGATGAGATTGACCCTAAAAGACTACAAGTTAGAGTATGATGGTCGAAGCCCTATCTATTATGGAAATACAAGTGATATAAGTATATCAAAGAACCCTATTATGCAATCAAGAACCAAACACATTCCCATCATATATCATTTTCTAAGAGAGTAGGTAATTGAATAAAGTGTCAAACTTGAATATGTTTTTACACAAGATCATATTACAAACATTCTAACCAACCCACTACCAAACGTAACTTTTGAACACCTGAGATAGGAATTGGGTGTAATTCTTGCCCCTATAAATCATTGAAATAGTAAAGTATTGAGGGGGATTTAATCATGCTCATTACCTCCAAGAACATGTGAGTTATTCCAAGAAGGTATGTATGGTTTTAGGGGGAGATTTTTAGGTTGTTAACTAAGCATGATCAATGTTTAAATGGTCTTGTAATATGAGTTCATTATAAAAGATATGACAGTTTTGGAAGACCTTTATCATTAATGTCAAAGGGGGATAAAGATCAAAAAGGGAGAAAAAAGGTCAAGATCAAAAAGGGTGAGAAAAAGTAAGACTAGGTCTAGGAGATGATTTCCATCAAGAGTGGTTGACATAATTTTCTAAGTATATTTTCCATCAATGAAAAAGGGGGACATTATTGGACATTGTCATTTAAAAAGGAGATTGTTGTGTATTTTCATTGATTTTTAAGTTATTAGAATAAGTGTTTTCATTGATGTCAATATAATGTCATTAATGTCAAAGTATGATGTCAAAGGTTCTTTTGAATATGCATGATCAAGTAAGCTTTGAGTTATATGTATGATGAGTTTTATTGCTAGCATAATGAGGGTTATTACTATATAAAATTAGTGATGAGAGAGTTTTGTTTGAATAATATTTTGATGTTAGATTGAGTGATATCATTAAGAATCAACATAAGTGAGTACAGGTCAGTATGTCAAATATCTAGTACTTGAAAATATTTGTCTATATATTATAAGATGGTATGTGTAGGTAGCAGGATGAAATGAGTGAGCTCCAAAGAAGAAATTGTATGGTCTAAAGATCTATGTAAGTCGATCTGAAGATGTTCTGAATGAGATACAAAGATGTGAATGCTTTGAAGAATACTTGAAAGTGTTTGATCATGAAATAGGTTGTTTGAATTTGTACATGAGGTGTTGAGGGCCTTGAAAATGATTAGAAGGTCAGCTCCAAATATCTATGCGTGTTTCTCTAAAGATACTACAAAGATCCTTAGTTGAGCTCCAAATATTTTTAAAAAGCTTCTAAGATGATCCATTCAATATACGATTAAGAGTGAGTGTATGAGGTTGATTGATCATTGATTGTTGATTTGTGGAGCTAAAAGCTTCAAATCCTTGCAAACAAGAGGAACAAACATTGCTGAGATCTAGGAGCACCGACGTCGGCAGCAGGACAGACATCGATCGTGACCAGTGCAGAAGGCCACCGGCGATGGCAGGGAGTCGGCCGACGTCGGCAGAACCAGACTAGCAGGGACCAGCGTCGGTCACCTATGTGTTCCAGAACTACTCGTTACACGGATAGTTAGTTAAGTAAAAAAAGTGTTCGCATGTAAAGGCTAGTTAGAGTCTTTGGTTGTGAGGATAATTGTCTAAATTAAGAGTCTAAGTTATTATTTTAAGTTAGGGATCTATTTATAGACCCATTGGCATGTATTGTAATTAAGGAATGAGATAGAGAGCAAGGCAAGTAAGTTGCTTCCATTGTAAGATCATTGAGTTGCAAGTTATTGCAAGCTCATAGGAGATCTACATGTGTGAATATGGTCTGTTGAATTGCAGGTTGCAGGTTCATGGGAGATCAACTTGAAGTGCTTTAGAGTGCTTGGTGAACTAGCAGGGTTATTACTGACTAGTTGGAGAGGTGAACACCAATTCTGTTTGTGAGTTGGTTGTTGGGACCATTTTTTTGTGTAGGAGAGTGTTGTAGAAGAATTACTGTACACTTGAGGTGTGGCAAACCTCTATAAGGTGAAAGAGTGTGGCAGATCTTTGTTGTATTCTTTTCTATAAAGTGTTAATACAAGATAGTGTATTGTCTCTCATATTCTGTGCTATTGGTGAATTATAGTTACTTGTATTTTTGGTTATTTCCACATTTATAATTGCTTATATTTGGTAATCATACTATGCTCTTTTTGAGGAGTAAGATCCTAACAAAGTGGGATCAGAATAGGTGTTGTTCTTGTGATCCCTGACAAGTGGTGTCAGAGCTGTTGGTTGGGATACTAACAGATTGGATTAGATCTGGTTAGTGTGTTTTGATAACAAGTTACTCATAGGGTTTTTTGTTTGAGTGGGAGTTGAGCAATGGCAGAAGACAGTAAGCTACGGATGGAAAAGTTTAATGGCAAGAACCACCAATTATGGAGGATGTAGATTGAGGATTATCTGTATCAAAAAGATTTGTACCTACCATTGGGAGGGGTTAATTGCAAACCCTCGGATATGAAAGATGAAGAATGGGAGGTTCTTGATCGGAAGGCTTTGAGATCTATTAGATTGAGTCTTGCATCATCTGTGATTTCCAGCTTATCACAGTGTAAGACAATGGTGGAGTTGATGGAATCTTTGGCAAATTTATATGAAAAACCCTCAGCTTCTAATAAGGTATTTCTTATGAAGCATTTATTTAATTTACAAATGTTGGAAGGTGGATCTGTTCATAGCCATCTTAGTGATTTTCATGGTTTGATAAACCAATTAAGTTCAGTCAATATTGTATTTGATGATGAAATTAGAGCTCTCTTAATCTTGTGTTCATTACCTGAAAGTTGGGAAGGTTTGGTAATGGCAGTTTCTAACACTGTGTCTTCTTCAAAAGTCTTAAAAGTGGATGATGTTGTGAGTGTGATCTTGAATGAAGAGATACACAGGAATAACATAGGTGAGTCATCAGGAAATGCTTTGAGTGTTGAAGGCAAAGGAAGGCAAAGAGAGAAGATAGAGCATGGGAGATCAAGGTCCAAGATAGGTAGAAGATCCAAGTCTAGGTATGGCTAAATAACCTGCTGGAAGTGTGGAAAGCAAGGGCACTTAAAGAGAGATTGCAGATCAGGTGAAGATCAGCATGAAGGACATGAAGAAGAAGCAGATGTTGCAAATTATGCTGCATGGGATGCTCTGGTATGTTCTTTGGATAAAGTAGAATCTTGGGTTTTAGATTCTGGTGCCTCTTTTCATGCATCCCAACATAGGGAATTTTTTCATGAGTATGTCCAGGGAGATTTTGGAGAAATTTATGTAGGGGATGGTAAGCCTTGTCAGATTGTTGGCAAAGGGAAAGTGAAGTTGAAACTACAGACAGGTAACACATGGGTGTTAAAAGAGGTCATGCATGTCCCAATTCTGGAGTGGAACTTGATTTTTGTTAGAAGTTTGGGTGATGAGGGTTGCACAGTAACTCTCACAGCGGACTCTTAGAAGGTTACCAAGGGTACACTTGTTGTAGCTAGAGGTAAGAAAGTAGGTACGCTTTATCTATCTACTTGTACTACTGATTCTCTTTTTGGGTTATCTACTTCAGCTGTAGATTCAGAGATGTGGCTTGATAGGCTTGGTCACATAGATAAGAAGGAGATGCTTGTTCTTGAGTCAAAGGGTATGCTTTCAGATTTGGAAGGTATGGATCGTGATTTCTGTATGCAGAAGAAGAAGGTAACGTTTCTTGAGGAATCTAATGTTAGTGATAAGAATAGGAAAGCCTTGGTTTTCAAGGAGAAGGTGACAAACAGAGTTTAGCACAAGATGCAGAAGAATTTTGAGCAGAGCAAGGGTGATTTGGACAAGGATTTGATCCAAAAAAGAGCTCACGGGAAAAATTCAGGTCTCATAAGAAAAACACAGAGACCAACATCGGCAGGAAAATTAGCATTAGCGTCCAGACAGGGACCGACATCGGCTATGTGCAGACCGACGTCGGTGACTCAGGGTAGATAACGACCAGCGTTGGCCAGGGGAAACTGACGTCAGCAAGGTGGCAATCACAAGGAACTAACTTTGGTCATTTGCAGATTGAGATGTGACCAACATCGATTACTGAGACAAATTTTTGGGTGGATAGCAAGCTGTCATGGAGTCTCAAGTGCCCATATGGAGGACTGAAGGTGTAAGTAAGTTCTTAAATTCATCATTTCCCTTCTTTACACTACTTGTTGCTCACTTATGGCATAGGACCAGGACGTTATTAAAGAAGCAAAATAGGTAGATCTAGGAAACAATGGGAGCTTGGCATGGATGAGGATGTGATTCCTTGGAGAAGAACCAAACAGGTGTTTTGGGTAGAGTTGCCAGCTGGAAGTAAGCACTGAGAGACGAATGGATGTTCAGGATGAAGAAGAGCGGAAATGGATACGTGAGATGGAAGATCAAGGTATATGGTCCTGTATTAGCTACAGGGCAATGGAGGTTTGATCATTGTGTTTCTCTTTACCAGGTTGGATAGTATTAGCTACATTATCCTATTACTGTATGATGTGCTTGTTGCAGGGTTACATATACAGGTATTGCTAAACTAAAGGTAAAGCTAGTTTAGGTGTTTGTCATGGAGAATCTGGGAGCAGCAAGATTCTTTGGCATGAGTGTGTTCTAGAGACATGGTAGGTCACATGTTGACTTTGTTTCAGGATGATTGTGTGAAACCGGTTAGCACACCGATGGTTGGACAGTTCATAGAACAGGTGTCTTGATTCACATAATGAGGTTGAGTGCATGGTATGTACTAAACCTGAGTTTTTCCAAGTAGTGGGAGTCATCACAAGTTGGAGCCAATCTGAGAGAGAACCATTAGAGGACAGTTTAGTGGATTCTTATAGGGACTAGCAGCAGGTGCACATGCTATGCAGGTTCAGGTTATTTTCTACATGGTTTGTAGATGTGGATGTGGCAGGTGATTTGGATGACAGGTTTGCACCATGGGATTTGTGGTGGTTGGTCTTCAAGAGTGATCTTGAGGAGGGATACAAGCCAAGGGAACAAACTAGACGGAGTACAGGTACAGGTATAGGTTGCAGCTGTTTATCTCCAAGTGGGAGATTGTTGAGTTGTGGAGCTAAAAGCTTTAACTCCTTACAAACAAGAGGAACAAATGTTGCTGAGATCTAAGAGCATCAGCGTTGGCAGTAGGACTGACATTGGTCGTGACCAGTGCAAAAGGCCACCAGCGATGGTAGGGAGTCGGCCGACGTCGGTAGAACCAGACTAGCAGGGACCGGCGTCGGTCACCTGTGTGTTCCAGAACTGCTCATTACATAGACAGTTAGTTAAGTAAATGAAGTGTTTGCATGTAAAGGCCAGTTAGAGTCTTTGGCTGCGAGGATAATTGTCTAAATTAAGAGTCTAAGTTATTGTTTTAAGTTAGGGATCTATTTATAGACCCATTGGCATGTATTGTAATTAAGGAATGAGATAGAGAGGAAGGCAAGTAAGTTGCTTCCATTGTAAGATCATTGAGTTGTAGGTTGTTGCAAGCTCATAGGAGATCTACATGTGTGAGTATGGTCTGTTGAATTGTAGGTTGCAGGTTCATGGGAGATCAACTTGAAGTGCTTTAGAGTGCTTGGTGAACTGGCAGGGTTATTACTGACTAGTTAGAGAGGTGAACACCAATTCTGTTTGTGAGTTGGTTGTTGGGACCCTTTTTTTGTGTAGGAGAGTGTTGTAGAAGAATTACTATACACTTGAGGTGTGGCAAACCTCTGTAAGGTGAAAGAGTGTGGCGGCTCTTTGTTGTATTCTTTTCTGTAAAGTGTTAATACAAGATAGTGTATTGTCTCTCATATTCTATGCTATTGGTGAATTTTAGTTACTTGTATTTCTGGTTATTTCCGCATTTATAATTGCTTATATTTGGTAATCATACTGTGCTCTTTCTGAGGAGCAAGATCCTAACAAAGTGGGATCAGAACAGGTGTTGTTCTTGTGATCCCTGACATTGACAAGAGGCATTGAAACATAGGAAATTTTTAAGGTGAAACCTACAGGGCGGCTAGAAGGTTAGATTCAAGGTTTGATGTGACTTTCAGTTCAAGGCCTAGAAATCAAAAGAGAGATGGTGGTCAAATGAGGTATCTAGATCAATTTCCATGACATGGGTGAGTAGGTGATCATTGACAGAGGTGAGTCAAGTTTTTTTAAGTATTTGTATGAATTTTTAGGCCATAGTTTACAAGAAAAGTCTTAAAAAGTATTTCAAGGTTTTTTGAGTGCACAAAATGAAGAGTTGTCTAACCAAAAATGTTTTTCAAGTGATCTTTGGCATGTGCAACATCTGCATGAGGATATAAGATATTTGAGGTAGATGAGGAAGAGTTATAGCTCAAATTTACAAGCATTTGTTTCTAGAAAGAGGAGCTAAGTTTTATGAATGATCATTAAGATTGGAAGTTGGTCTAAACCCTCAAAGAACCCAAACATTGAACTAATGTTGAAGACCTTAATCTAAATATATTGAAACTATTTGGTATGGTCAGATAATTGATTAGAGTTTGAATTAAACTCTCTCAGGCACATCTAGGTGTGATTGGTTTTTTAGGTGAGTAAGTAGATCCTACAAGAAAGTGCTTGTTGTTCAAAGATTTGTTATAATAGGTAGAGTTGACCGATTCAAAGTTTTTAAGTGGACGAAGATCAAAGTTTGAGACTTTTATTTATGGTCCATGAATTTTTATTAATAGGTTATAGATCTTAGGTGTTAAAATTTTGTGATCTAAGTTGGCCAATCACTAATAAACATAGTAGTGAAAATAGTAATAAAATTAGGTAGAAGTAAGAAGATGATTCCTGATTTGTTTTCATGTAAGAGTGATGTATTAAATTTCATGATTATTCTTCTTAGGAATTGAAAATGTATCAATGATTTTCATAATCTTGGAATTTAGTGTAAGAGGTTGGAACATTGAATCCAAAATGGATTTTCTAATTGAGTAGAGTGTGTGAGAGAGAAGATCAACATAGTGGTCTGCAAGACCAATAAGTTTCATTAGATCTCATGATATGTTTGATGGAGTTTAATATAATTATGATATAATATATTGTTAACATATTTAAATCCATTGAAAATTTACAATCAAGTGTTAGAATTTCATGTTTCCTTGACTATTTTTAAAGTCAGTTGATAGTTCTAAGTGAACATCTTACAAAGAAGAGTTTGATCTTGTATACCCTGATTTGAAGCATATGATGAAGTTTTTGATGACCCTATGGTCATGAGGTTTATGAATATGCAAAAATTTTCCATTATTTTTTGGCAAAGTTGAGTTTATTCCTCAATTTTTCAAGATAGAGTTTTTGTATATGCACATGCCTTTTATGAATAGTGATTTGAGAAGGGGTTCAAATGGTAGTTGGACCTATAAGATATTGTGGACCTAAAGTGAAGTTGGATAAGGTATATTGGAGTGGAATATTATTTTTTTATACATTTTAAGGTGTTTTAATATGATTCAAGGAATATTAAAGGGTAATGTGTTGCTAAGAAGACCTATTATGTCTCCATAAAGCCTAAAAGAGGAGTAAGGGATAATTAAGTTATGGTTAACCTAATTTATTGATTTATTCATGATTAAGGAATTATATTTTAATATTTTAAGACCTATTCATGATCGACCTAAGATATTTGATGTATGGCCAACTAAGAAGGATATGATCAAGTGACTTGTATAAAAGCAAGGCAGTTTAGGCCTATTTTGAGTGCTAAGAGAGTGTAGAGAATAATTAAATGATATATAATATTGGTGATTATAATGAGGTCATGTTGAACATAAAATAAGTGTCATGAATATATAACATATGTTCTACATATTATAGTCAAGGTTAGAATACCTGATCAAGCCATAAAGAGGGATAATTGAGCGAAGAAGGTTAAAGGCAAGTTTGAGAGGGATAAAAGTGAGAAAAGAGCTAAGGATGAATATAATCATATATTATATGATTAATAATTGTTTATGAATGTGATAAATTTTATTATGTGTCTAATCTAGTGCCAAGCCATCTAGGCGGTTGGTGCCTCCTTACAAGTGTGTGCTTGTTAAAGCCTATTTGAGTTGGTACTGAGCTAGTTGGGGTTGGTGCTCCATTTGGAGTTGGTGCTTCACTAAAGATTGATATTTTCCTTAAAATATTATATTCCATTTGGTTCATCAATGGGTTTTCTTCCCTTTAAGGTTTTCCCACATATATGTTGTGTTCATGTGTTTCATGCTATTACGATTTGATGTTTATGCTTGCTAAGATGTACATGTTTGTTAAAATGGCCCATGTATGATTAGGTGGAATTGAATGAAAAGTTTTGAAAAATGATTCAAGCACACCTCCTTTTATTAGTTTTTATTCAAATAACCATTAGTTTACTAAGCTTCTAATTCATCATCTTGATGTTTTTCAAGAGAGATTACTAGAGCCAATGATAAAAAGTTGCCTTGGGGGGAGGATCCCAACCCCTATTATCACCATCATGATTTGCGTGAAGAAATACATAGCCACTATAATCATCTCCAAATATATAAGAGACACTTATACCACCATATAATCGGGAAGACCATTAAGGTGGTGAATGATGAGGAGAATGACTCCAGTGTCTAGTTCTAAAATTCTACCAACATGGTTTATGCCCTCATCCTCAGGGAGGTATAAGATAAAATAGAGGCTTAGGAGGTTCACATATATCTATGCACATGAAATTTCCTTAGTGTTTCAAAAAATTATTGAGCTGGTTAAGCTCCAAGCTTACTTTATCAGTCTGGCTTTAAATCTCAAGTGTAACATTATATATAGCAATACTTTTTTTAGTAATAGAAAAACTATGTTCCATCTCTTCATGTTTAAATCAATAATAATTTTTATATTTTAATATTTGAAATAAAATATAATCATGAAATATTTTTCATAATCTATTTTATTTTATAGGCAACAAATATGAGTCCCCAAAGAGAGCCATTTTCCATGTAAAGAATTTAGGTTAGAAACACTGAAAGAGGGAGTGAATCCAATGTCACACAAATTATGCATGAGTGCACAACCAAAAGGGTGCTATGATTCTTACGTTATCGACAATCTAATTAGATGGGGTTAAAAACCCTTAAATTCTTTAGTCATTCACTCATATGTAAACCCTGATGAAGGAGACACCATAAAAAATAAGATTTTTGGGGCTCAATGATATTAATTTGCACAATGTTAAAATGCTTGGTCCAAACCCCATGACTGGAATGGATATTCCATCTAAGGTTAAGCATTTAATTTGGAATATGTTAAGGGGATAGAAAATTATAACCCAACTGAGGATAATATTGAGTTCAGGAGGTGGTTATAGGCCAATGTCAATTTTTCACCAAGGAATAAGGGAGTTGACCCATATTATGTACAAATATTCATTAAGTATAGACCCTTTAATTTATTATATAGCCTCTACATTTGAATTATTTAAATGATTTTTTTTCTAAATTTTCTTCCAAGTGAGCTAGGACTAATTCAACATGCAAAAGAGATCACATATAGACTTCACACCTTTTTTAAATAGTCTTAATCCTTTATCCCAAGGGACTAAGGCAAAGGGAACATTGTTAAAATTTAAGTAAGATAACCACCAAAGAGACTAGGAGTTAATTGATAGGCCACTCTTGAACCCCTCACATAACTAATTAATATGAGGCTTAAACTTCTCCCATGCTTTCCATAGGATTTGAATAACAGAGGTACCCTTGATTTTAATGGGCACTGGGGTAATAATAAAGGAGTGAAGACCCAGGCCTTACCAAGTATTTCTACCACATAGAAGCCCTTAAGAAATATAATGATGAAGAATAATATTTTAGGATTCATCACCAACAAAACCTCTAAAAATCCATTTTACACCAAGAGTAAGGCCTTCAATTTTAGTGTCTAAAATACCTAGACCACTAAATTCCTTGGGTTGGCAACATATGTTCTAGAAATATTTGTGGAATCCCTTGTGACCCTCAAAATTAGCCCATAAAATATCTCTTAATATTATTTCTAATTTACTTTAAGTGGCATTAGAAGGGGCCCAACAGGAAGAATATTAAACACGAGTAGCTACCAAAACCTTGAAACAAATCTAAAACTTACTTATAAGAGATAAAGGCTTTGTGATCTAAAAATAATTTATTTTAAACCATTTTCACCACATAATACCATAACTCAAAGGGAGAAGTCTAAAAATCAAAAGGGATGCAAAGAAACTTAAACTACACCCCTAGAAGAAGCCATTGCCATTGATATCCCTCCAGCCAAGGATGTTTATAACCTAGAGTTTGGTGGCAATATTGATTATTTGTCTATTAGATAGATGAGCCTATATCCAAACAAAAAATATGGAGACATTCCATAGCATTATTAAATCTCTCTTATTATTCTTGAAGAGTGAGAAAATAATCATCTACAAAATGGCCATTCAATAGTTATTTGTCAGACTGGGGGAGGGAAAAGAATTTCACCAATCATTTGGTAGTGTAATTATCTAATAGATAGATAAATCCTTCTAATTCTAGCACATATAATGAAGGGGATAAAATGAATCCTTATCAAATATTATGATGAAGTTTAAATTCATAAGATTGGGTGTTGTTGATTGTAATACATGCCCTAGCATCTTGGAAGAGCATATTTACCATTTGAATAAATTTGAGGCCAAAATCAAGGGCCTGTAACATGACTAGAATAAAGGGACACTCAATATTATCATAAGCCTTCTCAAAATCTATCTTGATAAACATAAATTTTTGATTAGATATATGAACCCATTCCATACCTTCCCAAATAACAATGACAATATCCAAAATGAACTTGTATTAAATAAAGCTAGTTTATTCACTTCTAATAATTAAAGGAAGAATATGTTTGAAATGAGGGTTAAATCCTTAACAATATTATTATAGGAGACATTTAATAGAGTAATAGGTCTCCAATTGGTGATAATTTTAGGATCACCAGCCTTGGGAATAAATTTAATATTACCCTAACTTATAAGGGGTCCTAAAGAGTTAGTTAAAAAAACTTCAGAATATACCTTATAAAGATCAAGGCCAATAGTATCCCAAAGAGTCTAGTAGAATTCACATAGGAAACCATCAATCCTAGAGCTTTGTCAACTTCCATATACTTAACTCCCTCATGGATATCACTGAGAGATAAGGGCCTATCAAAGGTGGTCCTTTGGGAATTGCAAACTTTAGAGGGCACAACCTGGAGGCATTGATGTAGAGTTGCTTCCCATCTAGAGAAGAGGCTTGTAGTGAAAAACACCATGGTAGTGATGAAAAAAATATTGTATAATTTCAATAAGTTTAGTGAGTTAAGTGTTTCCTTCCTTGATAAATTTAATTCTATCATCATCTATCCTAGAATAGAGAAGGGTAAATAAGTCCTTAGAGACTTTATCAACTATTTTCAACCAATGCATGTGAGCTCTTAGTTGAGCACCTCTATCCTTGTGAACCTCTTCTAATTGAATCTTATGATGCTAATGGGATGCTTGATTTTGAACTTGAAAATTTAAAGGAGATAAATCTAGTTCCTATGAAACTTATAAATATTCATGGTTTGTAGCATTATGTGTATGGCATCTAAAAGAGGCCACTTATTTAGCATAGATCTGAAGAAATGTAGAGGTGAATCAAGAGCATTTGATCACCACTAAATCCATTCGGTGTCCCACTCTAGTTGGGGAACTAGATTCTAAATTTTGATAATATACCCCATTATTCTTTCATGTTTAAGGTTGGCAGTATTGAGATAGAATTGAGTGGAGGTAGGATTCACTTGAGGTATGGTCCACTCAATATTAAAATAGATAGGGTGATGATCTGATAAAAAAATATTGAGGATGATTGACAGTGGTTTTTCATGCACTAGGGCAAAAAATAAAATATCTTATTCAGTTAACAAATATCAATCAATCCACTGAAGTACCTTATCTTCTCCTTATAAAAAATTAGACCAAGTAAACTAGGGGGTAGTTAAATTTTTCCTCTGATGGTGATTGGGTCAAACACCCTGAGTTTGTTGCACATATAAAATTAGACTTCTCATTTACTAGCACATTAATAGATTGGGAAGATCCCTTATTTATCCTCAGTTAATTCCATCATGTTGAAATCACCATAGAGGATCCAATGCACATTAAAAAGTGATTTAGCCAACCATATTCATAGATATTCCCATTCCACATCATCATTAAAGGCATACAAGTTAACCAACCCGATGATGTGATTATTAAATTCAAAAAGGGTCTAAACCACTCAATGAGTGGGGTTTGATCCCTAATAAATTATGTTCTAAGAAAGCTTTGGAACCAAAAAAGTGATAACCTCACCATGCCCAACTTCATTCCTAGTAGCCTGACATATGGTCCCAGGCCAAATTATTTGTGTTACATTCTATAGTTAAAAGCTATAAATCTTAAACTCTTGCAAGCAAATAATTCTCATGCCACTAAAAAGATAACAACTATTCATTTTCACATAATTATGTAAAGGATTAGTAAGGCCTCAAACATTCCAATAGTAGACAATCATTACGAACCATCAAGGTGCATGTAATTCTCCTCTATGAGATCTTCAAGTGTGGAAAACTAATTATATATGGGTTTTTTGGGCATGTAGTCAGACATTTTAAATGGTTGTCTATTATGAGCCATCTATTCCTCCTCATCATGACATGAAGAGGGACTTCAAGAGTGCCAAAACACTGATTTATAGTCCAAGGTGACTAAAATCGATTCTTCCTCTAAAATGTTCAGCCTATGAGAGGGTTGTGATAGTGGAGATGAGGGTAGTGCCTAAACTAGAGAAGCCACTACTTGTGGAGTATGTAAAATTGAGAATGAAGCTTTTTTAGGCAAAATAATTTTTCTAGAAAAAATCAAGCAATGATTGTCCCCAAATATGTTTGTATGAATAAGCTTGTGGCTTATTGTCACTTTTTGAAGATTTATTATTTTTTTATTGGTGACTATGGTCTAACCATCATTATTTCCATTTTGAGGTTTAGCCTCAAGACCACCATTTTCTTGAGAATCAGTAGTGTATGAACCATCAAAGGACATTCCTTGATCATATGGTCCAAGAAATGGCACTGAAATCAAGTATTCAGGATATTGATATATAAAACACATTGAGAAAATCATTTTGTGCCAATTTTTATATCAATAGAGTCTTTAAAGTCTTGGGATAAATCCACTTCAATAGAAACCCTCTTTTGAGGATGATCCATAAATAACTTGGTCTACTCAAGTATATGAAGCGCCCTATGAGTTTTATGAGTTGGTAAAAAAAAACCCATAATGGGAGAGGTAAGCTAGGAATCTCAACCCAAATGGGGATTTTCATCTTTGCTTGTTCTAAAACCTAAAAATCCTAAGTCCAATGAGAAAATGTAACTAGAGTATTACAAATAAACTAAGGCCCATGGTTAATAATGGCTTTGTAGTGTTGTGGGTTGAAGAAATTAAACAAAAAAAAGCCCTTGGTAAGGTTCTGGACTCTTTCTAATTTCACTCCATGGCCTCACCAATGGTTGTGGACCCATTATTTCAGAAGGATCTCAAGGGATAATCGACCTAAAAAATAAGAAATTAAAGTAAAATTTAAAAAAAATGATAGGCTTTGTCAAATTCAAGCATATCCAAAACAACATTAGGTAATGGAGAATTAGTATCAACAACATTACCTCATGAAAGACTTTTAGGATGAATTTCCTTGCCTACTTTAGGGCCATGGTTACTTTCACTCACTCTATCTTTCTCTATAGACGTAGATGTAGAGAGACACAATGGCAATTTAAAAAAGGGTACCCCCTATCACCCAAAGGGAAAAATGTTGATCAAGACCAGCAATAAATACAAAGTAAATTAAAATGCTATCTAGATCCATGATGATCGATAGTATGATAGGGCTACTTAAAGGCTCATCAATGTAGAGCTTCAAAACCTCTTTACCTTTGATTTAGAAAAGGTGAAATAGTGAAATGTATAAATAGAAAATTTACCTCAATAAGGTAGTATGAAATGTTACATCATCTTATTATAAACAAGAGAAAAATCCATTATTATGGTAATATTGACACTATAGGATTTTTTTAGAGAAACAAAATTTAAAATAAGATTTAATGTTTTTTTTTAAAAATAATACAATATAACTTTGCAATAACCTTGTGTATCTTTATATCTTCATTCAAGTTTTGTATTATTCTCTTGTTTAATGCATATTGTTTCTTGTCTTTCTTCATAAAATATCATGTAACTTTAAATTTTTAGTTCACTTTTGAGTTCTACTCTTCCATGTAAAGTACGATATGAATCTAAATACTTGTGCATCTAATCATTTTAATTATTTTCTCTAAATATTTATTTTATTCACTCTCTCTAAAATTATTTCTAACTTTCCTTTTTAAACACCCCTCCCCATAAACAATTTTGAAACTGAATAATGTACATATTTTCTTTTGTTCATTTTCTTGATTTTAGTAAAGGGAACCTTCCCTCATAATAGAGGAGGGAATTTTTGTTCCCTTCACTATTGAATAATTTTCCTTGTGTTTCACTTGTGTAAAATAATCTACTACTAATTTTTTCACTTATTATGGGGCATGTTTTTGTCTTTTGAGTGTTACCCACAAAACCTAGTATTCTTCCTATATGACCATCTTTAGTGTGTTCATGCACCTATCTACCAACTATATATTTACTAATTCTAGGATATGAAATAATATATCTATTCTAACCTCCAAGATTTTTCCTAGGATAATAGAATAAGTTTATCCCAATAGCTATAGTTTTATTTTTCTTGGATGAGGAAGAAAAAAGGGTAGATCTTGCATGAACACAAAGCTAACCTAAATAGATTGTGATAAGTTTTTTTTAAATATCCATTCACTCTCCATTTTTTCCCAAATATTAAGTTTACTTCACTCTAGCTGAAATAAATTCACTAGAGAAATTAAAATTAAAATAAATTCAAACCCATTCTTCAATTTTCAAAATAAACATAACTTTAAATTATGTTTAGAGATAAAGAATCAAAATAAGAAGTATACAAGATAACCATCTAGTCTAGATAAAACAAAAAAGGTGGAAATTTCACAAGTATAAAATTAATCCCCTCATGAACTATCCTTCCTTAAACTATAAAGTTTTTAACCATAGATAAATTACCTTTGGATTAGGTTACAGAGTCACTGGATCTTGTTGGACAACTACATGAACCATCTAAGGGTTCAAGAAATAATTTTATTAAGTTCATTGGTGACCCAAAAAACATCATGATGAATATTATTCTATGTTTATTATTGCATAAATTATTCTTGGTATTTAATATGAGGATTAGTAGTAAGGTTATTTGTATAAACTATGCATGAAGGAATTTTTGAGTGGTTTTACAACCTCACTCTTTATTCCATTCAAAATTTGAATATGATGAAATAAGTGTTTAAAATTCATTTAAAATTTAATAAAGACATGGATTCTATTCTTGTATAATTAACACATATGAATAAATAGGTTCATGAACCTATAAGGGAATTTATGGCTAAGCTTAATAAATATTTGAATAGAATTCTAGCTACATCCAAGCCCATGGATAATAACCATAATTATTTATTCATCAATGATTGGATACCTAAATTTGGATTTATATTGAGAAGGAACCAAGGAGTTGACCTGAATGATGCTTAGTCTTTGACTTTTGAATTTTAATATGACCTGATAATGATAGGTAAACTAAATAAAGACCCAATTAAGGTAAAATGTAAAAATTTAAATTAGAATTTAACCAATTTATTAATTTAAAGGATAATGACATCCTTGCTTTGAATAAGTAATTATATTACAAGACATAAGGTCCTCATTATCAATATATGCTAAGGAGGAAATTCACATTGTACAATGCAAATACCCATTATCTACCATCACCACAACACAAACTATAATTCAAATCCCCCCATTTACATCCATTCTTGGAAATGTAGTCTTTAAAGTAGAAATTGTATATGAGGATGAAGAAATTGAAGCTGAGACAAAAAATCTAGTTTTTCCATATTTTGAACTTGAATAATGTGAATAATAATATAATATTGGGTACCTAGAGTATGAATCACACTATGATGATCATGATGATGTATTCATAGAGATGAATAACTAGTCCTTCGACGTCTTCACAAAATCTTAAAATAAAAAATAATATTCTACAAATGGAAAGGAAGTTGAGAAATCTAATGATAAATAACATGCAAAGAGTAAATAAGTTTTAAAGATGCCTTCACATAATTCATTCTTCCTAGAGTTTATCCTTTGCCTATTTAACCCAAAGATAAATAACCTGAAGGAAGTAAATACTTCATCTTAGTCTCATATTTCCATTAATTATATGATTAGTACCTTAAATTTTTTTTAATTTTTTCATAAGTTAATGTGACTCCTTAAGCCTCAAATTCTACATGTCTACCTACATTTGATATAGTTGAGCATGTGAATAGAATTAAAATCCAAATGTCCCAAGCTAAATACTTGAGGTCTAATCCATATCAATTAGATAGGTTAGTTAAATTCAAAAAAGGAAATAACCCTAGTATTTTGGGATCTACATCCAAAGGTATCCTTTCTACATCTACTAGTTAAAATCCTTAGAATTCTATGGTTGCCTCTACCTTAAGCTATAAAAAAATATACCCTTTAACATATATATTTTCATTAAAGGCCAAAATATTATCAACTACATAATAGATACTATAACCTTCAATAATGTGATGCCTATAAAGGTTGATCATGTAGTGGGTCTAACAAACACCATATTATTTGGTTGTTACTCCTTAATAGGACCTAAATAATTACCTTTATTAAATAATATCAAAGAGACTATATTAGTCTTGGTTTATTTCCCAAAAAATATAGTTAAAATGACCATCCTATTTCAAAATATTCTTATAACTTATGGGATTTTATTGGGTATAATGTTTTTTAGATATTAGGAGGATAAATTTAGATGGACCTATCTTATTCCATGATCTTGATGAAAGGATTAAACTAAATGTTATAACCTAAAATAAATGTCATATTCATAAGAAAAAAAATAAGAATATCCACTTGATAATATTTAGTATGAATATGATGGAAAGGGAAATTAGATGTCTGAAAGTGATTTGGATAATCCAAATGTCACTAAAAATGATCCCAATGACATATATTCTCTTGAGTTTGATGAAATATTCTTCTCCACTAGTATAGATGAAATATATATTATAACTTCTACTAATGAAAATTTCCCCTTTTCTAACAAATTATAGTTAAAATGTATGAATAATGTTGTAGAATATGAAGGTCTATATCTAGGTTTATAATTAGTAGAAGAAATGGGTATAAATAAATTAAAATCCTACGGAGATGTGGATTTGATTATGAATCAAGTGAGGGACCAATACCAAGTAAATAATGATTTCTTAAAACACAACCAAAATCAGATTGGGATTGTATTAAATTTTTCAAAGTTTTTTATAATTGCAGTCACTAAAGAGGAAAATACAAAAATTGATGATTGGTTGTGTCTACTTCTTATTATCCCTCATTCAAGTATTGATAAAAAAAAGTATAGTATAGACCAAATGTACACGATAATTTAAAACATTGGTAAGTGTTCTACAATGATAAGTATATCATAGCTTTCATCAAAATTTATAGTAATTTAAAAAACCCATACTTTGAAGGCAATTCCTCTACCTTTAGAGAATACTAGTGATAAATAAATGAAGAGAATGATGAATGTGTTTCTGTCATTGAAGCTAAAAATGGATCTAAATTTTAAAATGAAAAAGTATATGACAAGATAATCTAGTTCAAAGGGATTGTTTTTTTCAAGGATTAATATCTTTGTAAGATCTATTTGCCAAACATGAAAGATACATCAAAAAGAAAATTCAAGAAGAACTAGTTGGATCCCCAAAGTATAAAAATGTAAAAATTTGTAATGATGAAGAACCAAGGCATGTAAACATCATAATAAATATGTAAGTTTATAAACCTTTTCAAATTTTATAATTTTTTTTCTCTTAGTATTATGTCAAACTAAAATTCTTTAGATTGACAGAGATGATGCATAAGACTCCTTTGAAAACTATTATTATTCCATATTGGAAAAAATAAAGGCATTAAAATCCTAAGGTTTATGGAACCATATTTAGAAAGGTCCATAAAATATTCAATGCATGAATAATTTTTCCCAACAATCATTCCACTTAGGGTTCTAACATTGTGCCTATTCATGAGAAAAACATGATATAATAATTTGTGTTGACTTTCAAAATTTGAATCAAGCTCCACTAAATAATAATTTTATTATTCCTATCATCGACCAAATACTACATGTTATTACAGGTTTATAAATTTTGTGAATGATTTCTTGTTTTTAAGGTTATAATCAAGTTGAATTTTCCAAGATCAATATGAATAAACATTTACAACCCCATGGTGTAGGTTTTTATATAAGATAATTCCATTTGGTCTCATTAATACATGCACAACATTCTAAAGAATAATGGATTTGGAATTTTTCAACATGAATAATAAAATCATATTGGCCTATATTGATGATTTGACTATCTTCTTAAAAAGTGGGAATATTTATATGAACACCTAGAGAAGGTAGTTGGGATATTTTGAGCTCATGGTATCTTATTGAATGCTAAGAAATTTTTTTTAGGGTCACAAAACAAAATATCATAGGTCATTTATTATCCAAATAAGGAATGAAAATAGACCCATAAAGAGTTTAAGCTACCCATAAACTATCTCTCCCTATAATAAAGCCTAACATTTGTTCTTTTTTCATAAAAGTGAATTTACTAAGAAGGTTCATGCCTAAATTTTTAGAGCTAACAAAGAATATAGTTAATATGAATAAATTAAAAGATATGTTCAAAAGGAACAAATATGGAAATAATGATTTTTAATAAATAATAACTACCATTGCTAGAATACCATGCTTATTTGCCTAAATTTCAATAAGGATTTTATCATTTATAACTATTAATTATAGCACACACTTTTATCTATTTTAGTACAAAATAATGATGAAGGAATAAAATAAACTGTTGGATTTATGAGCTATGGATTGAAAAACCACCATCTCAAATAATCTTCAATCAAGAAACAAGCCTACATGGTAGTCAAGGTGATAAATCAATCTAGGTATTATATTTTGAATTCTCATACCATTTTGGTGGTCCTTGATATAGTTTTAAAGTATATTGTGACATAAAAATAACTTGTCTCAAAGAGAGGAGGGTGGATTGAAAAATTAAAATAATATGACCTTGAGATCAAACCCACCAAGCTATTCAAAGGAAGAGGCATGTGCCAATTGATTATATAAGGATCTGATGATTGAATGAAAGATTTGTTTGAAGTGGTAAACAAAGCAAAACATTCATATTATCCTTTGCCAGTATTATTCTATTTTGTTGATAAATTTTAATTAGGCATTATCAATTTTGTAATGGATGGATAATTCCCTTATCACTTAAATACCAAAGAGTAGTTAAGTTGAGAGATACTATATATGTCATATAGAATAATATATTGACACAAAAATAATTCCTTTAGCACCTAAATACAAAAGAGTAGTTAAGTTGAGAGTTACATGGTAGTTAAGGTTATAAATCAATCTAGGTATTAAATTTTGAATTATGATATGATTGTAGTGGTCCTTGATATAGTTGTAAATTATATCTTGACATAAAAATAAATTGTCTCAAAGAGAGGAGGGTGGATTGAAAAATTAAAATAATATGACCTTGAGATCAAACCCACCAAGCTAGTCAAAGGAAGAGGCCTATGACAATTTATTATGGAAGGAGTTGATGATTGAAAGAAAGATTTTTTTGAAGTGGTAAACAAAAAAAAAACATAAATATTATCCTTTTGTAGTATTTTTCTATTTCGTTGATGAATGTTATTAAGACATTATCAATTTTTTAATAGATGGATAATTCTCTTAGCACCTAAATACCAAAGAGTAGTTAAGTTGAGAGTTATAAAACATGTCATCTAGAATAATACTTTTTTCAAGAAGAGTATTTATGGCTTCTTCCTAAAGTGTGTTGATAAGGATAAAAATTATTATTAAAATCATATCATAATGATCCATGTAAAGGTCATTTCTCTAAACTTATTACTATATAAGAAAATATAAGATATCATTAACATTGGCCCTATCTCTTCAAATATTCTTGGAGATGGGTTTCAATAAGTGAGGTATGTCAACCTATTTTTGGAAGACCAAGACTTGAAACACTTCTTCTCTATCTCATTATGATTGAAGATCCATTTCAATATTAGTGTTTGGATTTCATTAGCATGCTAAACCCACATTCAAGTGAAATTTCAACATATATTCTTATGGAAATAAAATAATTCAAATAATGGTTGAGGCCATATTTATGAAGAAGACTACTTCTAAAGTAGTGTGCAATTTTATCAAGGAGAACATTTTGGTCATATTTTCCAAACGTCATAAGATTATACTAATAATGATACTATGTATTCCTCATGCAAACTATTTTTATTTTATTTTATGGGTATGGAATTTGTCTATCACATACTTTAGATTATCACCCCAAGGGTGATTGGGAAGCTGAATTAAGTAACACAAAGATTATTACCATCATTTATAAGTTAGTGGGTGAAAATTATAAGAATTCGATCAAGATTTTATATGATGCATTATGGGTTGATCATATCACTCTAAAGAGAGCCATCATAATGGCTACATTTTTTTCTTATAGGACATATTTTGAAATCCACATTTTCATAGAGTTTCCTATATTACAGATAGCAAGATCAGTTGAAGAATAAAAATTTAAATATTATATTGACAATAGGATCATGTAATTTAATAAGATAGAATAAGAACGGATCATATTCATTGACTATATCATTAAACATAAAATAAGGTATATATATATATATATTAAAATCAATGAATAGAGACTTATAGATTGGAGATATAGTTTTGTTGTGGGATAAGAGAAGATAACTCAAAGGTAGTTATCATAAGTTTGACTTTGTGTGGATAGGTCCATTAAAGATCCATTACTTCTATGTTGATAATACATACTATTTAGTGTAAAAGGATGGACTTCACCTTCCATTATCCTACAATGGTAAATATTCAAAACATTACTTCAAAAGAAATAAAGTTTTCCTTTACATGTACATAGGTAATTTAGGATTTTTTTGTGTTTCCATTTTTGCATTGTCTTGTTTCCTTTCTATTTTGTGTCTTTCCTTTACTTTATGGCGTGTTTTTCTTTATTTAATTTTTTTTTAAGTGTCTTATCATAAAATTTTGAAATAATAATGACTCTATGGCCAATGGATAAGGTACTAGTCAATGAAACCATGAAATTGTAGATGTATTTTTTATCCTTTTAAGTCCAAATCTCCAATGAGAGCCAAATGTCATAAAAATTTGGCCCTCCCTATTAAGATATGAATAACCAAAAGCACACAACTGATTACCAAATACAAGCAACTTAATATGCAGAATTAACCAGAATCAACAAGTAACTAGAATCCAGAAATAACACAAGATATGAGAGACAATACACAACTTGTATTAAAACTCTTGCAGAAAGGAATACAATAAATAAGATGCCACTTCTTCTCCACCACCTCTTCAGAGGCTTCCCACACCTCAAGTGAATAGTAATTCTCTCCTCAAAGCTCTCTCTCTTAGGTCCCAACACCCAACTCAAACACAGAGTTGGTGTTCACCTTACACCTGTGCTCCACGCACACCACAAGTGCTCCACGCACTCTACAAGTACTCAACATACTTCAATTAGATCTCCCCTGAATTGCAACAACCTACAACCCAATCTGATCTCACTTATGGAAGGAACTTCCTTGCCTTCCTCTTTGCTCTGAGTACACACTTGTACTCCAAGTAGATCCTGCCTGATACTGCTCCCTGTTGTGTTGTTGTCCTCTCTAACTTTACACACCTACAAATCAATTTGGTTTGGCACACCTGTGAACCTTGACCTTGCACACACATACACCTACATATCAATGATCTTACTTACCGTGTAGATCTCTTATAGAAGCCATGCTCACCTAATGACCAAGATCATACACTCCTAAAGAACCCTACTGATTCTCCAATCCAGCACCCACCTTGGTACTGTGGCACTAGGAGGAACACACCATGCTCACCTCACACACAGAAGGAGCTTATAATAATGCTCTCTTACTCTCTAGCACAAGTTTACAATACAACCATGAGTCTATTAAATAGATCTCATCCAAACAATAATTAGACACCTAATTATAATAATTAGACACCTAATTATAATAATTAGATCTGCAGCTCTCAGTCTAAAATTAGCTCTAAACATGCAAACACTTGGTTCATCAACCAACTGCCCGTAATATACTCGCAGCTCAAACCACAGGTGATCGACATCGGTCCCTGTCTGCCTGGGGGTCACCGATGCTGGCCGACTACTGACTGACGTCAGTTTATCTCCTACCTTATCCTACCAACGTCGGTTTGCCTGACCAATGCTGGTGTCTGTGACACTCCAGAAACTCTTCCAATGGCCTTCTCCATGTCTGCATCAGTGAAGCTTTTAGTTCCATAACCTAACAATCTCCCACTTGGAGATAAATAGCTGCACTATACCTGTACGTATACCCCATCTAATCTATTTCCTGGCTTGTATCCCTCTTCAAGCTCAACCTTGAAGACCACCCACCACACAACCTGTGGTGTACCTCCTGTCATTCGAGTACCCTACCGCATCCAAACCTACAATCCCATGTAGTGAAGTCCTGACCCTGAGTAGCATGAATCCCTGCTGCTGGTCCCTCTCAAATACTTGAGAATCCACTTCTCTGAATTGGCTCCTAACTCTCTGACAACACCAACTACTTGGGCAAACTCAGGTCTATGCTAGACCTCATGTGATTTCAGACACTAAACTGTCCAGCCTTTGGTGTGCTCTGATTCTGCATCCTAAACCTCGCCAACACCTGATTCACATCAGCTCCCACTGGAGACAAAATCAACCTGTGATCTCCCATGTCTCCCATGTCAAAGAATTTCACTACTCTAAATTCTTCATAACATGCCACTGAACTAATCTTACCCTTAGCTCAGCAAAACCCTGTATGTCTGAACCTGTACCAAGCTCATCCTCCACATACAGCAACTAGATAATGTTGTGACCATCATCCACCTAGTAAGACAAACACAATGGTTATACTGACATTGACTAAAGCCCTGCTTTGTCATCCACCTGGTACCACCTGTCAGTCCTGTCCCACTATCCTGCAGCTACCTCAAAACCATATGCTTGGCCTTCTGTCTCACGTGTCTGTTCTCTCTATTCTTCAACTAAGGTATCCATTCATCTCTATGCTTTCATCCCTGTTGGCAACCCTACCAAGTCTCTGCTTGGTTCTGCATCATATTCCTACCATGCTCCCATTGTTTCCTGGATCCTTCTTGCTCTATAGTAAGCAACTAGTATAAAGAAGAGGAATAATGAATTTGAGGCCTACTTACGTCTTCAGTCCTCCATGTGGGTGTTTGAGACTCCTTGACAGCTCACTGTCCACCCAAAATTTGTTACAGTGACCAACCTCGGTCACCACACAGTCTACATCTGACTGACGTCGGTTCCATGCACCTGTCCTGACTACCAACCTGCCGACGTCGATGTCCTCCTGCTACCAACGTCGGTCCTCATGACTGACGTCAGTCTTACCTACTGCCAACATTGGTTTTCCTATCGACGGTGGTACCTATGTTTCCTATGAGTGATGACTTTTTACCTGTGAGCTCCTTTGAATCAATCCCCATGTCCAAACTACCCTGCTCAAAAGTATCCAGTGCCATCCACTGGTCTCTGTCTACCATCTCCTCTAAGAACACTAAGGATTTCTAGTTCTTAAGCCTATCAAATATATCTATCTTTCGCTTAAGAACATGCATCTCTTTCCTGCTCATGTGACCAAGCCTACGAAGCCACGTCTCCACAACAAAAGAAGAATCAGTAATATAAACAAGTAGATAAAGAGTACCTGTTTTCTTACCACCAGCTAATTCAAGTGCATCCACTGTGAGAGTTCTTGTGCATCTCTCATCACCCAACTCTTCTAAATAAATTAGCCATATCTCCAAAACTGGGACCTGCGTGACCTCCTTTAACACCTGTGTGTTAGCTACCTACAATTTCAGCTTCAGTTCCCCTTTGCCAATTCTTTGGCAAGGCTCACCAACTCCTCTCCCTAGGGCTGCATGGAAAGAGGCAACCGAATATGTTATCCAAGATTCAACTTTATCCAAGAAACCTCCCAAAGCATCCTATGCCACATCCCCTGCAACATCTACTTCTTCAGTTCCTTCATGTTGATCTGCTACCAACCAACAATATTATTTTACCTGCTCTTTCTTTCCATAAGACTGTAAGTGACCATCTATGCTTTTCAACTCCTCCATTCTTAGCTTACTTTGATTTGCCATTGCTCTACTCCCACTTAATCAGAAACCCCTGAGAGTGACCTGTAACCAAACACAAAACCTACTCCCTGCAACCTTAGCTCTGATACCACGTGTTGGGATATAAATAATTGGAAGCACATAATTGATTACCAAATACAAGCAACTTAATATAAATAATTAACCAGAATCAACAAATAACTAGAATCCAAAAATAAAACAAGATATGAGAGACAATACACAACTTGTATTAAAACTCTTGTAGAAAAGAATATAATAAAGAAGATGCCACTTCTTCTCCACCACCTCTTCAAAGGCTTCCCACACCTCAAGTGAACTATAATTCTCTCCTCAAAGCTCTCTCTCTTAGGTCCCAACACCCAACTCAAACACAGATTTGGTGTTCACCTTACACCTGTGCTCCACGCACACCATAAGTGCTCCATGCACTCTACAAGTACTCAACGTACTTCAAGTAGATCTCCCCTAAACAGCAACAACCTGCAACTCAATCTGATCTCACTTATGGAAGGAACTTCCTTGCCTTCCTCTTTGCTCTGAGTACACACTTGTACTCCAAGTAGATCCTGCTTGATACTGCTTCCTATTGTGTTGCTATCCTCTTTAACTTTGCACACCTGTAAATCAATCTGGTTTGGCACACCTGTGAACCTTGACCTTGCACACACATACACCTGCATATCAATGATCTTAATTACCGTGTAGATCTCCTATAGAAGCCATGCTCACCTGATGACCAAGATCATACACTCCTAAAGAACCCTGTTGATTCTCCAATCCATCACCCACCTTGGTACTGTGGCACTAGGAGGAACACACCATGCTCACCTCACACATAGAAGGAGATTATAATAATGCTCTCTTACTCTCTAGCACAAGTTTACAATACAACCATGAGTCTATTATATAGATCTCATCCAAACAATAATTAGACACCTAATTACAATAATTAGATCCACAGCTCTCAGTCTAAAATTAGCTCTAAACATGCAAACACTTGGTTCGTCAACCAACTGCCTGTAATATACTCGCAGCTCGAACCACAGGTGACCAACATCGGTCCCTGTCTGCCTGAGGGTCACCGACATCGGCTGACTTCTGACTGACATCGGTTTATCTCCTGCCTTATCCTGCCAATGTCAGTTTGCCTGACCGATGCCGGTGTCTATGACACTCCAGTAACTCCTCCAACGGCCTTCTCCATGTCTACATCAGTGAAGCTTTTAGCTCCACAACCTAACAATCTCCCACTTGGAGAAAAATAGCTACACTGTACCTATACCTGTACCCCATCTAATCTATTTCTTGGCTTGTATCCCTTTTCAAGCTCATCCCTGAAGACCACCCACCACACAACCTGTGGTGTACCTCATATCATCTGAGTACCCTATCGCATCCGAACCTACAATCCCATGTAGTGAAGTCCTGACCTTGAGTAGCATGAATCTCTGTTGCTGGTCCCTCTCAAATACTTGAGAATCCACTTCTCTAAATTGGCTCCTAACTCTCTTACAACACCCACTGCTTGGGCAAACTCAGGTCTATGCTAGACCTCATGTGATTTCAGACACTGAATTGTCCAGCCTTTGGTGTGCTCCGATTTTACATCCTGAACCTCGCCAATACTTGATTCACATCAGCTCCCACTGGAGACAAAATTAACCTGTGATCTCCCATGTCTCTCATGTCAAAGAATTTCACTACTCTAAATTCTTCATAACATGCCACTGAACTAATCTTACCCTTAGCTCAGAAAAACCCTATATGTCTGAACCTGTACCAAGCTCATCCTCCACATACAACTGGATAATGTTGTGACCATCATCCACCTGGTAAGACAAATACAATGATTATACTGACATTGACTAAAGCCTTGCTTTGTCATCCACCTGGTACCATCTGTCAGTCCTATCCCACTATCCTACAGCTACCTCAAGACCATATGCCTGGCCTTTCATCTGATGTGTCGATTCTCTCTATTCTTCAACTAAGGTATCCATTCATCTCTGTGCTTTCATCCCTACTGGCAACCCTACCAAGTCTCTGCTTGGTTCTACATCATATTCCTGCCACGCTCCCACTGTTTCCTGGATCCTTCCTGCTCTACAGTAAGCAACTAGTATAAAGAAGAAGAATAACAAATTTGAGGCCTACTTAAGTCTTTAGTCCTCCATATGGGTGTTTGAGACTCCTTGACAGCTCGCTGTCCACCCAAAATTCATTACAGTGACCGACCTCGGTCACCACACAGTCTACATCTAACTGACGTCGGTTCCATGCGCCTATCCTGACTACCAACCTATCGATGTCGGTGTCCTCTTGCTGCCGGTGTCGATCCTCATGACTGACGTCAGTCTTACCTACTACTGACATTGATTTTCTTGCCAACATCGGTACCTGTGTTTCCTGTGAGTTATGACTTTTTACTCGCAAGCTCCTTTGAATCAATCCCCATGTCCAAACTGCCCTGCTCAGAAGTATCCAGTGCCATCCACTAGTCTCTATCCACCATCTCCTCCAAGAACACCAAGGCTTTCCAGTTCTTAAGACTATCAAATATATCTGTCTTTCACTTAAGAACATGCATCTCCTTCTTGCTCATGTGACCAAGCCTACGAAGCCATGTCTCTGCAACAAAAGAAGAATCAGTAATATAAACAAGTAGATAAAGAGTACCTATTTTCTTACCACCAACTAATTCAAGTGCATCCACTGTGAGAGTTCTTGTGCATCTCTCATCACCCAACTCTTCTAAATAAATTAGCCATATCTCCAAACCTGGGACCTACATGACCTCCTTCAACACCCATGTGTTGGCCGCCTACAATTTTAGCTTCACTTCCCCTTTGCCAATTCTTTGGCAAGGCTCACTAGCTCTTCTCCCTATGGCTGCATGGAAAGAGGCAACCGAATCTGTTATCCAAGATTCAACTTTATCCAAGAAACCTCCCAGAGCATCCTGTGCCACATCCCTTTCAACATCTGCTTCTTCAGTTCCTTCATGTTGATCTGCTACCAACCAATAATATTCTTTTACTTGCTCTTTCTTTCCATAGGACCGTAAGTGACCATCTATGCTTTTCAACTCCTCCATTCTTAGCTTACTTTGATCTGCCATTGCTCTACTCCAACTCAATCAGAAACCCCTGAGAGTGACCTATAACCAAACACAAAACTTGCTCCCTACAACCTTAGCCCTGATACCATGTGTTGGGATATGAATAACTGGAAGCACACAATTGATTACCAAATACAAGCAACTTAATATACAGAATTATCCAGAATCAACAAGTAACTAGAATCTAGAAATAACACAAGATATGAGAGACAATACACAACTTGTATTAAAACTCTTGCAGAAAAGAATACAATAAAGAAGATGCCACTTCTTATCCACCACCTCTTCAGAGGCTTCCCACACCTCAAGTGAATAGTAATTTTCTCTTCAAAGCTCTCTCTCTTAGGTCCCAATACCTAACTCAAACATAGAGTTGGTGCTCACCTTACACCTGTGCTCCACGCACACCACAAGTGCTCCACGCACACCACAAGTACTCAACGTACTTCAAGTAGATCTCCCCTAAACTGCAACAACCTACAACCTAATCTGATCTCACTTATGGAAGGAAATTCCTTGCCTTCCTCTTTGCTCTGAGTACACACTTTTACTCCAAGTAGATCCTACCTGATACTGCTCCCTGTTGTGTTGTTATCCTCTCTAACTTTTCACACCTGCAAATCAATCTGGTTCGGTACACCTATGAACCTTGACCTTGCACACACATACACCTGCATATCAATGATCTTAATTACCATGTAGATCTCCTATAGAAGCCATGCTCACTCGATGACCAAGATCATACACACCTGAAGAACCTTGTTGATTCTCCAATCCAGCACCCACCTTGGTATTGTGGCACTAGGAGGAACACACCATGCTCACCTCACACACAGAAGGAGCTTATAATAATGCTCTCTTACTCTCTATCACAAGTTTACAATACAACCATGAGTCTATTATATAGATCTCATCCAAACAATAATTAGACACCTAATTACAATAATTAGATCTGCAGCTCTCAGTCTAAAATTAGCTCTAAACATGCAAACACTTTGTTCGTCAACCAACTGCCCGTAATATACTCGTAGCTCAAACCAAAGGTGACCAACGTCAGTCCCTATCTATCTGAGTGTCACTGATGCCGGCTGACTTCTGACCGATGTTATTTTATCTCCTGCCTTATCCTACTGACGTCAGTTTGCCTGACCGACGCCGGTGTCTGTGACACTCCAGCAACTCTTCCAACGGCCTTCTCCATGTCTGCATCAGTGAAGCTTTTAGCTCCACAACCTAACACTCCAAAACTCCCTAGTTTACGTTCTAACATCTAGACTAATTCCAAGAGTTAAAATTTGAATATAAAAATAAGATTAAAAATTTTATCTTAAACCCTTCCAAAGGTTTCACATCGTTTAAACACCTATGGAAATTGTAAAAAAAAATCAAAGTTCATAATTTTTTTTTTAAATTCAGAGATGGAATTGGTGTTAAGGGTGATACCGAGGTCAAAAAATTCTAAAATACAATGAGTTACTTAGGGTTCCATCGAGGTGTAATTTTTTTGAAAAGGTTTATGGGTGATTATAGTTTTGTTAGGTGTGAAAATTATGAAATAAGTGGGTGCACTATTTTCCTTCCAAGAAACAACCTATGGTTATGTATTGGTTCAAAGGTGATAAAGGTGTCAATGACATACAAAATGTGCGAAAACATGCTCACAATCCTCTAAAGTGAAAAAATCATGATATGGTCATAACATGGATTTAAATCAAATCAAACCAAATTTGATGGGATTTTTGCATCTGCGAAGAACTTGATGAAGGTGTTATGGGTTCCAAAGGATCACAAAACACACAAATATTTTGAAATGTGTATACACACAATATTTTTAAACTTTATCATTTACTAAAACTTTCTCTCTTGTAGGAACATGTCTAGTTTAAATCTCTCTAAGTGTACACCTTAAAGGGTGCACCAGAAAAAGGGTGGACAAACCATTGGTGATTTGCAATATTTTTGGTTAACTCTATCATACCTAAACTCATTACAAAATCCATGTATCTAAATCACTAATAAATTCTCTTTTCAAAATATCCCTTAACTAGGAAAATACCTAGTTTTCATAATACATCATTTTGGTTGATCCTATTACAAAAAAATTCCCACACATTACAAAATAAAGTTGGCCTAGATGACCTAGTTTGAGGCCTAATGGTAAATTTTTTAAAAATAAGGTTATGTGGGTGAAACTTTTTATCTAAAATTATAGAAGGTTAGTTCTTATCCATTTATATAAAAACCACCTTCCCTTCAATCCAAGAAGAGGAAAATTCATTTTCACATTATTACAACTTGTAATTCTATTACATCTACATTTGAAGGAGCCATTAATAGTTTAACTTAGAGGGAAGATAACTTATATTGTGGGAAGTATTGTATACAAAGTAGGATTATTTTATCCTAAATATCATTTATATAGTGGGATCCTTAAAAAACCATAAAAAAAACTCTTGTAAAACACCATTGGTAGAGGGGGATACTGAGACTCGATAGGTTCACTCAAAAGTAAGTATCTCCAAATTTTTTAATTTAATTTAATACATAGATATTACATAAGGTAATAGGTTTCAAATGTATAAATAATTTATTATATTACCTATATACTTAAACTTAGTATAGTTATAGGGTTTTCTTTGCTTTCCATTTTCCATTTTAGGTGATCTATGCCACCATTTGCTTACCACGATCCCTTGATTGTTTTGTTTGTTTTAGACCATCTCATTTTTTCTTATATGCTTTGATAACACTAAATTTGTTTTATTTCATGTATTCAGAATTAGCTAAGTTTGTTGCATAGTATTATTTTCCTATAGATTTAGAACCCTCTCTTTTAGTGTTTTGTGATAAGTTATCCCTTAGTTAGGTTTAGTGGATCCAATTTGGTCATGATCTTGATATAAAAAGTATTTCAATGGATGTTAGTTGATTAACTTCTCCAATATTGGATTCAATAAGTAGGATAAGTTACAGATCTATCTTAATTTATTGTATATATTCTAATGAATTCAACATGAATCAAACCCTTGCATTTTAAATTTTTCATTCATAGTCAAAAGTCATGCTACTCAACCTAGTCTTATTCTCTGTGTCTAGATTTTGGATCTAGAGTCAACTAGGCCATGATGGTTGACCTAGTTTTATTCTTTATCTTAATTTTGTAGTCACAACAAATAATGTTGATTTGGTTGATCTTGTTAATTTTTAAAAAAAATAGTCTTTAGGCCCAACAACAAGGTTGATTGGTCGACTATGTTCATTTTATACAAACTCTAGTATTTAGTCTCAAAAAATAACATCAATTTGGTTGACCCCATTCATTTTCTTCAAATTTTAGTCTTCAATCCTAACAAATAAGGTCAAGATAGTTGATTATATTCATTTTTTGAAAATTTCAACCTTCAGTCCTACTAAAAAAGATTAGTTTGGTCCACCTTGTTAATTTCCTATAGATCTTCACTTTTTAGTTATCATATTAATCCACTGATTTCAACATGGTTGAAGTTATTTAAGTTCCTTATAACCAACTTAGTGCTTCAAATTTGTCAATTTTTTTAGTTTACTAATTTTGATTTTTAGTAAAATTACTTCATACTTAAAATTCCATTCCATTCCATTATTGTTTATTGTTCAGTTCTGCTAAAATTGTATCACATAGTCAACTAAGTCAACTTGGATGACTTAGATTTATGTATATTTATATTTCCAAACAAACTAAGTCAACATAGATAACCTTGTTTGTTTTTTCCCCTATTTTTATAATAAATTAGATCAATATCCCTGACCTTATTCTATTATGTTTTCCCAAATAGATTGGCTTAACTAACCTTGTTACGTATGTTTCATTTTTAGCATAAGCAAGGAAATTCTCTTTCCTTTCATAGTAATTAGTTTTAAATTTTATTTGAAAAGAGTTATTTTCTTGTTTATTTACTTTCCAAAATTATAAATTGGTTTTCATCACTTGATCTTTGCCTTTATTTTCACTTTGTCTTAATTTTCCTAAAAACTATGTACCAATAATTTTAAAACTACGTAGTTACTATCATGAAGGGCTACACAATACTCTATTTACAGTCCTTATCTATTATTTATATTTCTCATGGCATGAATGGCTTACCCCAATATTCATAGCCATAATACAAAGATAAACAAGGTATTTAGTTTCTATGTACTTCATGTTATTTTAAAAATGCCTATGATTTCCCTTTGTATTGAACCTTAGATATATAACCATCTATATTATATTATAGTGCATAAGTTAGTGGTTAGCACCAATAAATTACTTCTAGATTACCCTTGAAATTGGGATTGGTGGGATATGGGAAAGGTCTACTCCTCCATAGTTAGTGATTTAAAACATTGGGTCATCATAATCCAATGGACAAGAAGTATCTTTTGAATCCTACATATCAATCAAATCATTTTATTACATCCACCTGATCTTATTTTCAAGTAGTTAATTTTACACTTAATTTCTTCATGTTACTTCACTCTTTTTTAGTATAGACTATGTTGATTAATGCTAAATAGTTTTTTTGTTATGTGATTCAACTAGATTAACTAGCATAAACCTAGTTGATTGTGTTTTAATATACTAAGTTGACTAGCTTGATTCAATATTTTATATTCTAATTATTTACCTCTATTTTACAACATCATCCATTTTACTATTAAATTTTTTCATGTCTTCCCAACTAGATCGACCATCCCAATGTAGTAGGTTCTTAGATTGTTAAATTTTCCTTATCTATCTAATAAGGTTAACCAACTTGATGTAGTATATTCCTAAACTACTAATATTGCATGCCTAATGAGGTCGACAAACTCAATCCAATAGGTTCCTATACTATTAATTTTCCTTGTCTACCCAACTAAGTTAACTAGCTTGACCCAATATGTTTCTAGATTTATAATTTTTCTTAATTTACAAACTAGGTTGACTAGCTCAACCAATAGGTTCCTAGACTACTAAATTTTCCTTGTATATCGAACTAGGTAGACTAGCTCAACTTGTTAGGTTCTTATAATGCTAGTTTTTCCTATTTGCCCAACTAGGTCAACCAACCTGACCCAATAGGTTCCAAGACTGCTAATTTTTTCTATCTTCCTAATTAGGTCAACCAACTCAATCCATTAGGTTTCCTAACTAGTATTTTTTCTTATTTATCCAGTTAGGTAGATTATTTTAACTCAGTAGTTTACCATAATGCTACATGATGAGTTTAGAATATGGCTCATTATTGACATGTTATTTCCTTCAAATAATCTCTCAAAGGATATTATCTTATAAAAATCTTAGATTCTTAGATAACTATTACATGGAAAATAGATATTTTTCTTGTTTATATTGAACCAAAAACTAAACCTTTACTTTGTCATTAATGTCTAATACATAACATGTTTTAGTGATCTTTGTTGTGAATAATGCTTAGGAAGAAGACACAGGCGATGTATAATGAATGATCCATTTTGATCTTCATCCACAAAAATATGGACTCTGCAGGCTCATTTCTATGGACTCTGTAGGCTCATTTCTACAGACTCTACAAGCTTGTTTCTACAGACTCTACAGGCTTGTTTCTATGGACTCTATAGGCTTGTTTCTAAGGACTCTACAGTCTTGTTTCTATGGACTCCATAGGCTTATTTCTATGGACTCC
The DNA here is from genome assembly GCA_037957365.1 of Torreya grandis. NCBI lineage: Eukaryota > Viridiplantae > Streptophyta > Pinopsida > Cupressales > Taxaceae > Torreya > Torreya grandis. The sequence continues at coordinate 552,740 of JARHVA010005449.1, read as the reverse complement.
ATAGGCTTATTTCTATGGACTCCACATGCTTGTTTCTATGAACTCTATAGGCTCATTCTTCCTGACTCTGTAGGGTCAACTCTAAGAATTTTGTAAGGACAAAGCTAAAAATGAGAAGCTAGAGACCAGATAGGATAAGAAAGAACCATTCTAGCTGGAATAAAATAAGGAAAATAACCACCTACTATTTTGAAGGAATTGCTTTTGATAAATTTGTATGTAATCAGATTTTAGGACTATTATAGGATAGGATATTTATTTCATCAAAATAATTAGATCTCTTGGAAATCCAATCTCCTATCTTTGGATGAAGGGATCAACCAGGAGTCCTATTCTTTTACATCCTATTTTGATTTGATTGTATTAGTATAAAGTGTAAGACTTTCAACTATGAAAAAGAGAGAAGAGATAGAAGATATAGAGAAAATAGAGAGTCAGAAATTAGATATTTTTTAAATAAGCATATAGGTGTCATCGATATTGTAATCATTTCATTTCTATGAATTAATACTTCAAGTTTCCAGCACTGATTAATCTTTGTTCCTGAGTCTGAGAGGAGCAAGGGCCCACTCTCCTTGGAACCAAGAACTGTGTATGGTATTTATGTTCTATTTTATTAATTTGTTGTTATAATTAATTAGAATCTTGGTACTGTTTGCATTTATTTATAAAAACATCAAAACAAATTAATAGTTTAAAAAGAGCATTTTCTTATTTCATTACTTTTATACGCAAAGTATGTTTTCTTTTATAGCAAAAGTGTGAAGCAAGTTTCTTTTCATAAGTAGAAGTGTGAATTTACTTTCCCTACAAACATAAAATAGGAGTGTGATTTTACTTTCCATGTAAATGAAAAATAGGAGTGTGATCTTTTAATTTCAGCAAAAGAGTGGATTGATTTGATTTTTTTCTTTTTTAACAAAAGTGTGAATCAAGTAGTTTAGTTAAAGTTAGAATAAGATCAACAAAAACCCCCATAAATAGACTTCTAGATCTACCATCCTATACCTTACTGCAGATAGCTTTGGACACCAACCGTGGTTGATAAGACACCAATTGAATATTGGTTAAATGAGGAGTTAGATGACACTCATCATTTTTGGCACCATTGTCAGGGACATAAGGTATTATTAAGGTAATCATTATTGATCTAGAGTAAAAAAAAATTTAAAATCCTAAAAATCCTAAAATAGTCAATAAATTGATGTACCATCCTAGAGATTCTAAAGGATGATTTATTCCAAAGTTTCCTCCAAGAACATAAGTGGACACTCCTTCAACATCTCTGAGTAGTGAACCAGAAGATACAAGTGAAACCTATTTGCAAGAATCTTCTAAAACTAGAATAGAAACTAGGCCATTACCACACGCAAGCCCCATAGGACAAATTCCTCAAGATCAATCCCTTATAGGAAGACATTATTTAGAGATTGCCAAAGACTTAGAAGAAGTATTTCAAGGATCCATAGCTAAAGAAAATCTTGAGAACTTGGAACAACCCATAATTGAGACCACAAACATTCAGTGGGAAGATCATCTTAGCTTTGAAATATCATTAGAAGAAGAAATGGCTCTCTAACAAAATAAAAAATTTGCACAACCAACCAAGAAGGACTTTTTCCTTTCTTATTGTTGCATATCGTAATGATCAAACCCCCATGAAAAATATTTCACCAGATAATCTACCAAATTTATGGGGATGGTCTATAGAAGATCTTGATCAATTCCTATTTTAATTTAAGGTGCTATGTCAAACCTATGATTACACAACTGATAGACATAAATTAAAACTATTTCCTTCTACACTTAAAGATGTAGCTATGAGATGGTTCATGGGTTTACTTGGCAATTATATTAGAACATGAGATGGCATGGAAACATAATTCTTGAACAAATATGAAGATTACTATCGAGTGTGAGAAAGAAAAGAGGATTTCTTCAAAATCAAACAGAATGAGGATGAATCTTTAGAGGATTATTTGGATAGATTCATGTTCACTCATAAAAGAAGCAATTATCCACTCACTGAATATGTTCAAAAATTGGTTTTCTTGAAAGGATTGGAAAAAGACACTAGAGATTCCTTAAATCTGATGGGCATAGGAGTTTAAATAAGTTGGCTTCTGATCAGATTTTTGAGCTTTATACCAATTACTCTTGAATGAAACCTAGAATTAGGAAAGGAAATTTGGGGAAATCCAATGAAGTGGGTAAATTAACAGAAGAATTTTCTAATCTCAAAATAGATATTTTGGTTACACAAATAGTAATTTGGATGGCCTTCAAGCTAAAACAAATGCAATAGAACCTTTAGCAATCTACTGTCCTAAGTGTAGATAGAAACATGCCCTTAGAGACTACCCCTATATATAACCAATGTTTCATCATGTGGGATCTGTGATGCAATAGATCATGATACAAAATATTGCACCCTTCTACTTATTTTAAAGAATCAAATGAAAACCCAAGTCTAGTCCACTGAAGAAGTAAATTATATTTAAAGACAAAACTTTGCCTCACAAAACTAGGCTCAAAGATAGTTTAATGCAATAAATCTAGTTAATTCATGGATGGCACCATGAAATATTTCAGTTCCTTCACCATTGTATAATCAACCCCAAATTCCATCAATTTAAAATCTATGGGCAAGACAAGATTAGATGCCAACACCTCTATGGATGGTGCCACATCCACAGCAACAATGGGTACCATAACAACATTGGATGCCATAGCCATATCAACAATGGAATCAGCAGTGGAACCCACATTCACAATTCACCCAACCAAGAAGACCACTTCAACAATAAACCATTATGCCACCCCTAGTTATTCAGCAATAAGGACAAATCAATCATCCCTCAATGCCTGCATAATCAATAGTAAATATAAAAAATAAACAACCAACACCTATTTATGTTAATGGACAGGAAAGAAATAATCAATATTGGAGCTATTGAGTGTTCAGACATACATTTGAGATCAATAAAAACTATACAAAAACCTCTAGTACTCATTTCTGAAATACCTGATGAAAATGAAAAGACATAATCATCTCAATTAGGCACTAGAGAAGCTAAAATCAAAATGAGCCCTGAGGTAAACAAAGTAAACACTACTACACTAGTAGTTCCTTTTCCTAAAAGATTAAGAGAAATTGATATTAAACCAGACTCAAACTTGGTCCATGAGTTACAAAAGATCAATATTGAGGTACCCCTTCTATAAGCTATTAAGGATATACCTAAATTAAATAAGGTCATCAAAAATATCTATATTAAGACACCTGGGAGGAAAGAAAAATATCTAGGAACCATTCATGTTGATGGAAAAGTTGTTAATTTATTAGCTGGAAAACTATTAGTTCTAAAATATGCAGATCTGGGAAGCCCAGTGATCAAAGTTACAATCAGAGGAAAATAAATTCCTAACATCTTGGTAGATTTGGGAGCATCAATCAATGTCATGCCAATTGATATTATCTATGCATTATCTCTTATGAAAATGCAACCCACAACTACCATTCTTCAAATGGTGGACCAATCAGTAATGAAACTAGAGAGGACTATAGAAAATGTTGAAGTGTTAATAGAATCTTGGAAATATCTAGTAGATTTCATGGTCTTGCAACCTAAAACAAAGAATCTAGGATATCTTATAATCCTAGGTAGACCATGGCTGGATACTATAGTAGCATTGATTGATTGTATGTCAGGAGACATGACCATTTCCAATGGGTTAAAATCCAAATGCATCTCCTTGTATCCTCCTGCAAAACCATCAACAAATTATATACAAGAACTTTGGGTGGATGAATCAGACAACACATTAAATAAAATTTCCTCATTAGCCATGATTAAAATTAAAAATAACTTAGAATAAATGAATGGAGACATATACCCAGAATCTACGGACTCTGCCAGTCCAAAAACTATGGTCTCTGCCAGGCTAGAATCTACAGACTCTCCCAATCTGAAAGCTACAGACTCAGCCAATCCAGAAATAATGGAGTGCCTTAGTTTAGGATTCTTAGGTCAGATGGAAATTTTTGAAACCTCCACTTCTACTTCTACTATTACTTCTTCATCATATGATCATAGATTGATTCAAGAAAGTGTGTGGAAATTGGAAAAATAGCAACAAACTCATTTCTTAGATACATTTCATTATTCCTTAGCAAGACTGATTCCTCCTAGAAAAGAGTTTGTTGATAATGTAACTATGTTTCATAAGCTAGTTCCTCATCTATGTCCTCTAAACTCATTAATTAGTGAGTTTAAGAAAATATAATCCAACTACTTAGGTACAAAACCAATCATGGTGTTACCTGGAAATTTTTTGAACATCAATAGTTGGTTGACAAATGAAGAGGAAGATCAACTCTTTAAAGTATTGGAAAGACATACCCAAGATTTTTCTTGGGATTATACCAACATGAAAGGAATTCACCCCAACATATGCACTCATCCCATTTACACAAAATATTTCAAATCGGTCAGACAACTACAAAGAAGAATAAACCCAACATTAAAGGAAATAGTCAAAATAGAAATCTAAAAATTACTAGAAGTTGGGTTTATTTACCCCATCTTAGACAACCAGTGGGTGTCACCTCTAGTTATTGTGCCCAAGAAAAATGAAAATTTAAGAGTATGTGTAGATTATAGAGAACTAAACAAGGTAACATTAAAAGATTACTTTCCTTTACCTTTCATTGATCAAGTTCTTGATAACTTGGCAGGAAATAAATATTTTTCTTTCCTGGATGGGTTCGGTGGATATAACCAGATAAAGATAGCAGTTAAAGATCAAGATAAAACCATGTTTACCTACCCTTGGGGAACTTTTGCTTATCAAGTACTTCCATTTGGACTCTATAATGCTCCAACAACTTTTTAAAGAGAAATTCTGGCAATATTCTTTGACCTTACAAATGATTGTGTTGAGGTATATATGGATGATTTCACTATTTATGGTGAAACTTATGAAGAATCACTTACCAACTTGGAAAGAGTACCGATCAGATGTGAGGAACATCAATTATCTTTGAGACATGAGAAATTTTTGTTGATGATGGATGAATGAATAGTCCTAGGACACCATATTTCTATAAAAGGCATTCAAGTAGATCCAAAGAAAGTTGAAATAATTTCCAACTTACCCATTCCACAAACACAAACTAAAGTTAAGATTTTTTTGGGACATGTTGGTTACTACAGATTCTTCATAGATAAGTTTAGTCAAATAGTTTTACCTATGTTTGTCTTGCTTACAAAAGATAGTACATTCAAATGGAGTGATAGTTGTCAGCAGGCCTTTGAGACCATCAAAGCTAAAATTGTTATTGCTCCAATTTTAAGAGGACCAGATTAGACTAATCCATTCCATATATACATAGATGCTTCCAATACATCACTAGGAGTAGTTCTTGGACAAAAGGATGAAGAGGGTAATATGTATGCTATATATTATATTAGCAAAAACATGACACCTACTAAAATAAATTACACCATAACTGAGAAGGAATTCTTAGCTATAATTTATACAATCAACAAATTCAGATACTACATAATAGGTTACAAGGTATTTGTCTATACAAACCATTTAGCTATTAGATATATTACCAACAAACCAATTGTGGGAGGTAGGATTATTAGATGGCTATTGCTCTTACAAGAATTTGATGTTACTATTATAGACAAACCTGGGAAGTCTAATGTGGTTGCTAATTTCTTGTCAAGAATTAACACTACAGGTGAAGAAGAACTAGTGAAAGATGACTTTTTAGATGAACAATTATTTGCTATTTCAACACAATCTTTGTGGTTTGCTGATATAGCCAATTACCTCACCAAAGGGAAGTTTCCTCTGCACTTTTCACAAAAAGAAAAGAAATGTTTAATCAAAGAAAGTTATTCTTTTAAATGGATTAATGGAATGTTATTTAAACTTGGCCCTGATCATATGTTTTGTAGGTGTGTGACAAATGGTGAAGCTTATGATATCATCAGATCTTGTCATGATGAACCAAGAGGAGGTTATTACTCAACTCAAATAACCATACATAAAATCTTGGGAGCATGATACTATTAGCCTCATCTTCATCAAAAAGTAAAAAGATATGTCAGACACTGTGATGCTTGTTAGCGAATTGGATAGCCTAATATTTCAACAGAGATGCCTCTGCACCCTCATCCTCAATTGGTTCTAGAACCATTTGAGAGATGGAATTAATTTTATTGGTCCAATGGATCCTCCTTCTAGAGGAAAAGAATATCTCCTAGTATGTACAGACTGCATGACCAAGTGGGCTGAAGTGGAAGCATTAACTCATGCAAGAGAGGAGATGGTAGTTGATTTATTATATTTTAAAATCATGTAAAGATTTAGTGCTCTAAGAGAGATAGTCTCAGATTAAGGACCATAGTTCATGTCAAACATGATAAAGCATTTCATGCAAGTGTATCAAACTCAGCACAAAAAAACATTTCCATATCATCCATAGGATAATAGACAAGTTGAAGTCACCAACAGAGAACTGAAAACTATTTTAACCAAGGTTGTTAATTCCAGCAAAAAGGATTGGGTAGATAAGGTACCAGAGACTATTTGGGCCTATAATACTACTTGGAAAACAACAACTAGATTTTCACCTTATGAATTTTTTTATGGTAAGAAGGCTTTATTCTCTATTGAATTTGAATTACAAACTTTGAAAACAACTGTAGAAGTAGGAATTAAATTAGAAGAAATATAGAAAGAAAGACTCCTACACCTTAATCAACTTGATGAAATGAGGATGGAAGCAATACAAAGAACTAAACTGGTACAACATCAAAGAAAAGTTTAGCATGATGCAAAAATCAAGCAATGAAAGTTTTAGAAAGGAGATTGGGCACTGTTGTTTGATTCTAAATTTCAATAGTTCAAAAGAAAACTACAAACAAGATGGTTGGGACCTTATGAGATTGAAAAGGTATATGAAAATATTTTTGTTAAGCTGATACCTATTGATGATAGTAGAAGAACTTTGTTAGTCAATGGACATAAATTAAATCTCTATCAGAAACCTCTCAATAGAGATGAATTTATTCAAAAAGTAAATGATCAAGTAGTTGTTCTAAAAATCTCTACTTCTTCTAGTAAACATGCTCATTGATAATACTCTAAAAAAAAATCATCAATATTGAAAATCCTTCCAGGGACGCTATTGACAATGCATGCCCAAAAAACTAGCTTGTTGGCTGGTTATGCATTGCAAAAAAAGGGCTTTGGCTAGAAAACCAACAATGGCTAGCCAAAGGGAAAAAACAAAAATTTATAAGAAACTTTCATTATAACACTATGATTGGTTGTCTCTATGCAATAAACTAATCCATGCAAACCTATTTGTGCAAGACACATGGCAAGCAAAGAATAATGTCTAAAGGTTAAAGTAAATAAGACATATATTTTATCTATCTATGTTTAGTTAACTAATTATCTTTTATTTGATTAAGACACTATTCTATGGAGATGACCCAAATTTGAATCTTCTAAAATGGAATGACACATGCCATAATAAAAAAGAATGTAACTGAGCCACCAAAGATGTATGTATAAGTGTGTAGCTTTGATATCATCAATTGAGTCATCCAGTATCATAATGATGGGACATCATAAAAAGGGGTTTTAAAAGAAATAATGAATTGCTTTCACCATCGATATGACATGTCATCATTTCATATAACCTGTATTCATGAGACAAAATGGTTGGCACACTCTATAGAAATGTGTGGTGCCTAACTATATCAAATCATCATACCAAACTACATACTCATGCAACTGTAGCATTTCAAATGAACCATTTCCTTTCTACAAACTTCAATAGAAGCTAGTCTACCAATCCTTAGTGACTGTTGCCTACCGACTTCAACAAACTATTGGTCTACACCTTAATTGGACTTAAAGGAATTGAGCTAACTATAACTCTACATAGAAATGGGATAGAAGACAAGATCAGAGCCGAAGGATCCAATAAAGTTTCATAAAGACAAATCTTCTATAGTAGTGTTTAGAGCCAATGGCTGGCTACCTTTCATTAAAAAGTTTTAGGGTTTTAATGAAACAATGGTAAGTGAATTCATTACCAATCTCAACCCTAAATTTTCAATTGTGAAAGGCATTGTTATTGCTATTACAACTCAGATTGTAAGCCAAATTATACAAGTTCTAGAAGTAGGAATGAGAGCTATAGTTAGATTTTCATTTAGTGATTTAATTAGTCAATTTAATGATAATAAGCAAACCAAAACTTCATGTCTAGTAATTCTAAGGGAAAATCAAAAGGGATTAAAATAAATTCACTTCCTAAACCTTGGAAATCTGTAGCCAAGTGGGTGCATAAATATATCATTTGTGAAGGGCAACACAGTCTTTTAGGAGGAGATGTCATGAAAATGTTAATACATCTTAATAATGGGAGACAAAACCCTCAGTAAAAATTTAACTTCCCATCTTTCTTATATGGTGATATGCAAGTTATGTCTACAACCCCTACTGCTTCTCTTAGGCATCATGGCCTTATTTAACTTATTATCCAACATCATTTCTTTCAGCAAGGTCAAGAGGTCTAGGAGGAATTTTAGAATAGTATAACATAACAAATTCTAGATTTTCTTGCACAAGAAACCCCAAATGTACCACAAAAACATTCATCTCCACCTACCACATCAGCTAAGAAAACAACACCAAGGAAAAAATCTCAGACTATAGTCTCTAAAGAAATCCCTTCTTCTTCTTCTTCTTCTTCTTCAAGAAGAATCACAAGGTCTCAAAACCTTGAAGTTTCAAGGTCCCCACAAGAACCTCATGATTCTATAGTACAACTAGTTCCTTTGATAAGAAGAAGAAAATTAAGATGGAAGATTGCTACAGAACTTGAGAAGACCAAGGGTTTGGTGGTTGAGAAGGAAAATCAACCAAGTGTAGCTCAAAGAGTAACTAAAAGGAGAAGGCTCATTTTAACAGAAGAAGATGAACAAGAAGCTACAAATATTTTAGATAGTCTTAAAATAGTGTCTCATTTCCCTATACATTAGAATATTCTTGAACTTATAGATATTGAAGAAATTATTTCTAAAAGGAACTCTCCAATCATAATGGAGGAGCCAAATCTAGAGGAAGAGCCACACACATCAGGGAAATTAAGTATGGTAGAACAACCATCTATTCTAATTGAAACTACAATGGACAAAGTGAAAACTATATGTACCAATGAGAAAGGTGAATCATCTAATCTAAATGATCCTATTATGTATCTAACTTTGCATCTTTCTCAAGCTCAAGCTCTTAAACAAAAACAAATAGCTGACATTGCTGACTTGATCAGTCAATTATAGAACAAGGATCATCTCAACTCATATTTGGTGTAAAAATTAGATACAACATCTGTTGATCATGCAGTAGAAGTTCATAGATTAGAGGAAATAATAAAAGAACATGAAGCTAAATAGATAGATATTTGGATCTATGTAGAAAGTTTGAATAAGGAAAATAGAAGGTTATAGATTTTGGTAAACTCTTCTAAAGCACCTACTATTTCACCTTCTCCTCCTAAGGTATTTGTTGACCATGGTTGTCAAACAAGTGATCCAGGTATTCCCCCCTTAGAAATACTACATCAAATTGAAGAATAATATTCTATACTTAAATAGAAAAACAAAGATGCAAATTCTTCAAACTCTTGGAAAATGAAAAGAAAGAATTAGAAGCTAAAGTCCAAGAGTTAGAAGAAAATTTTCAAGATGCATGCAAATTAGGGGAAACTCTTTTGGCATGTAGGAATACTTCTTCTATATACAATTTGTTTTTATTTGAACAATTTTCTAGATGGCAGCTTCTATGGATCTCCTGTCATCTTCCTTACAAAATTTTTCAACCAAAAATATTTTTAGAAATTTTCTATAGTGTTGAACCTGATCAACAGGATTTGCTTTATGAATTTTATTTTCATGACTTGATTCTAGGAGATCATGAGCACAATAAATTTTTGATAAATCATCATGTAGGAGAAGTTCAATTGAGAACATTATATTATACATTTAAAAATCAAATAGCATGGAAAGGCAGATTTGAGGACTATATAAATCATGCTAAGACTACAAGATTATGTGTCAGACCAACCTTTCCTATTCCCAGATTGATCAAATAGAATGTTAACTATGCTTTGTTAAATGATGAGGTTAAAACACATTATTTATAGGCTCTATATGATTATACTATTTCTTTTAATTTGTTTTCAAGATATAGTTTTGATTCAATAATGGCTGCAAGTGTAAACAAATGGGACCAACTTTTAGTACCTCTTAAAAGGCAAGAAGTCATGTCCCCAAATAACTTAAGATGGATTATGAGGAGAGCATCCTCAATTATATAAATTTTAATAGAGGTAATCAACTCTAGGGGAGAATAGAAATGGATTGGCATGAGATATAGACCCCCTTTATTGATCATACCTATTCCAAGATGGCAGAGTTGGGATCCATAATTAGAAGAGAAATTCAATATATGGAAACAAATGATTCAAACACATTAGGGATTTACCATCAATTTAGATAGACATATAATAGATGAATTTGATAAATATGATTTGAGTCAGAGTGTAGAAAGTAGAAGCTAGAGCTATGAATGCCAATAAATGTTTGCAATGGGACTTGCAAAATGTAAATCTTGGGGGAGATGATGAGCTCAAAATATGGCTCATTATTGACATGTTATTTCCTTCAAATCATCTCTTGAAAGATATTATATTTTATAAATCTTATATTCTTAGATAGCTATTACATGGAAAATAGATATGTGTCTTGTTTATATTAAACCAAAGACTAAACCTTTACTTTGTCATTAATGTCTAATACATAACATGTTTTAGTGATCTTTGTTGTGAAGAATGCTCAAGAAGAAGATAGAGGTGATGTATAATGAATGATCCATTTTGATCTCCATCCATCAAAACTATAGACTCTACAGGATCATTTCTATGGACTCTACAGGCTCATTTCTACAGACTCTATAGGCTTGTTTTTATAGACTCTATAGACTTGTTTCTATGAACTCTGTAGGCTTGTTTCTATATACTCCATAGGCTTGTTTCTACGGACTCCACAGGATTATTTCTACAGACTCCTTAGGCTTGCTTATATGAACTCCGTAGGCTCATTCCTCCTGACTCTGTAGGGTCAACTCCAAGAATTCTATAAGGATAAAGCCACAAACGGGAAGCTGGAGACTAGATAGGTTAAGAAAGAACCATTCCAGTTGGAATCAAATAAGGAAAATAACTACCTACTATTTTGAAGGACTTACTTTTGATAAATTTGTATGTAATCAAATTTTAGGACTATTATAGGATAGGATATTTATTTCATCAAAATAATTGGATCTCTTGGAAATCCAATCTCTTATCTTTGGATGAAGGGATCGACCAGGAGTCCTATTCTTTTGCATCCTATTTTGAGTTGATTGTATTAGTATAAAGTGTAAGACTTTTGAATATGAAAAAGAGAGAAGATATAGAGGAAATAGAGAGTCAAAAATTAGATATTTTTTAAATAAGCATACAAGTGTCAGCCATGTTGTAATCATTTCATTTCTATGAATTAATACTTTAAGTTTCCATCACTAATTAATCTTTGTTCCTGAGTCTAAGAGGAGCAAGGGCCCACTCTCTTTGGAACTAGGAACTGTGTACGGTATTTATGTTCTATTTTATTAATTCATTTTTATAATTAATTAGAATCTTGTTACTATTTGCATTTATTTATAAAAACAATAAAACAAATTCATAGTTTAAAACGATCATTTTCTTATTTCATTTCTTTTCTACGCAAAGTATGTTTTCTTTTACAGCAGAAGTGTGAAGCAAATTTATTTTCATAAGTAGAAGTGTGAATTTACTTTCCCTACAAATGTAAAATAGGAGTGTGAATTTACTTTCCATTCAAATGGAAAATAGGATTGTGATCTTTTACTTTCAACAAAAGAGTGGATTGATTTGATTTCTTTCTTTTTTAACAAAAGCGTGAATCAAGTAGTTTAGTTAAAGTTAGAATAAGATCAGCAAACACCCCCATAAATATACTTCTAGATCTACCATCCTATACCTTACTGCAAATAGATTTAGACACCAACCCTGGTTGATAAGACACCAATTGAATATTGGTTAAATGAGGAGTTAGACGACACTTGTCACTACATTTTCCATGTCCAACTTGACCTAATAGGTTTACCAAATTTTTATTTTCCCTATTTTTCTAACTAGTTTAACAAGCTCAACCCTATAATTTTACATATTACTATTTTTACTATCTTTCCAACTAGGTTAACTAGCTTGATCATGTAGGTTTTTAGATTGTTGTTTCTAGCTTCCTGTATTATGAACTAAGTTAACCTTGGTTGACCTAGTTCATTATGTGTTCAACTGTGTTTTATTTCATGTTTATTCTTAATTTTTGGTTAACATTATGAAATCACCTATTAGTATCTTCCTTGTTAATATCAACCCATTTTTATTTTACACGAGTGCATATGTCTTACCTCCTTATCCACTTGAGAGGATAATCCCTCATAATGTAACTACTGCCAACCATCATCTTGGTCAATGGAATGTAACAGGTACACAACACTCAAAAAAATGATCTAGATGATTTTAACATTAAAGTTACCTTATCTAAAAAAAATTACTTTATAATTGGAGAGATTAATACTAACATAAGGAACCCTCCTTATTTTTGTCTAGTTTTTGCTTTTTCCTAAGTGTGAAAAGAAGAAACTAGTCAAGAAGGGTGTATAGAAGAATACATGTTGAATGCACATGTGTTTAATCCAAAATTTATGACAAATACTATTTGTATAGGGAATAATGACCTAAAATAATAAATAAATACCACAAAAGTTGTTGGTTAGACAAGTAGTTGGGTGGATTGCCTAGCGTAAGCTAGATCCTAAAAGCAAGAGCTTTCTAGGAGGTTGTCAATCCACCTTCTTTAAAACACTTAAGTAAAAATGATAAAATAAATATATTTGAATTAAATGACTATAAAATTGAAATAAAATAAGCAAATTATAGCTAATTAACTAAAAAACTTAGATGCTTTACTAAGTTAACTGAAATGAAGCAACTAGTTTGATTATACTAATGCTAAAAATTGGTTAAGGCAAGGTTGTGGTTTTTGGTTTGGTAATTTGATAAGGGTCAAGAGAATGGTTTGGTTGGAGTTGATTTAGATAATAAAATGAGAGTGATGGATGGTTTAAAAGATAAAACAACAAGTAACTTGAGTAGAAAAGGGATGAGGGGGCAAAGAGGGTGAAGGTAGCAAAGGTGTAAAGAGGGTAAAGGAGGTAAATGGAATTACAATGGAAAATGTGGTAAAGGAGGTAAATTTATTAATATGTCAAGTATATTAAGGGGTATAGGTCAAAATAATTAAAGGAGGACTTAAGTAAATGACTAAAATAAAAAAATTAAATAAGGTTACCTTGAGGCTTGTCGATGTGGGTGATGTTGTTGATGATGTGATGAAGGAATCATGTGGCAATTTTGATAGAGATTCATTGATTTGAATTATTTTCCTTCAATATATGGATGACTTCCATAATTATGACCTCCTTAAAAGACTTACAATAATATGTTAATAACAAAGACTAACTTCCAACTTAACCTTGGGTGAAGGAGAGGGGGGTATTTATAGCATTTGATGTCAAGAACCATGCCAAAAGAGGGAATAGTAGAAGTATGGTGCCATTTCCCATGTGGTGCATGAATGAGTCAAAAATGAGGTTGGTGTGGATTTCCATTTGGGTTGGTGTGTATCCTACCTTGCACATGAGTCCAATTTTTAATGGGAATCATACACATGGGTCTAAATGAGGCTAAAGACTTTTTACCACCTTTTCTTGTCTTTATCTAGGAACTTAAAGAGATGGCACACAAAATGTGGCACCATTTTCTATGTGGTGTATGGGGATTCTAATTTGGGTTGGTGATTCTCCATTTTGGGTTAAAAAGTCAAAAAGGGGTGCCCTTTATCTTTCCCAAATCACTAACAAGGTATGTATCTCATTTTGAAGGCCACTTTCATGTGTGAAGGCAAAATACATATTGAATGATGGCCCCTTAAGGGGGAATTCACCATATTTCAAGGAGGGACCTTGTGATGCTTAAATAAGGTCATTAAACACCTTGGGAAAGGGTCTCTAGTGAGTTATGATGTCCCACATCAAGCCACCTCACTTCTAAGCCATGTCACTTACCATATCACCTTTCATGTCACTCGTCATGTCACATACCATGTCACTTGCCATGTCACATGGCATGTCATTAGGAATAGTGATAGTGGGTCCCATAATGAATAGTGATAGTGAATAGTATTTTCAAATAGTATTTTTGAATAGGAGAATACTGATTTGGTTAGGTTAAGAAGGGTTGGTTAAGGGTTAAGAAGGTTTAGGGAGTCTTCAGGAGGTCTTAAGGCATTTAGTAATTGAAAACTATAAGTGTGTAATTTTTTAGTGTTTACATTTTCCCCTTTTTCTTATGTAGCTTTGAATTAACAAGATACAAAACAAAAACAAATCACTTGGTTGAAGTTTAAGGTATCCTGAGTATGGTAGGATGTGTTCCCCCTCAAATAAAGATTTGATGAGGAAAGGCTGAATTGGGTGTAGGTTTGATAAGCAATTAGTAGGGAGGCATTAGGTGGTGCCACAAGGTAGCTGGGCATGTGAAATACTAATGGGTACATAAAATGTGACTAAGCATGATAGTTAATATTTTACAAAGGCTAAATATACTGAGTTGATGACAAAAAGGTTAAGTTTTAGGATAAATAACAAGGTAACTGGTCCCCAACATTGGTCATAGTTGATCGAGTTAGTCTTATCAAGGCTTCTAGCTAGGGTTGATGTTTACTCAGGTATCTAAGGTAGGAAGTGCTCCTAAGAAAAACATAAATGGTATGGATGTGCATGAGGTGTTGTAAATTAAAAAGTTCAACATGGAAAAATTGGTATGTATGGTCAAAAGGACCAAAGCAAAGTCATCACAAACTATGTGATATGTTGGGTCAAAAGGGTCCAACATCAAGGTGGACATGATCGAATGGTTGGGAAGTTGGAATGGGGTGGTTGAGTGAACTCCATATGCATTAGGCAAGTGGAAACTTCTTACATAGTTCTATAGACATCATGTCCAAAATGAACTTTAGGCCCAATGTAGTTATTTGAAGGTGGGGAGTGTTGGTTAACTAGGTTGCCTCAATTTGATGTATCATGTAGGTAGGTCTGGTTGAAGGATGTTGGAGAAAGGGAAGCTCTAAAGGGTGGAAAAGATGGCTATCAAATAGTTTTCTAATTGGTTGGGTAGAAATAGTGGATGAGATTACCTAAGATGCAATTAGATGATTACTTCAACTATGTAAAAGGAATTTGTATCCATGGATAAGCATGTTGAAGCGTGAAATTTTTACCACCATTTTAAAGAAAAAAAAAGGGAGAAATATGCTTTACCAAGCTTCAAAAAATCTGACACTACTCAAATTTCCATGGTGATCCAATGGGTTCTTTCATCATCATCCAAATAAGTTGTCATTATGCACACTCCACAATAATGTCGTTAATAGGCTATAGAAGGGCATTATTCAACAATTCAAGGAAGCAAAGTAGCAAAATGGTTAAACGAGAAGTGGCAAAGATTTGAACCCTTAACCCTTGAGCAATTAGGGCCCCAAAATAAGTAAGCATTAATTTTTGAAGGAATTCAGAGAAAGGCTATGAGGAGTTTTGTATTATGGAGTGAGGTGAATAATAATAATATTAATTAAATGAGGGAGCAGGTTGAAATAGGAATAAAAATAAATGGTATAAATTGAAAACTGAGTGGGAAAATAAAAGAAATAGGTTTAAGGAGAAAATAGTTTGGTGGAATAGGTGAATTATATAAAAGGTTACTGGGTGGAATGCGATTAAAGAGTAGGGCTATTATGGTGCATAGGAGGATGTAGGTCAGGTAGGGAGAATCAAGGGAAATTATTGGTTAGGAGGCATGTCATTTGAGAGGGTATAGCTAGCATCCACATGCAGGTACCCTAAATATTCTAATTGAAGGTGGTTTTAGTTTTGATTCTAACATATCCAAAGGTTAGAGTAAAAGGGGTTTGAAATAGGTAAGACCAGAGGGGAAGGAATCTTCATCCTGATGGCTTATCGATGATCATGCTCACTTGTTAGTCATAAGATATTGTAGGCTTGGCTAATTTTATTATAGAGTCATAGGATTATTATATATCTCATAAAACCAAAGTCAAATAGAAGACCTTTGAGGCTGAAACATGTTATATGATGTGGTCATATAAGAGCAAAATGGATAGAGAGTTTAAAAGGGCAAAAGGTGATAGGTAGGGTGAAAGGAGTAGCTAGAGAGGGACAAAAAAGAGGATCCAAGATCAACATGAAAAGGCATTAAAGGAAGAAAGGGATGTACCTGAAGCAATGAACTTGACTAGATTTCATGTAATAAAGTAAGGGCATGGAGGACATGAGGAAGAAGACAAGGAGATGTATGTAAAAGTAGTATAACTAGTGACCACACTCTAAAGAGGTGGAGGTTGAATGAGAGAAAATAAGGGAGATCAAAAAAGGGATGAGGTGAAGGTAGACCAGGAGATGGATGAAGAGATAGGTAGAAAAAATAATGAGGTCATAGATAAAGATGAAGTTAGAGAAGGATGGAAGGACTCAGGCATGAACATATAGGAGGAAGAAAAAAAGAAGGTTGAGAAAAACAAGGAATGTCATCAAGGGAAATAAAAAAAATGAAATGAAATAGAGAAAAGAGAATAAAAATAAAAGGTATAAGATGGGGGGTGAGGGATGTAATAAAGAATGATAGATTATAGAATTGAAAAGGATGGGGAGAGAAGTGTAACAATCATGAAGGATAAGGGAAGGATGAGAAATGTGGGTGGCCATGAAAGGTTTGAAAATAAGTCTTAAAAAAAGACCAAGGAAAAAAAAATTGGTGATGAAATGGAAAAACAAGGAAATAAATGGAAGAAAATGAAATAGGAGGAAAAAGGAGTGAAATGATGACACAAAAAGGATGATAGGAGAGTGAATAAGTAGGTGGTATTTTGACCAAGTAAGAATGGATGATGATAGGCAAGGAGAGGGATAATGAAGCAAAGTAGATAATGGTTTTGGAGATGAGAATGGGATGGAAAATGGGAAAGGGGTGAAGAACAATAAGGGGAAGTAAAGGATGGGTGGACAAGAAGGTGAAGAGATAAGGTGGGCATCAATTAACTTGTTAGAAGAAATTGACAATCTAAAGAGGTGATGAGGTGGTGAATAAATAGGGGAACACAATGAAAGGGAATGAGATGAAAATAAAGGATGAAGATCAGGGATGATAAGAAGAAGAATGAAGTAGGGATATAAAGCAAAAACACTCACACAAATACAAAATATAAGTGAGTGCTGAGATGGAAAGAGGAAAAGGGGAATGAAAAGTGTAAAAGGTAAGAAGAGATAAGAAGAAAAGGACAATTATGGAAGGAATCTCAAAGGATAAAGACACAGTTAGAAGCTAGTTATGGGGAAAAAATGGAAAAGGTGGAAAAAGTGTTAAATCAATAGAGAGTGGTGGCACATGTAAGAAAAAATTGGGATGGTAGAAGAAATATAAGAAATAAAAAGCATGCTAGATTAAAAATATGGGAAAGAGGTAGACAAGAACTAAGAATTGGAATGAAGGTGATTTAGAATTAGAAGAAGAGTAGTAATAAGGTTGTAGTAAAGAAGAGGAGGTAAAAGTGTCCCTCAGTGTGTAAGGGAATATGATGATGTGTAATTTGTGAGGAAAAGAGAGTGATAAAGAGGGTACAATAAATAGGCAAGGGTGAGGGAAGATGATGAGGATGGAGAAAGAAGGCAAAGGGAGTAAAGGGCAAGGCTGGTAATAAGGGGAAAGAGAGACAAAAATGCAAAAGGTGGGTGGGGAAGTGAGCTGCAAATCATGTACAAGAAAAAGTGATAGGGAAGACAATAAAGCAGAGTAAGTGGTGGCTTTATGGGAGATAAGGGGGGTCAATGAGGAAGGTTTTCAATCCTTGTGTTTAAAGAGATTGACAAGATAAAAAAGTGGTTAAAATATATTGACAAGCTAAAGGGAGGGAGGTGGTCAGGAGATAGGTAGAGAAGTGGCGGAAGAAATTTTAGGTGAGAAGGGAAAACAAAATAAAGGATGTGGCTGAGCTGACCTCAGTAACTAAGTGCTACCTACATAGTCCAAAAAGACCTCAGGGCAATGTAGTTCTCCCAGTAATGGGGGAAAAACTTAAGAGGAAGTATTAGATGGTGTTAAAACATAAGGATGCTTAAGAAAGAAGTCAAATCTTTCTTGATGTAGGATGACCTAAGTAATAGGGTGTTGTTAGCAATAGAATTTAATGAGAAGGAAAAGGGGAGGGTAATTAGTTTTTAGTGGTTTAACTACCCTTAGAAGTCAAGCAGCACCTACATAGTCAATGGACATTAGGCCAATGTAGTTCAAAAATGTTTGGGTGAGTGGTGTTCAAATTGGCTGCCCAAATTTGATGGACCACATGGGTTGGTTTGGGTTGATGGAAAAGGTTTTGTAAAATAGTGGTTTTGGGTTTTGGTGAAGGTGATGGTGAAAGCATATGGTATAGATTGGTGAATAGTTACCATAATGATCCCACATTTAGTAGGATGAGAGAAACAGATGGGTAAGCTAGGATAAATAAGAAGGGAATACAATACTAAGCACCAAAAATGACCTTCAATGGAGCTAATACAAAGAAGAGGTGCCATTGTAAGGAGGTTTCACCTTCTAAAATTTTTCAAATTTATAAGCATAGTGCTGGTAACTATCACTATGAGCTAAGTTTTAGGAGGTGGGTGTCTATCAAGATCTACATAGTCGTGTTGGTGAAAGGTCATCATTGCTATGAGCTGATTTTTAAGGGTAGTAGAAAATCGATGACCTGAAAAGAATTTATTTGATTGATAATTAGATTATATGAGTTACAAAATTTGTAGTGTGGTGAGTGATAGAGGATTGACCATACCTAACCCAAGAGTTACATGGGTAGGCTAGATGAAAGGTGGCCATGTTTACATCCTCTGTCTTAACTCCTTTAAATTAATGACTTAGGGTTCCACTTATAAGAGGCTCTAGTATCATGGATATATGTGGTCTAGGATATTGGTTATATAGTTGGAGAAGGTGATCATTTCCTTATTATGGATGAACTTTTAAATTGCACAAAAGAAAATACTGCCATATTTGAGCAGGAACTGCCAATGGTTGGGGTATGACATTCAAAGCCAATGGAAATGGGTTGGTAGTAATAAGAGGGTAGAGGGGATAGTAAGGTAAATGTATTATTGTGAATTCATGGTGGCCTACCTCTGATGGAAGAGTTTCTACATTAGCAAGGATTTAAAAGCTGTTATTACTAGCAAGAGTGGTAGTTTTGGAGGTGTGACCATTATATTTGCACATGGATGGAATCCAATTTATGTCAACCAAGGTAAAGGTGATAATGATAAGGCCCACAAGGATCACAAGATGACAAATTAAGGAAAGACATCAGATGTAAATTAGATGATAAGGGAAACAAAAAGATATCATGATGGTGCATAATGACTTTATCGAGATGACCAATCAGATCGAGAGAAAGGTGTCCATATAAAAAGGTAAGTAGACATGACCATTTCAAGTGGGAAGACTATTCAAAGGAATCAATGACATAATATGACCTTCCCCATTGGTGGAATGGAGAATCATGTCGGTGATGAAGAATGGTCAGGTATTCTATTTAAAGATTCATGATAAGGATGAATGCCTATCATTAAGTTATTTGGTTTTTTAAGTTTTAAAGAGTATAAATAACTAAACAAGGTTGAAGATGGTGAATAATGGGAACAATAGTGGAGATAATAAAAAACCCCCATGACTCAAAATAACCAATATGGTGAATGTGTGGAACTATCAAATACTATATGTAATGGTGATAATGGAAGTACTGGTAGATAAACAATAAGAGGAAAAGCACCCATAACCCAAGATTGAGCCTAAACTCTTACCTTTACAACAATGAAGAAGGTGATAATTTCACTATGCAAGATGTAAGGATGGAGAACATAACCATCGACCTATCTATAGAGGAAACCCTCATTTTCTAAGGGGATGTGCATTGAGGCAACAATTGTTAGTGCCTACGCAAGCAAAACAAATAGAGTAGAGGGATGCAATGGCTAAAATAGGTAATCAGAGTGAAAGACCTAGAGTAGAATATGATTCTCATCCTATGGGGATGAATGCAAAAGAGGAGAATAGAGTATACCTTTTAGAAAATATTGAAATAGGGAATGTTACATATGTTAGTTTAAGGAGAAATCAAGTAGAAGGATGGATGAACACAAATCTAGAGTCACCAAACAATCAGAGTAGTGCTTAGGTAGGAAAATAATGTATGTAGGGGGATTAGGTGAAGTGTGGATAGTTTGATAACTTTATATGTGTCATGATACTCCTCACACACTAAATAAAATATTTCATAGTTTATTGTAAACATGTACAAAATGTGTTGGATGTCATTGGTCAAATGTGATCATGCTTAAGGTTGTGTAGATACTTATGAATTATATGGTTATGGTTATGATTGGTATGGTTATGGTTGTTGTAATCTCACTTAATGTAAAAAAGAATGATTATTATTTTTGCAACATTGGATGGTAAAAGTCATGATGAAAACATCAACCAAGAACATTAAGATAAGAATAGGGCATAATGCTTTATTTTTGACAAAGACTAAAAATAGATCCAAAGTGGGATCAGATTAATGAATATAAGCCCTTCAAACACTACGCATGAATAGTTGTGAGTTGATAAAAAAAAGTTTCTTGATCACAAGGTGTCAAGTAAGCTCTAAATCCCCTAATTTCTAGATAGTCTAAAGGGAAGATGGGTGATAGGTGGTGTGAAGGGTAATGGGTGATATTTATGATAAAATCATGTGAATTATTTTTCTCCTTTTATAGGTGACCTAATAATGGTAATAGACAAGTCCATGTCATATGATATATGTAGACTGATCAAAATTTGAGAAGTCTAGATGTGAAAGCCAATTGTGGCTTCTAACTTATTATGTTGCTTGAGAGCCGATTATAGATTTAGATTTTGTTGTGATAGTGGGTATTTTGTTTTATTGTTATATATGAGAAGTTGATTGATGTGGGAAGCTTCTAAGAAATTACTCTACTTTTGATAAATTTAACGTAGCCATATTTCAAGGGAGTGGTCTAATATTATTGGATTTTTTAATGCTCTTGATAGTTGTTCTTCAAGGGAGAAGTCTACCTTATAGTTGGTAATTTTTATTTTGTTTTTGGGTAGTTGTCCTTCAAGGGAAAAATTTTCAATGCTTAAGATATTGACCCAAGTAGTATTTTGGTATCTAAATTATTTCTAGATGTAATGTTTTTAGACATGGACAAGTATAATTAGGTCCAAAGGTTTACCTTTATGAGGTCAAAATTTTAACATAAGAAGGTTAATGATAAGAAAAGGTGTGGTTTTTGAGAGGTAATGACCATGGGATTCCATCTTGTTAGAGATGAAAAGTATCCATGAGAACCATGCTATGGGTAGAGCCGTGATACCCACATTTAGGATTAGACTATGACTATGATGATTAATCACATGGTTCTATGTTGTAATCAATTATCCTCAAAAGGAGAGGAGAAAGATGGGTGAAGGTTAAAATTTCATAATCAAGGGATGAGATTAAGTTAGATAAAAAGAGTGAGCTTGATCCTTCCTTAACAAAAAAATAGATGCAGATGCAAAGTGTTGAGAGACTCAGGTTCTAGTTTCCCTTCAAGAGAGGACAAATGATAAGCTCATGATCCATACTTATGGGTAATGATGTAGGGTCTAAGCCAATTGAAATAAAACTTCCCTTTTTACTTTCCTCCATATTGGTCATATGTCAGTTTTCCTTTAGGATGAGGTCTCCAATATTGAAATCCTGAGGTTTGAGGTAAGGTTGGTTAGGTTTGATAGAGAAGGGTAATCTCCAATGGTTCGATGGGAGAATTTGAATCCCAAATAAGTCAAGTGGTGTCCAAATGGGTTTCCCTAATTTGATATCCACCTAGTTCAAGTTGGGTTGATGGATAGGTTTGGTTGATAGGTTGAGGTAAAAAAGCCAAGGGTTAATGTAGTTAATGGTTAAGGTATGGTTGAAGTTAATAAATGGTTAAATCCTTATGGAAGGAAAGTTTCCCCAATTTATTCTTTGCATGGGTAGGAAAAAGATCCCAAAGTGAAGGTATTTGTGGTTGGGTTTAGTTATAATGTTGAGGTTTTGAAGGGTATGTCCATGAAATGGAC
Organism: Torreya grandis; assembly: GCA_037957365.1. Taxonomy (NCBI): domain Eukaryota; kingdom Viridiplantae; phylum Streptophyta; class Pinopsida; order Cupressales; family Taxaceae; genus Torreya; species Torreya grandis. The sequence goes on along the minus strand of JARHVA010005449.1, from coordinate 530,281 downwards.
ACTTTAGCCTTTACCTTATCCTTTTTTTATACCTAAGAGTGGGTAACCCTATGGATGGTGTGGATAAGAGGAACTGTTGGTTTAGCTTATTGCTTCAATTCCTCCTCACTCTTAGATGTGAATGGGGAATAGGAAAGTGTTGGGTAGGTTTGGCTGATGGCTAGGTTGGTAATGGGATTAAAGGAGATTCATTTGATAACATATTATCCTTGTCATAAAGTTGGTGGATAATGGTTTTAAGAGCCTTGCAGTGTTCTGTATCACATCCAAGTATCTTATGGTAAGAGCACATATGGTGGTCATTGTACCATGATAGTTTTGGGTGTGAAATGTCAAAACTTATTATAGGGTCAAAAGGTTTGATAGGTGGTAAGGTTAAGGAAGTCATTTGCAACAACCTTTATAAAATGGTTGAATAGTATTCATGCAAAGGTGTTGGAGGTGATAGGTTTTTAGTTTTAGGATCCTTCCTAAAATTAGTTTTTACTACAAAATTTATGGGTGGTGGGGTAGTTTTGGTTTATTAGTTAGGTTGGGATGGCTTGGTTAAGGGAGGTTCATTTGATATCAAATTATCCTCATATAAGTTTTGGATGAGTGATTGGAGATATTTTCAATTCTCTGTGTCATGTTTAGGTGTCATATGGTATGCACAGACTAAGCTAGCATTAAACCATTTTGGTTGAGGACATGAAGGGTCAAAAGTTTTGACAAGTTGGAAAAATTTGAGAGGTGGTAAGGTTAAGGATGAGGTTTTCAACAACCTTTGTAAAATGGTTGAATAGGATTCAAGTAAAGGCATTGGGTGTGATGGATTTTTGGGCTTAAGAGTGGGAACCTTCTTAGGATTAGGCTTCACCCTAGAAGTTGTTGGTTGTGGAATGGTTTTAGTAGATTGGTTAGGTTGGGGTTACTTGGTTGGTTTAGAAGTAGAAGATTTAAGAGGAGGGGGCATGGGTCTATTTTGAGATGGTTTAAGAGATTCCACCCTTTTAATAGGTTTATTCAAAATTTTATTTGATGGACTTGATGGAGTTAGATCCAATTTCAAAGATTGGTGAGCTATGTTAGGAATAGGAAGTTTTCCTAGATTCTTGATGGGTTTGGTGAAAGAGGTGTAAGGTTTTTTAACAAGTTTAGATGGAAGTGGGTTAGATGGTTCCCCTAAGGTTTTGGAGGATGGAGTATCTGAGGATGAGGTTGAGGTAGTGACAGGTTTGAGGGTGGATTTAAGTGAAGCTAAGGGTTCTTGTTTGTTTTGATAGGGGAGGGCAAGATGATGCTATAAAGTGGATCTATCAATATTGGGTTGAGAAGTGAACTCTAGGATTTGTATTAGCCTAAAAAAAGGGCTTGTAGATAGATTTGGTTCCTTGATCATTGATTTAAAATCTTAAAACCTTTGGTGGAGAAGAGGGAATGGTTTCCCCATCTATGTTTTTGGTGGAAGGTTTAAAATTTAGAGAATATTCTTCTTCCATGGATGGAGTGTATAAGGTGACCTTTTCTAAAGGAATGGTTTCCAAAGGAATATTAGGTGGGTCTATGGTGGGGGAGGAAGGTTTAATGGTGTCAAGTGAAAGGAAGGAAGTGGTTGCTTCCTTTGTTTGGTCATACAAAGGAATGGGAAGTGATTACCCCACTTCAATGATTGGGGTGGAAGGAGTAGTAGTAATAGGTTCATCAATAACAACATTGATCATGTGCACCTCATAAGTGTGAGATGATTCTAGTTGGCTTTTATTCACTAAAAGGGGAAGTGGAAAAGAAAGGGGAAGTGGAAAAGATTGTTTGGTTTCCTTAATTGTGGTTTGTAAGGAATTTTTTAAAGGTTCTACTTGGTCAACAAGTCGATTGGTTAAGGTTGGTGTTATTATATTTTATTTATTTGTAGGTTTACTAAGGGCCAAAAGAGGGTGTGCCAATGTCTCAGTTATAACATTAGGGTGTGAAACTATTTGTAAGTTATTTGGTTGGCTTGAAGAGGCTACTTGGTTTGATAGGTTAACAAGTTGGTTGGGTTGATAGGTTGGTTGATCAGTAAAGGGTGATGAAATTGATTGGGTGAACAAGGTGGGTTGAGGTTGATATGATGGTTGGGGGAAATTTCGTAAGATTTGACAAGGTTGGGGTGATTGAGATGATAGATGTTGATAGGTTGTTGGTTGGGCATAATAATAATTAAATGGCTGATGATAGGTTGTTGGTTGGTTTTAAGTGAGGTTTGATTTATCATGGATACCGTAAATACATAGCCTAAGTTTTGACTCTAATCTAGCTATCCAATCTATTATCATTACAATAAACTTAGGTGGTAGTTTGAGTGAAGGTTGATAGTTTGTGGGTTTGTTGAAGTTGGAATTTAATGAGTTATAGGTAAGGTTAGGTTGATCATAGATAGGGTTGGGTTGGTTATATACAAGGTTGGGTTAATTGTAAATAGGGTCGGGTTGGTTATAGACAAGGTTGGGTTGGTTGTAGATAGGATTGGTTGTAGACAAGGTTGGGTTGATTGTTGATAAGGAAGGTAACATAAGTGGCTTACGATGCAAGGTACCACTTTAAGGAAAAAGTATTGTTATCTAGGAAATATCTCCATTGAACAAGGTAGTGGATATGAGGTATTGGAAAATAAGTTCTTGGTTGGTTTGATTCTTCAATTTTTAGTCTGGTAAAGACTATGTGAAGAATGGAGAGAAACAAATATCACACCTCAAAAAAGAAGTAATCAAAAGAAAATATTTAAGGAAATCAAAGCATACTCTAAGATACATTAAATACTTGAGTTTTAATTATCTCTCTTTTTTCTTATGCCTTAGAAAGTGTGAAGAATAAATATGGTTTGTAAAACATATCCTAAACAAGGTAGTCTATGTTTGGTTTCAAGTTATGTTTAGGTGCTCAATAGAAGTATGTATTGGATTTTAGTATGTGGCTTGGTACTTTTGGATTCTCCCCTCACTTCATGATCCCACATTGAGTGTGTGAACTTAGCCAATATATACCAATCTCCAAGGCTTATAATCAACCAGAGAATTGAGTTGGTTATCCCCTTGGTGATCAAATCCAAGTATGATAGCTGGGAGGGGGTAAGGTGATCCAATAGGTGGTGAAATCCTATTCTTTTCTTGTCTCAAGTATGTTATATGTTTATTTGTGAAATTTTTTTAGTTTTTGTAACATTTGTGATGATATGGTTAATGTGCTTGATTAATTAAACTATGTGAGCTAACCAACACAAGCAAACAATAGATGCAGTTAATTTTAACCAAAAGGAAATTTTTTATTTATTTTCAATGAAGAAAAAGAAACTAAAATTCAACTAAAATTAAAATTAAAATTAAACCCTAATCCTAGGATTAATTCTATTTTGATATTTTAGAAATGCAATAAAAAAGAGTGAAAATTTTTACTTTTTTTATTTTCTAATTTTCTAAACAAAAGAAACTAAAACTTACATTTTGAAAGAAAGGATTGCTTAATTTTCAAAAATGTAATTACATATAAATTAAATTTTATTAATGAAACTAAATTTCATAAACAACTAATGAACCCAATAAAACTCAAGGGTCCCACTGGGAGTGCTAAAATGTTTCTATCTAATTTTTGCTTTTTCTTAAGTGTGAAAAGAAGAAACTAGTCAAGAAGGATGTGTAGAATAATACCTATTGAATGAACACATGTTGAATAAAAAATTTGTGATAACTCATTATTATCTATGGAATAATGACCTATACTAATAAATTACTACCACAAAACTTGTTGGTTAGACAAGTAGTTGGGTGGATTGCCTAGCGTGAGCTAGATCCTAGAAGCGAGAGCTTTCTAGAAGGTTGTCAATCCACATTTTTTAAAACACTTAATTAAAAATTATAAAATAAAAATATTAGACTTAAATGAATTTAAAATTTTAATAAAATACAACAAATGATATCTAATTAACTGATAAACTTATATGATTTGCTAAGTTAACCGAAATGAAGCAACTAGTTTGATTATACTAATGCTGAAAATTGGTTAAGGCAAAATTGTGGTTTTGAGTTTGGTAATTTGATAAGGGTCAAGAGAATTTTTTTTTTGGTTTATTGGAATAATAAAATTATAGGGATGTATGGTTGAAAATATAAAACAACAAGTAACTCAGGTAGCAAAGGGATGAGGGGGCAAAGAGGGTGAAGGTGGTAAAGGTGTAAAGAGGGCAAAGGAGGTAAATGGAATTACAATGGAAAAGGTGGTAAAGGATGTCAATGGATTAATATGTCAAGTGGATTAATGGGTATATGTCATAATAATTAAATTAAGGACTTAAGTAAATGAATAAAATAAATAAAACCAAATAAGGTTACCTTGAGGCTTGTTGAAGTGGTTGAAGTTGTTGATGATGTGATGAAGGAATCCCATGGAAATTTTGGAAAAGCTTCATTTAATTGAACTATTTTCCTCCAATATGTGGATGAACTCAAAAATTATGACCTACTTCAAATACCTAAAATAAGATGTTAATAACAAATACTAACTTCCAACTTAACCTTGGGTGAAGGAGAGGGGCATATTTATAGCATTTGTTGTCAAGAACCATGCCAAAAGAGGGAATAGTAGAAGTATGGTGCCATTTAACATGTGGTTCATGAATGAGTTAAATATTAATTTTTTTTGTATTCTCATTTGGTTTGATGAGTCTCCCACCTTGCACATGAGTCCAATTTTGAATGAGAATCATGCACATGGGTCTAAATGAGGCTAAAAACTTTTCACCACCATTTTTTGTCTTCATCCAAGAATTTAAAGAGATGGCACACAAAATTTGACACCATTTTCCATGTGGTTCATTAATTATTCAAATATGAGGTTGGTGTGGATTCTCATTTGGGTTGGTGAGTCTCCCATTTGGGTTAAAAAGTCAAAAATGGGTGCCCTTTATCTTTTCCAAAGCACTAAAGAAGTAGGTATTTCGTTTTGAAGGCCACTTTCATGTGTGAAGTAAAAATGCATGTTTAATGATGTATCTTTAAATATAAATTCATAGTTTTTAAGGGGGGCCTTATGATTCTTAAATGAAGTCGTTAATCACCTTGGGAAAGGGTCCCAAGTGAGGTATGATGTCCCACATCAAGCCACCTCAATTCTAAGCCATGTCACTTGCCATATCACCTTCCATGTCACTTTCCATGTCATATTACATGTCACTTTCCATGTCACTAACCATGTTACATGCCATGTCATCATGAATAGTGATAGTGGGTCCTATAGAGAATAGTGATAGTGAATACTACTTTTGAATATTACTTTCAAATAGTATTTTTGAATAGGAGAATAGTGATTTTTTTATGTTAAGAAGGTTTGGTTAAGGTTTAAGAAGTTTTATGGGATCTTTAGCGGGTCCTAAGGCATTTAGTCATCAAAAATTGTAAGTGTACAGTTTTCTAGTGTCTACACTTTTATAGGGAACATTCATATCCCTAATATTAAGAATACTCCTACCACTAACAATCAAAATCCACCCATATATACAATTCAAATTCTTGTTCAGATGATTCAAAAAATGAATGTTATGTAAACAATTAAAAATTACAAAATGCTCCAAATGCAAAATGATATCTTACAAATGGATAGTCAAACCCCTATTATAATGCATCAAAATAATCAAAATTTTATCCCCCATACTCTTATAAATTCCAGTGGGAATATCATCCGTCAACCTATCATGTAGAATAAAATGCTTCAACATATTCAAAACAAAACTTTAGTGCCATTCATCATATACATATATATTATAAATATCTCTCCAACCATTAAGTATGATGGAACAAAAGTCACTGTTATCTTTATTAAATCATTTGGTAATATCTATAAGGAATGGGTCCAAACTAACACTTTTGCTACCACTAAAGTTCTTAACAAAAAATTTATGAGAGATGATTTATAATGGTATAATCAACTCTCCCATTATTCCATATGGAAACTAGAGGATATCTTAAATGTTGTGCTTAAATAATTTCAAAAAAATGATCTTTTTAAAAAATTGTCTTAGTCACTTCTTCAATGTTAAAAAATCACGTACTGAATCTGCTCATACTTTTATCAAAAGATGTAAATCATTATATCATAAGGCTAAGCATAATATGACTGATGATAATCTTTTTAATATTTAAATTACTAATATTAAACCTCTATTCAATATAAGGTATGAATATTTTATCCTCATAACTTAGATGAGGCTTTTGATCGAGCTAAAATATAATATTTCCTTATGATTCAATTTGAACCATCTCATAATCTAATCAAGGAATCTTTCCAAAATTTAAATAATGAAACAAAAAATATAAATCCTCCATATAAATTCCCTCTAAAATAATGGGATCATTCAAATAAAATATTATAAACTCCCTCCCACGCACCCTTGATGGTATCTAAAATAAATAAATTACTATATCCATCTAAACCTTTCATCTATAACAATAATTCTCCCCAACTGTTATATGATCCTTATAATTTTTTCTATTTCTACACTAATATTTGTCATTCTCATGAGACATGTCTTGAAATTTCAAAATTTGTGGTATCTTTTGTGTTAGGATATGCCTTTGATCATGATGTCATGTTTAAATTGCATCATCCTAATTATCTAAAAGTTTCTCCAAAAAACACTTTACCAAATCTACTACCCAAAAGTCCCAAAAACTTTCTTTAAATCTAAATACACAACACTTTAATGAAAAAAATGTGTTATCAATATTTATTGTGATCAATATTATAACAATTCTCAATATGTGAATGTAACAAAAGTCAATTCTCATCACAAACTTGCTCACAAAGACCCTATTACCAAACCTAAGAAACTGTCTATTGAAGATTAACTTCTTAAAGACACTACAACTTCTCAACCCTCATATTCATAAAAAACTACTAGTGATGATCCATCTCCACCAATGTAACCTCATGTACTTCCAAAAATTACCCAACCTAATCAACCTAATCCTCATGCTCAGTCTTATTCTAAACCTCATTAGAATTTATTAAATGAACTTAATTCTATGCATTGTAAAATTCCTCTCATGAAATTAGTAAGAACTTCTTATCATCACAAGTTCCTTATAAAACAATTATAATACATAGAATAACCTTCATCTAATGAATCTGAATTACCTTTTGATGTTTTTCAACCTATATAGATGCATGTTATTGAAACAATTTCTTCTACCAAACCCTCCATCAAATTTCCTAAAGATGTTATGATAAATGATGAAAGTATCTTTTGAGCTGATGATCCACCTCTTTTTATCAAAATTGGCATCAATAACAGTCTAATTAAAAAACTTTTATTTTATGAAGGATATGGCATCAATATTAATTCTCTTTGTTTACTTCAACAAATCAGATATTCTAAAGAAAATATCAAACCAACCTGATTCATGTGTTATGGATTTGATAAAACTAACCAAAAACCACTTGGTTGTATTTGGGTCCCTTTTACCATTGGACCCAAGACAATCCACACCAAAATCATGGTTTTATACCTTCCCTTATCTTACAACATGCTCTTAGGTCATCCATGGACTCATCATATGTGAGCTATTTCATCTTTTGAAATCCAATGTGTTAAATTAATACATAATGGGAAATGCTACAAACATGAGGATGATCATAATTTTTAGACTATCCAACTTCCAAATCCAAAATATCAATATTATATTCTCACTATTTCTTAGATCAATAGTGCTCTTCCTAAATTTGTTAATATGCATTTATATTTACATGTAAATCTTGTAGAATCAGATGATGATGAACCTAATGAATTAAAAACAAATTAAAATACCAATTTATTACATTCATATATCATGAAATGGATTCCTCCTTATCTTCTTCCATGAGATAGAACCATTCCCTTAATATATTATACCATAGATAGTCCCCGCCATGTACTGCACATGAAGCCTCTTACACAGAAGATGATTCACTTGCAATGAATATGAGGTGGCCAATATATTTCAAGATCCTTTAACCATGTATCTTTGCACTTTTATTAATATGGGCATCTCCACTATAGATGTTCCTACTGAAATAGATACATTTTCCATATCTCCATCTTATGATGATACTTACAATATGGCACAAAGTCAATCATGAGATTTAGATGCCCTACATTAACAAAATACATTAGAAAAAACACATACCTTCAATCATGATGTTCATGTCATTCACATATCCTCTAATAATGAATCATAACTTGAAGGCTATGTACCATATCTCAATTCACCTTTACTAAAAACTCCATAGATTATTTAATAAATTGGGTAATCTAATATAATCCAACTTAAAATTCTTGATTACACTAATCAGATCAATTTAGTAAGTTAGAACTCATTAGCTCTAATACATCCTATTAAACAAAACAATTATCTACCTATTACCCATAATTTAATCACCACCAATGATATTTATTATCTCACTATATCTCTATATAATATGATAGTGAACAATATTATAACTCTATTCTAAAAATTACCTTAGATGCACAAGCTAAAACTAGTCAATAATAATGTTCTGATTTCAATAATCACAGAGATCAAATTTTGAATTTCAAAGTAGATGTCAAGTATTATGAACCTTTACCTATGTTCCATCATGATGAAGCTATTTTAGAACTAATCCACACTTTTGAACCTCAACTTCCATCCAAACGCCATAAACTTTGTCATTTTGAGAAAAAATACTCCTTGTTTCAATAATTTTGTTGTTAGTATCAATGCTTAAACACATCCTATTTCCTCATTCCCTCATGATCCATATTATTTATATGATGAAAACTCTATTCTTATTGAATAAAATATTCCATTTAATTATAAATCCACTATTTTTCCTTGACATATTATTATCTCCAAATAAATTCATCTTACCGAACATGATAATTTTGATCTATTTTATGATAAATATTCTAAAGCTTTTGCATGGTCATATGAAGACATATCTAGTATTGATATTTTTATTGTGGTCCATAATATCATTACCTATCCTAATGATAAACTTGTGACTCAAAACAACATAAATTCCCTCTTGATATTTCTACATTATGTCATAAAGATACATCAAGCTTTTAGAAGCTAAATTCATCAAACCTGTAGACTACTTTGAATGGGTTTCCAATAGTGTTCTTGTATGCAAGAAATTCACCATAGTTACTATTGACAAAATTTAACCCTAGGTCAAATTATGTTAACCCCCTTACATATTCAAACTTTTCATAGGGTCCTTCTAGGTTTAAAATGTTCACCAAGGTCCTAAATGAGGTTAATTCACATTTTCAGGGTCACATACAACATGTTTTAACCTTGTCATATTTGTCCTTATTTTTAATGTAATTTTATGCCATCTTTTGGTCATTTTAAGGGAATTATATAGTTTTTGAAAAGATTAAAAATGTTTTAAAAATAAATATAACATACTTCTTATCAGATAATGTTAGAGGAGGCTTTGAAACTAATATACAGAAGGTTCAATGTAAGAAAGAAGAAGATCATTGATCCAGAGTTCATTATAGAAAAAAATTCCAAATCATGATGAAAATAAATCTACAGTGTAGAGCTCGTTTAGATCTTTTCGACGCATTTTTTGGAATGTAAATCCGAGTTCAGGATCTCCTGTTATGGCCATTTGAAGATTGGTCAAAAAATGTCACTTGCGACATTTTGCACGTTTTTCAAGGTGGTTTCGACATTTGGACCTATCGAAGGTCGACACTTGGAAAATTCTAAGTGTTGCAAAAAATTATTTGATGACATGTCATGTCATCAACATGCCACATGGATTCAAGCATGAGATAAGTGCGATACCAAGCAAGGTGGCGAGTTCGAAGGAAAGACCAAGTCCAACGACAGCCTTAAGTCTTGTGCCCAAGCCATGTATGGCGCATTTACCAATGTGCATGCCTACACTTAGCACCAAGTCTCCCACAAAAAGGGGATGTTGACACATTCCAAGGAGCCACATACCTATTTTAAGCCTAGACTTATTCTAAAATCCATGCATGTGGGACAAAAGACAAAGCCTAAGCGCACCCAACAAGGAGGAGGTCAATTTCAAACTCATTCTAAGCACCTAAAAAGGAGGGCAGCAGTTTTTAACCCTTGAGCTACCATCCAAAAGGGATAAGCCTTGACCGTTTGTGCTATGGGGGTCAAAGTGCTATTAAAGGCACGAATTTCTATTTGAAGTTAATCAATTCTGGACTGTGTTTTTATTTTTAAGAGGCCGAGACTTTGTAAAAGCTTTGGGAAAGCTTATGTAATGGATTTTAATCCATTTTTAAGCCATAATACATAGTAATAATACTTTGTTATATCTAATTTACATATTGGAGGAGTATATTTCAGCCCATAGAGGAGATTTTTAGGACTTTTGAAGCAACTTTGGAGGTATTATGAAGACTCACAGAATTCTAAGGTGCCGGGCTTAATTTCAGTCATGGTGAAGGTGAATTCTTGCATTGAGATATCAACTTGTAGGAAAGTTGTTTATTGTTTCCAGGTATTGAAGTTCCCTTAATGGAAATGGTCCACTCCTTTGGAGAACCCATAGATGTAGGCATCAATTGTTGAGCCGAACTCTGTTATCACATTTTCATGTTTTGTTAATTGTCATTTTGATGCATGATTTTGTTTTAGTTTGCTGATTTGGTTTAATTAGTAAATGAACTCATGCAAGTAATTTACATTTTGACAATTATAACATAGTGTTATTAAAAAAAAACTGGTTTAATTGGTAAATGGAAGTAATAAGTCTTTTGACATTTTCAATCAAACTCAACAACCGAGAACATTTTTACCAAACTTTTTACATGTTCTTTTGAGTTTTTAGAGAATTGTTAAGTTTTGATAAATTTTAGTATTTGTACTTAAAACTCCACTTTGAGTTTATCAGTGTAGTTTATAGATCAAGTTGGTATCAGAGCAGTTAGAAAGCTGGATTAGCTTCTAATTGAGTTTTGACAATTGCTTTTAGTTATTGGTTTTCAATATCACTTGATTAGATTGCAGTGTGTAGTTGTGGAATCAGTGTGTTTGCAGGAAACCATGGGCAAGTTGTCACATAAAGCCAAGATGGAAGAGCTTGAAAGCATCAATAGCCAGATTCAGGATGAGAATGCATTCCTAAGATGCAAGCTCTATTCCCTTGAAGAACAAATTGCAAGTTTGAAATTGAAGCTTGAATCCAAAGATGAGCTCTTGATTAGATTGCAATGTGGTGTGAAAATGTAGAGCCAAATGCAGAAACTATGGCTGAGTGCAATGTAAGTTTTTCACCACAAGAATATTTTACTTCTTTCCATTTAGATTCAGATTCAAGTAATGATGTTTTTTGGTAGTTTTGAACAACACACTAAGGGTATAGGATCCAAATCATTGATGAAAATGGCCTTTAATAGAAGAGGTCTTGGTCGAGATGGCTAAGGAATTACTAACCCAATATAGGTAGAGCATAGATGTCTTCATGCAGGTTTGGGTTATACTAGTGAGCAGGTGGAAATTGGAGAAACTTCCTCCATGGCTAAATGAAGACAAGCTTCTAATAGCAAAGGACCGAGGCCATTAATAGAGCATGTACAGTGTAAGAAGGAAGGTAGAAGAGGTATTGAGATTCCACCTCCTAGTTCCTACACTAGAGTTAGCACTAAATCTTTTGAATCACTTTTTATGTTTAAGAAATTTGGATTTAACATTCAGAAGATAATAAAATCATTTCCATGCACTTTTTTTGGGATGCATAACCACAATGTTGCATTTTGTTGGAAGAGACGTGCTTTACTTAAGTAGATTGTAGGTGTTAAGAACCATTCTCTTCAAGGCAAAGAAAGAAGAGGTAAAAGGGAGACCTCACCTAAGAAGGTTGTTTGCACTCATTGCCATATGAGTGGACATTAGATTGATCATTGTTTTAAACTTCAATCATCTTCTCATTCTAGAAATGGTAAAACTAAGATGATTTATCAACCTATTAATAAGGTCAATGAAGTTAAATCAATCCATAATAATGCTAAGGAATCCACTAAGACAATCAATTTCACTAGGAAGAAAGAAATGGTTAAGTGGATTATCACTACATTCTTTTTTGAAAGCGTGGTTAAGAATTCACCTAAGGGAATGAATAAGCTTTGATAGATGTAGATTAGAGTTGGTGGGAACACTTCAAGATGGGTTTATCATATGATGTTTTTCAATTCTCACTTTTTGATAACTCTAAGATTTTGATCTCCAGAATATATTGTATGGGTAGTCTAATAATGGATAAGACTTGAACTCATTTGATCTATTGGAGATAATAGCAGAATGCATGTTGTAGGTTGATTTAATTCCTTACAACACTTATTTGACTACTATTTTGAATGTATCTATTTTTGACACATGGATGTATAGATGCATTGTTAAGACCCTATGGGCATGTTTAGATGTTAGGCAGCATACACTTTTGGTTGTTTGCATTTGCTTAGCATATAAGTCCCATACTAGGGCATTGTATTGAAACATGTCCACAACATTTATTATATGTTTTCAGCATTATAAACTTATCTTGCAGTTACATTGGGAGTTGTTTCAGTTATTGGCAATTCACCACTTTACAAGATGTGACATTTGGGCAGGAAGTTTTGGTATGTTGTGATTAAGTTATTGGTAGTTGCAGATTCCTTTACTCATGCCATGTATAAGAATTTTTAGTTGAGTTGTGAATCATTTCTTTTGCCAATGTTTATCTCTTTGCTATGATTGGGTTCTATGTGATGGATGCAGTAGACCAGTTATAATATTTCAGGTGATAGTCAACTTTTAAAGACCAAAAGCCTCTTTTGTAGGAAGATGTGATCTAGAGTTCATTCTGTAAAAAGTTTCCAAATCACAATGAAACCAACTTTATAGCGTAGATCTCGTTGAGATTTTTTCAATGCATTTTTTGGAATGTAAATCCGAGTTCGAGAGCTCTTGTTATGGCCATTTGAAGATTGGTCAAAAAAATGTCACAACATTTTGCACATGTTTCGAGGTGGTTTCAACATTTGGACCTATTAGAGGTCGAAACTTGGCAAATACTAAGGGTTGAAAAAAAAGAGTCGATGACATTGCACATCATCAACATGCCACATGGAGTCAAGCGTGAGATAAGTGCGAGACCAAGTAAGGTGGCAAGTTTGAAGGAAAGACCAAGTCCAACGACAGCCTTAAGTCTTGCACCCAAGCCATGTATGGTGCATTTACCAACATGCATGCCTGCACTTAGCACCAAGTCTCCCACAAAAAGGGGATGTTGACACATTCCAAGGAGACACATACCTATTTTAAGCCTAGACTTATTCCAAAATCCGTGCATGTGGGACAAAAGACAAAGCCTGAGCGTGCCCAACAAGGAGGATGCCAATTTCAAACTCATTCTAAGCACCTAAAAAGGAGGGTGGAAGTTTTGAACCCTTGACCTGCCATCCAAAAGGGATAAGCCTTGACCACTTGTGCTACGGGGGTTGAAGTGCTATTAAAGGCATGAATTTCCATTTGAAGTTAATCAATTCTGGACTGTGTTTTTATTTTTAAGAGGCTGAGACTTTGTAAAAGCTTTGGGAAAGATTATGTAATGGATTTTTATCCATTTTTTGGCCATAATACATAGTATTAATACTCTTTTATATCCAATTTGCATATTATAGGAGTATATTTCAGCCCATAGAGGAGATTTTTAGGACTTTTGAAGTAACTTTGCAGGTATTATGAAGACTCATAGAATTCAAAGGTGTCAGGCTTGATTTCACTCACGGTGAATGTGAATTCTTGCATTGAGATATTAGCTTGTAGGAAAATTGTTTATTATTTCTAGGTATTGAAGTGTCATTAATGGAAATGGTCCACTCCTTTGGAGAACCTAGAGATGTAGTCATCAATTATTGAGCTGAACTCTGTTATCACATTTTCATGTTTTGGTAATTGTCATTTTGATGCATGATTTTGTTTCAGTTTGCTAATTTGGTTTAATTAGTAAATGAACTCATGCAAGTAATTTACATTTTGACAATTATAACACAACGTTATTTAAAAAAAACTAGTTTAATTGGTAAATGGAATTAATAAGTCTTTTGACATTTCCAATCCAACTCAACAACCGAAAACATTTTTGCCAAAAATTTTACAAGTTCTTTTGAGTTTTTCAAGAATTTTTTAAGTTTTGAGAAATTTCAGTAATCGTACTTAAAACTCCACTTTGAGTTTATCAGTGTAGTTTACGGATCAATCATCTATAAAAGGTTAGTTTTAGATAGTTATATAGATTTATGTGAATCATATGGAACATGTTAAGGCTTCAAAAAGGTGTATTTATATCCCCATATGTCATTTCCAAGCTCATGTGGCTTCAAAAAATCCAAAATTGCCAAAAACTAGTTTCTCTCTCCTATCACTCCCTTGGACAGGTCAAGAAGGGTCAACAGTTTTTAGTTGGTACAGACAATGTAATAAAAGTTTAAGTTAATGCACTTGGTGAATTTTAGGGGTCCCTATATACTTAAATTTCATGTTCATAATTGCAATATTTATGGTTTTTTTATATGAACAATCATTAATACTATTAACACCTCCAAATTACCTGTGCATTCCTAATGGTCCAATTTTCTCATTTGTTTGCATTGGTCTATATGAACCAGTGATGTATATAGAATTAAAAATCATGTTCATACTTTTTTTGTTGATTTTAACTAGTTTTTAATGTGTGGTCATAGGAGGATAGGCATAATTATCTCATTGTGCTAGAAGTGAGCACCATTGAGAGCTAAAAATAATGTTTTATTAGTTGCAAAGTTTCATTCTCCTATGAGTAGCTTTAGGTTAAAGGTAATAAATTAGTTTTGACCCCTTTAGAGCATGGATTATTCATATTATTCATTTAATGACTTGTAGGTTGATTGAGATAGATTTATGAGACACTAAGTAAATACTAACTAGAGCCCTAATGTGCATAATCACCTATAGTCACTTGTAGGCATGTACGGGTAATTATAATACTATCCAAAACCCAAGAGATAGGTTGTGTAAAATTTAAAGACTTGAATGGAATTATCAAGTCAATCAAGGTTCATCACCATAGTCAATACCTAATCAATCAATTCCTATAGAGGTGTAGAGTTGGAGAAGTTACAAATGGGAAGTTTTACGTTAACTTCTCTAAAAAGAGACTTTGTTCCATATAGTGTCATATTGTGGTGCAGGTTTATGAGGTCTGTGTAAGCTTAAATGTCTTCATCCTTAAAACCTAGGCCTAGAGGTCACATTTGATCATAAGAGGAATTTTTTAGGTCAAGGAATATGATGGTGAGTGAGATTTTAACTCAAAACTTTCCAATGAAAACATTTAGATAACTATGGTGTTAAGAAGCCAAATGAGCCTAGAACTTGCAAGTGACCTATAGTGTATTGATGATAGTGGGATGGTGGATAATATTGAGGTATTAATAAGTTATACCATGTATTAAATGGTCCTAGTGACCTAAATATGAAACCAAAAGAGTGAAGTATAGTCGTCAAACATGGATCACCACCTACAAGAATCTCATGATTCCCCTAATTGACACCTACAATTTGACTCATACTCAGATTAACCCAAGCAAATGGAGAATGCAGGTTTATAAGTTTGACATAGATGTAAGATGAATTATCCATGTTGAATTTTCTCTTAGAGTGATGATATCACACTCCAAATTATTCTTAAAGACAAGGAAAAATAAATAAGGTTGAGCAAATTGGTTCAAAACTTCATTCTCAATCTAGGATTCTAAACCATGTACACAGTCACAATCCTAGAAGTTAGTCTTGAGAATTTGAGATGATAATGCCTCTATATGTATGATATGGGATTTAAAATTAGTATAGAGTGTGTTCATGAGTTGAAATAGACCTCCATGGTCTTATTTGGGTCAGACTAATAGGGGAGGTGCTCTCTATTTTTTCTCAGACCTAAGGCACTTCACACTAACACAACCTACAGACCTAGTGCATACATGATGAAAGGATGAAATGACAGATCCAATAATTATTATATTATGATTTATAGGGTTTAATTTAAGGTTAAAACAAGTTAATAATTTCTTACCTTCATTGTTGTCACTCATAGGTGGTCATATACTCAAATACACAGTCTATGCCTATTAGGCCTAAAACTAGGCATGAAATCTCATGGTGTATAATTTAATTCATATGCCTATATGATCTTCCCAATAAAATTTATATCCTTCATGGGAGAGTGGATGATTGATGATATCCATCAGTTTGCAAATAATAGCTCAGAACTAGTCATTTTGGCCTAAATTTGCCTCAGGGGTGTCTAGAATGCATAGTAGGAACTCAAGAGCCCATTTATTTCACTCATATTTGAACTAAAAATGTGAATTTTATCTAAATAACTTATTTATATTTTATATGTGTCCTATACTTGAACTTAGTGGCATTGGTTCAAAGGTTAAGGGCTTAACCTTTATGAATCATTGTTAAGAACCTAAATGACCTAAAACCCTCTTAAAACCCTTATAATAACTTGATGAGAAATATATGGTGATAAATTAATCAAAAAGGGTTCAATTATCCTAAAATATTATTTTCAAAAACTTATCACTCTCCCAGGATCCTCACTACTTATTTATTCCATACTATCACTTGTACGAATAGGTCAAATTTTGGGTTTTCTACAAGTTTTGAGGTGTTTAAAAGGCACAAAAGGGAATTTATAGGTTAAATACATTGTGTAAGGTTTATTTATATGTATTTAAAATACTCATACCCCATTCTCACCTTGGTCATACATGGAAACCCCTCTACTAAACTTGTTGTTGCAGGCAGTCTTGGATAGAATAGTGAAAAGTAAGGTGACTACTTATGTTGGAGATGAGGTGTGTGATATTGAATATTCTTGAGATCTACTTGATGGAATATAATACAAATAAGGTTTAAATATTTTTCTCACATCTCTATAATTAACTCTCTTGAAAAATTTTAATTCACCATAGTGACAAGTGTGTGAATCCAGGCCTAAAGGGCTAATGAATAACTTCAAGGAAGTGAATGACAATTGACAAAGGGAAGGTCATCAGTTGAGGGGTGTATAATGAATTCAAAAATATTTTTTCCATATTATCAGGTTAGGATACATGTCTCAACAAATTCCAAGTCAATTCTAGGTAACTAAGTGAACTCTTCATCAAAAGAGCAGTTTCAAGAAGGATAATGAAGTGTCCATATGCCAAATTCAAGGATATGTCATGTGTGTGATTGACACTTATTAAAGGAATGTTCATAAATTATTTTATAACTCCTTATCCTAAAATATAATTGGTTTTCAAGACTTTACACTTGGCATGGTGACTCTTCAAAGTCACTTTGTCTCTCTCCTCTCCAATGCTCTATATATTGAAGCCTTTTCGGCATTGTAAACTATCCACAGTTGGTTTGGAGAATCCCTGATGATTATAACATCTTTTTTTACCTTTGAATAATTTTTTCTCAAGCTGGTTTAGTCTCTACAATTATTTCCTAAGTATGTCAAGTAGTCTATTCAGATGATAAGTGATGATTGTTTTTCCTTGCTTCCATTCTTCTCTGGTATGCATTGTGTGAGTAATAAATTTATTATAATAGGTTTCATGAAGTGTATATGTTTTTTAGGTGTATTTTAAAGTTTTAAGGATATTATCATTGTCTAATATCAAACCTCCTAGTTACCCACCTTTGGAAATGCATGAAAATCTTCCTCCATGTAGAAACATTTATGCTAGAAGAAACTTGAGTTGAGATTATTTTTAGTAGTCTGCCTTCGTAGTGAAAATACAAATATGTTGTGAATATATCCTTAGTGTATCACCTCAATTAATGTAGGTTACTTTTATGTTTCTTTCTACCTCTTTTCACCCCCAATAAGTGACTAATATAATGTAGTGTGTGATCCTTAGTAGTTAGATCAAGGGATCTAGCCCATAGTCTAGAGATTTATCCCTTGTGGTAACTTGTTTATATGTAGAGATAGTTCCACGTTATCCCAAATTTGAGAATATCTGATATAATTCTCTAGGGTGAAAATTTGGGATATAACAGTTATTTTCATCTATGTAGGCTCTCACAATGTTAACTTAACATGTCCCAAATATAATTTTTCTATATCATTTTTGACTCAACCATTGGATATGAAATGTTATCTCTTATAGATGATTTCTTGGGATATAATCAAATTCATATCGATCTCAAGGATTAACATAAAAAAAAAACTACCCCACGAATGGGGAATTTATTATTACATTAAAATTACCTTCATTCTTAAAAATGTTGGTGCCACTTAGTAATTTGCAATGACCCATATATTTTATTATCTCATTAATAACATAATAAAAACTTATGTAGATGATCTTATTTCCAAATAAAAGCATTGTGAAAATATTGTTATCATTTTTTTCATCTCATTAAATGCAAATTTAGACTCCATCCTTACAAATGTGTTTTTGGTGTCACCTCAAGAAAACTTTTAGGATTCTTAGTGTCTTTATGTAAACAATGTTAAAATCAATTCCATTCTTAACATGGCTATTCCTCATTTTATTCTAGATATACGAACATGCCTTGATAAACTTGGGGTAATTTGATGAGTTGTCCTTGATATGGCTTAACATATTTATTTAGTTAACTCATTTCTCAAGAAATTTATAGCTTTGGAATGGATTGATTCATGCAAAAAATCATTTAACAACATGAAATAATCACTACTACATCCTCTTACTCTTAAACCACCTTCCAATGATTGTCCTCTCATCCTATACACTTCCTCTACCCCCATATTAGTTTGGGAAATTATTTCCCAACAAGATGAAATGAGTCATGACTATTACATATATTATATCAATCATATTTTAATATAATATGAGACACATTATACCAAAGTTTAATGTGATTATCTTGATATTTATATCACAGTTGATTTTTTTTGGAATTACATGCTTTATCAAACCATTATGTCATCATCCATTATGACCTTCTTCACTTTTTCTCCAAATATTTATTACCCAATGATAAAATATGAAAAATATATGGTTCTATTGATGAAATTATATTTGTGAATTGTAATACAAAATCTAGTTAAAGGCCAAATAATTTATGATCAACTTGCTAACACTCCTATACCAACCACTAATCACCTTCAAAACATTATTCCTAATTAATAAATCCTATACATTGAATGTCTCAATCAATATATTTAACTTAAATATTATTTTAAAATTTTCTAAAACAAAATAATCTTGATGAACAAGATACCTCAATTTATAAACAAATAATCTTTATGAACCAAACACCTCAATTTCTAAGCCAAAATCCAAAGTCATCATCAAAGAATTACCTAAAGTTATAATTGATCTACATGAAGATACATGGAGAGTCCATTTAAATGGTGCTAAATGTATTCAAAGAGTTGGGGTAGGATGTGTCTTAGTTGATTCTCATGTAAAAATCATACTTCTTACTTTTAGATTAAACTTTGACATTAATAATAACATGGTTGAGTATGAAGCTCTCATTTTAGTAATGCAATATTTCATTGATTTAGATCTACCTTACCTAAATGCTTTAGGTGACTCACAACTCATTTATCATTAAGTCAATGGTGAATATCAATTTAAAAGTAAAAATATTATTGGGTATCATCAAATTTCTACCACTCTTACTAAAGAATTCAAATCCTTCGCTATAGAGCCAATTCCACAAGATTAGAAGGCCATATTCAATTCAATTTCTTCATTTGCTTCTATTTTTAACCCTCATCAATCCATTCATAACTCATAATTTCTCATCAGCATATGCAAATCACCATCACCATTACCAACCACAAATTATTCTCTTATATGCCATATTGAGGTTTTCACTATTCAACAAAACCTGTGGTATAATCATATCATTAAATTTATTGATAACCACACCTATTTTCTAAAACTTACTCTCATGAAAAAATAAAATTAAAGAAAAATATTTAAAATATGTCCTAATATATGACATCCTATATTATTATAATGCCAAAGGTACCTTGCTTTATTATGTCACTCAAGATGAATTTCCTTATCTTATTAAACAAGCACATGGGGGCATTTGCACTGGTCACTATAGCGGACATGCTACAACCTAAAAATTACTATGCATGGGATACTTCTAGCCCATTATTAAAAAATATGCTATCACATTCACTAATAATTTTAATCCCTACCAACTGCGTGATGATCTAATTCTCTCTCTTCCAAACTAACTCCAAACATTAGAATCTCCTTGTCTTAATTAAATGTGGGGATTATATCTCATTGGTAAATTACCTCACTCTCAAGATGATCATGTATTCATCAGCATGTCCATTGAGTATTTCACTAAGTGGGTTGAAACTATGCCCTTTGCTAATTTCATGGGTATCATTATATCAAAATTCATACTTAACAAAACCATTTGTCACTTTAACATTCCCCACACCATTATTTATGACAATAGTGGGAATTTAAAAATAAATATATTAAAAAATTATGTACGAAATTTAAAATTAGGCACAAATTATCCGCATCTTATCATCCTCAATAAAATGGCTAAACAAAGGCCACTAACAAAATCTTGCAAAATACAATTCAAGATTCTTGTTTTGAATGGAATCTAAAGATTTATCATGCTTTATGGGCTTATCACACTAACATTTATATTGATACTAGGGCCACCCCTTTTTCCTTATTATTTGGATTTTAATTTATCTTACCTTTAAAATTTGAGCTACCTTCCTTATGCATTTCTCTTAATGATATCATTCCCGATGAATAACCATGTGAAGCCCATTTTTATGTTCTATATTTTCTTGATGTACATTGTATGGGTGATTTGCAACATAATTTCCAATATAAAGCCTTAATTGTCTAACAACATAATAACAAGGTCAAAGTTCATGCCTTAAATATTGGTGATTTAGTCCTTGAATTATATTATACCAATGAAAAAGATTGAAATTATGCCCAAAACTGGTGGGGACCTTATTTGGTCAAAGACATTCTTAGTCTTGGTATCTACCAATTACAAAATAACAAAGGACATATTTTTACAGAACTAAATAATGCTCAATTTTTAAAGAAACATTTTTCTTAAATTATTATATCCATTTCTAATACTATGTTTCTCTTACATTTCTTTCATATATTCATATATATATATATATATATATATATATATATATATATATATATATATATATATATATATATATTGGTGTTAACACTTATTGAAAGATTTTCAAAGCTTCCTAAGGTATAAAATTACATCAATTCTAGTAGCATTAATTCCCATCACTAATGATTTCCTCTATCTACATTAATTTATATATATTCTTTAGTTCATGAGTTTGAATCATAGGATCATGGATAGGACCCAACCATCCTCATGTATACTTTTCTATTCTTTTCATTTCATTAGTCAACCTTCAAGTGTCATTTGTGTCTTTGGATTTTTGCTTTAAAAAAATAATTAATTTTTATACCTCTTCAATTTTCCTTTTGTGATTTGAAATGTAAGACCTTGGATAGGACCTTCTTCAAAAAATAATCTTATTTACTATAAACACCCTTCATTTTATACCTCTTTGGTTTTCCTTTTGTGATTTGAATTGTACTACCTTAGATAGGACTAGGCCTTCCTCACAAATATTCATTTTATAAATTATTTTTATTTGCAATTTTAGTTAAGTGGCTTCCCCAAAAAATAAGGCAATGATTAAGACTTGTATCCTCATATTATTAAAATTAGTCATGTTATTTTGTTTTATCAAATATAACAATCTATTCTCATGCCTACATTCACATATCATATTTCTTTTGATGATGATTCATACTTACTTGTCATTGTACCATGTTAAAATTACACATTTTTTATGATCTAAGGTAGCTAGATAATTCCATGTTCATTTACATATTCTCCCCTATTACATTTCACTATGGTCACACCAAGGTTATTTTTGATATTGAAATCTTATCTAACATGCAAATACAAGAGTTTTAAACACTAAACTCTATGTTATTTTTTCTACCCATCAAGTGTAATGTTTCTAGTGATAATCATTTTTAGTACCCATGTTTGGCTTTACAAATACATATAGAGGAGGAATTATAAAAATAATAATAAAAATACAAATACAAATCATTAAATCAAAATGCAATGATAAAAAAATAACAACAAATATTCAAAATTCAAAGTCACACCAAAATCTAATTCATCTCCTATCTTAGTTGAAGCTCAAACTCCGAATTTGGCCTCATGAGAGAGTTGAGGTCCATTCATGTATAGTAGTATAGTAGACTAGGGTAGGAGGTCTCATACTTTCAACAATATATACCTAGTGCCACTTATTCTCTCATGTAAATACCCAATATTCAAATCACATTGACACTTCTATAAGGGGTCCTAACAAATGGTAAACTTGTAATGGGAGGGTAGGTCTATTTTAATTTTCTTATATATCTATCCTTCATGGGCTGATATTTATACTTCACTCATTAACCCAATTTTGTATGGATATGATGTGTTCTCTAGAGTATTTAATATTCAAAATCTCTTTATCTTGCTAGCTTGAGTTAGGTGTCTTGTTTATGGTAAAGATTATATTTTCACCTTGGTGTTGCATTAATTTCCCCCACCACCCATTTCACCTCCCCTTTGATAGGAAAGGTTATTTATAAATGTTATCCTAATTTATATATTCCATATTCTTCATTTTTTTTCAAGACATGCTTAGATTATGATTATTTTAGTTCATCTATGATTAGAATAAAAGTTACATGTTTGAGTTGTTATATAATTTCTTAATCATTTCCTTATTCTTATCAGACTTCCACTAGTTATGCTTTGGAATTTGATTTTTATTTTAACCTACTTACAGTCCATTTCATTTTGTTTCTTTTAAACTAATTTTGGTTTTTCCACTATTGATTAAGTATGGATTGTTACTTCTATTTCATCAATGTTGTTTTCATTACTACTTTTTTTTGTTGTTTAAGTATGGATTGTTACTTTTATTTCATCAATGTTTTTTTCATTATTGATATTTTTCCATTTTTTTAAATTATAGATTATTACTTCTCTTACATTGATGTTGGTTCCATTATTTCAGTTTCATGTGTCTTTGGTTTGATCTGGATTTTTACTTTTCTTACTTAGGATGAATTTTTTGGGTCTTTTAGTAATTTAGTAGCCTTAGATTTTTGGTTACCTAATTTTCCCTGTTTTATATATTTTCCTTGGTCTTTTGGTCCTATCTTAGATTTTTTCATCCCAACTTACCAATTTACAAGAGATTCATTATGTAATGAAAGTATTCATTTCATTTTATTTTTCTTATGAATGTTTGTTCATGCTCTTTAGCCTTGAATCCATATGGTTTGTCCAAAGTAATTAATATACCCTCCACTATCAATACTAAAAATATATTATACAATCATTCGATAATAAAGGTAAGTCAAGGTATGTACATGTTAATTTTCTAATCACCATCCCATGTTACACTCACATGACACATGATGAGCTTCAAGGGGGGCATATGTATATACATAATAATTTTTAAATTTTATCATTTACTAACACTTTATTTCTTATTGGAACTTATCAAGTTTCAATATCTCTAATTATATGCCTTAAAAGGTGCATTGATAAAGGTATGGGTAGACCATTTGTGCTTTGAAAGATTGTTGGTTAACTATATAATAACTTAACACATTGCAAACCCTATTTATCCAACTCCCTAAGTAATTATCATTTCAAAATATCCCCTAACTAATAAAATACCTAGTTTTCCTACTAAGTCAACCTGGTTGACCCTATTGCAAATTTTTTACCACATTATGAATATAAGTTAGCTTAGTTGACCTTGTTCAAGGCTGAATGGTAAATTTTTCTAAAATAAGGTCAAGCAGGTTGACCTTGTCAGATAAAAGTTTGAAATGGTTAGGACTTATCCATTACTATAAATACCATCTTCACTTAAATGCAAGAAGAAGAACATTCATTTTTTCATTATTATAGTTTGAAATTATATTACATATAGATTTTAAAGACCCATTGCTTAGGTTTTAATTTGGAGGGAATATAACTTATCTTGTGGGAAGTCTTGGATGCAAAGTTAGATTATTATCCTGAAGCTGATTTCTATAATGTGATACTTAAAAAGCCACAATATTCTCTTTAAAATCACCATTGGCCAAGGGGAGATTGAGACTTGACAAGTTTTCTCAAAGGTAAGTATCTCTAACTTTTGTCATTTTATTTGATAGAAATATATTGCACAAGGAAATAGGTTAACTCATTTATTAGATGACCTCTTTACTTAAAATTGTTATAGTTATAGGGTTATATTTGCTTTCCATTTTCCATTATAGGTGATCTATGCTGTCATTTCTCTACCATGATCCCTTGATTATTTTATTTGTTTTAAATAATCTCATTTTTGTGTTACATGATTCGATAACACTAGATTAGTTTTATTTCATGTATTCAGACCTAGTTAGGGTTATTGAATAATATTAGTTGCCTAAAGACTTTGGAACCCTTTCTTTTACTTTTGTGTGATAAATTATCCCTTAATTAGGTTTAGTGGATCTAATTTGGTCATGTTCCCAATATAAAAAGTATTGAAATGGATGTTGTTTGATTACCTTCTCCCATATTGGATTTACTAAGTAGGATAAGTTATAGATATATCTTAATTTTTTGCATACAAAGTGTATAGAACTTAAAAGTCAATG
Organism: Torreya grandis; assembly: GCA_037957365.1. NCBI lineage: Eukaryota > Viridiplantae > Streptophyta > Pinopsida > Cupressales > Taxaceae > Torreya > Torreya grandis. Next base: position 505,476 of record JARHVA010005449.1, on the reverse strand, counting down.
GTGTAATAATTTTCAAAATTAAATTTAAATTTTATTTAAATCCACTGAATGAATCATATTTGCACATAATATTCCAAATTTATTTCCCATATCATTCAACATATTCAATATCTCACTCATCATATCAATGTGATTTCACTCTATTGATACATCTAATATTAGTCTTGCTTTACATTTTCATCATTTCCTTTACATTCTTGTCATTTTTCCTTCTTATGTTTTGATTTTTCCCCATTTTATCCCTAATGTTTATGGTGGCCCTGTTTAACCATTTCCTTCATTTTCATCCTCTTTTATTCCATCCTTCCATATTATTCTTAATTCAATCACTTCTTGAGCATTTCAAAAACTCCATCAATTTTCAATGAATTTTGTTTGATCTATTGAATTTCACACTTGAGAGATGTTTTAGGTACCTCAAATTTTATGGTTGGTTCATACAAAGAAAAAAAAGAGTTATATAAGTATATTTCAACATTTTAATAACCACTATAGATTTAAATTTACACTCTCACAAACACATTCTACCACTTGATTTCACACAAAAATTTAATATTTATTGTTAAAGCTAATTTCCACTTAAACAAGTTTTAAGATGAAAATTATATACATGTTATGAGTCCATTTCCAATTCAAAGACATATAATCCAAAGAATACATATGTTAAGATTTTTCGCATTGACCAAGATGAGTTCTAAGAAAGAATTTAAGAGGGAAAATGCATGAAATTTTAAAAAATCATTATAAATTATATATTTTCACATGTCACTATATTTTTAACATCAACCCAATACAAAAACATAGTACTCACTTGTGTGAATTTTTATAATCAAGAGACTAGGGAAATAAAGTCTTTATATGATGTATTAGTGGACAAGGTGGATGGCCCATCCATAATCATGATACTTGGGATTTATCTATACGATGAAATGATGACTATGAGAAAATATATTAGACCAAAATAGTAAGACCATAACAATAAAAAAATTATAAGAATGATGAAATATTCATGGCTAAATAATAAGGTGAAGGATCATTCTAAACTTTTTGAAACACTTTATAGGTTAGATTGTTGGGAATTTTATCAAATATAATAATAATGTTGAAAAAATTAATGGACCACCCAATCACAAATTTATTTAATGAATGGATGTTCATGTTCATGAATATAGGGTCAAGTCCTTTGTGACTCCATCCATTTGTAGTCAATAAACCTAGAATCTATTCTAAGCTTCTATATGACCTCATATTTGGTATATTCCATTATAGTTTTGAGAGTGTGGCCAAAGCCACACTAGAGAGGGTAAATATATTCCTAATAAGATGATATAAGATTTTATTCCATATCTCACTCATGATAAAGGAAGTAAACATTTCAAATCATTAAATAATGAATTTTATATGTTGGTAGTGAGAATTTTGGAGGATAACACTACAATGTGGATACCTAATGAAGCTTTCAATTTGATCAATAAATATGGGAGTTATTTGATTCAATTCACAAAGTTTAATTATATAAAATTTGGTGGGTTTAAATGCACCCCATACAAACTATAAAGGTATATAAATAAAAATTTTAACTTTGTTAATAATTATGAGAACTCCACAAAAATTATAGAGAAAACATATTTTCATAATTAAATTCCATATTGGACTAAGTATTATATGTCATGCCCAAAATTTGCATGATTAAATCCACACTAAAAATAAGACAATTATTTTTTGATAATATACAACAAACATTTTACATACTTGTACTACTTATAGTTGGCCAACTATGGCATGATATGCACAAATCATCCAATAATCTACATTACCAAATGACATGGAGGTGATATGCAAGTGGATGCATGACCACTAAACATCCATGCAAGTCCCATTTACTTTAATCAACTTGTAGGATCTCACACAAGACTACATCTCTATAAGTGGTCCTAGTGGGTCTCAAAAACCTAAGGGCTGAAATAGGTAGACAACTAAATGGATATGGGTTTAAGAAACCATAATATTGAATGAGATGTCCTAACTCACAACAGTGTTTAAAGAGAGTTCCATGTGATTTTGACCAATCACATGGCTTGATTTACACTTAAGTCAAAAATAAAATCTAATTTTGAGTTGATTTGGATTAAATACAAGTGTTTAACTAAATATCATATAGTATTCATATGGATTTTTAGTAAGTTTCACATGCAAGTGAAAAAAATGGGATAAGAGCGAGATGCCTGCGAATGGAGGCAAGGCAAAGGCCGACCTAGGCGTGGACGATGGAGTGAACGTGGATGTGGGAGCTGGCATTGGAACAGGGGAGGCGAGTGGGGGGCCGGCACTGACTTCCCAAGATGGAGACTCTTTTTACTATGGAGAGCGACCTAAAATAACTAAAGTAAATGGCTGTTTCCCACGTAGCAATGACAGGCCGATCCTGGTGGTCCCTCAAGCAGCGGTCAGAGAGGATGTTGAATACTTAACAGGCCATGCATTGATTTGCAAATTTTTGGGTCTCAGGATTTCACAGCCAGCATTGGAAGCCTGGATGAGGCGTACCTGGCAGGTGGAGGGAGACATTGACATAATGTTGGCTGCCAACAGTTATTTTCTGGTAAATTTCTCTTCCATTTCTAATAGAAATCATATTTTTGAAGGAGGACCCTATTTTTATGACTGCATAGGGCTGTTCATTAAACCCTGGCATGCTGGATTTAACTCTGCGGAGGATTTGCCTGCTAATGTACCTGTATGGGTTCATCTCCCACGATTGCCTCTGGAGTTTTGGTGGGAAGACATCTTGTGCCAAATTGCAGCATCATTGGGATTGCCAATCATGGTATCTCATCAGTCTTTGGACAAAAAATTTATTTCCTTTGCTCGAATCTGTGTTGAAATCAATCTAAACAATCCTTTGCCAGAATCAATTGAAATTTGAGTAGGGGAATCATCTTGGATTCAGCAAGTTGATTATGAAGCCATTCCCTTCTGGTGCAGAATTTGCCATGTTTATGGCCACCTACATAGACAATGCCCTCAGGGTGGGAGATTCAGTGGGGGAGAGTCTCAGAAAGGAATTTCTGCTGATGTACCATCTCAGAGAGATACCTCCTCTTCAATACCTGGAAATGTAGTGAAAGGGAAAGGAGCCCCAAAAGGGGTAGAGGCGACCTTTGATCAAGGGGGAGCTCCAAGCCTTGACAGGGAAGGTTTTTCCCAAGTCCATAGGCGTGGGAGAGGGCGCAGCCAGAAGGGGAGAAACCAGGACAGATTTGCGGGCTCGAGTTTTAACAGGTTTGAAGTTCTAGATTATATGGCAATAGAGGATGGTTTCACCCCTGATGAGGTGAGGGGACCCCCAGGAAGAGAAGCAAACAACAGTTCCTTTATTATACCTTAGGACATGGGGATTCAGCAAGGTAAAGGAAGCGAACAGGGGCTAAAAGCTGAGAATATGGAAGACATTTTAGAATAGCAAAACAAGGATTGCAGCTGGGCTGAACGAGTGAAAGAGAAAGATGTTCCTAGGAAAGATAAAGGAGTGGGCGAGCCCCTGGGGCTAATGCAAAAACCTTTTAAAAAGGTCTCTTTTTCCACACCTTCCAGACTAGGGCACAAAAAGGATCAGGAGAAACTTAAGCGTGCAAGAGATCTACTGGTTGAGTCTGGAGAGGTTAAAACCTTGGTTGAACACTTCACCCATTCCACTCAATGATTGTGTTGTCATGGAATGTTAGGGGGCTGCATAGTGTCCCCAGACAAAAAACTATGCAGAATCTGATTTTTACTCACTCTTCGGATATTTTATGTATCCAGGAGACCAAGTTATCAGTTGATGTTATGTTTGATAAGTCATCAAAAATTTGGGAGATTGGCCAATGCCAATGTGTGGGGGCGCTTGGTAGTGCTGGGGGGCTAGCAATCTGCTGGGACCCGGCAAAGCTTACACCGAGCCACTGGATGGCGACTATCTCGTCACTCTCCATGATTGCTTCTTCACCAAAATCTAGAGAGATGATCTTGATCACAAATATTTATGCTCCTAGAGATACTCAAGGCCAATTGAAGCTGTGGGAACACCTATGCTATATTCGTAGCTGCTGCCCTTATTTGCCATGGATTATGTGTGGTGATTATAATGCTATCCTCAGTTTGGAAGAGAAGAGGGGGGGATAAATCGATTAGACCCCTCTTCGGAGCTTCTTAGACTAAATATGGAGCAGCTATGCCTGTCAGATGTGAAACCCACAAATGGAAGATTTACTTAGAGCAATAGAAGATCAGGTAATGATGCCATTTCTGAGTGTCTGGATAGATTTTTAGTCTCTTCCTTCTGGCTATCCAATGCTTTCTCCATCGCTTCTAAAATCTTGGATTGGCGGGGTTCCGACCATTGGCCCATCAAACTTACAACTAACTTCATCAGATGACCTAAGAGACCCCCCTTTAAATTTTAGTTAATGTGGCTCAGGGATTTATCCCTGCATACCTTCATACCCCACTAGTGGCGGTAGGGGAGTCCAGAATATGGAATTGCCATGTTTTCCTTTGTGAAGAAGCTTCAATATGTCAAAAGGAGGTTACAAGTTTGGAACAGAACAAATTTTGGTAATATGAAAACTATGAAGAAGGTAGCCCAAGATAGGCTTGACAGCATTACCAGGTAGATTTTGAATTCAGGCTTGACTGAAGAGTTGCATAGGGCTGAATTTGTTGCTTTGAATGAGCTTAATGAGTGGGAAATGCAAGAAGAAATCTTTTTGAAGTAGAAAGCCCAGATCGAGTGGCTCCAAGATGGGGATAGGAACATGGCCTTCTTTCATAAATCGGTGCAGGCGAGGCGCAATAAGAACTACATAGCAGCTCTTGAGACCAAGGATGGCATTAGTACCTCTTCTCCTACTTCCATAACGGAGGAAGCTATTCATTTTTACACGGAGCTTTTTTCTAGAGAGGGTCCTTTAGCCAACTTGGAGGAAGATAAGGTGTTATCCTGCATTCCACACATTGTCATGGCTGATATGAATACAACCCTCTTGAAACCTATTGAGAAGGCGGAAGTGGAAAAAGTGGTCTTCACTATGCGTAGAGGCAAGGCGCCAGGACCGGACGGTTTCCCAGCTGAATTTTTTTAGGAGTTTTGGGATATCATTTGCCATGATTTAGTGGAGGTTGTGCAAGAGTCCTACCGCAACAAGGAGATGCTTAAAGTGATCAATGCTACCTTTCTGGTATTGATCTCGAAGAAAGACCAAGTTAGTCAGATGGATCACTTTCAGCCTATTGCTCTCTACAACACAGTGTACAAAATTATTTCTAAACTCATAGCGGAAAGGCTAAAAGCATGCCTCCCAGTGACTATTTCGGAGGAACAAGGGGGCTTTATTGTGGGGAGGCAGATTCTGGATGGTGTTGTGATTGCTTCAGAGGCCATCCACTCTATGAGCATTTCCCAACAGAGAGCTATGTTTATCAAGCTCGACTTGGCTAAGGCGTATGACAGGGTTGACTAGGGTTTCATGCAAAAAATCATCATGGCCTTTGGTTTTAGCCAGGATTGGGTTAACTGGATGTGTAGTTGTGTTACCATGCCTTCGTATTCTGTACTCATTAATGGGACTCCTTCCAGACTGTTTGGGGCTTCCTGTGGGCTTAGGCAAGGGGATCCGCTATTGCCGTACCTATTTATTCTTTTGGCTGAGGGCCTTGGGAGGCTCATAAAATCTCAAGTTTCACAGAGTCAGATCCAGGGATGGCAGTGGGGCAATGGGGCTGCCACACTGACTCACCTCCAATTCATGGATGACACCATCCTTGCTGGGCTTGCTCGTATCAGGGAGGCACAGGCATTCTGAAGCACCCTGGATACTTATTTAATGGCTTCAGGACAGCAGTTGAATGAGCAAAAATCCTCCATCTATTTCTTTAATACGCCTGATTCTATTCAGCACAGGATCACTACTATATTGAGATTCCAACCATAACCTCTTCCAGTGATCTATTTAGGGGTCCCCATCGTAGTGGGCTGCCAACCTCGGCTGTTCTAGAAAAACATTCTGGACAAGTTAAGGCATAAAGTGAATCATTGGACTCATAGGTGGCTCACGATGGTGGGGCGTGTGACGCTTCTTCAGTCGGTCATCCAAGCTCTTCCCATATACCGTAGTATGGTACAGGTGGCTCCGAAGTACTTTCTCCGTGAATATGATGCGCTCTCTAGGCAATTTCTGTGGAGTGGCAACCTTAGGAACTCTAAATGGAGCTTGATCAAGTGGAGCACTGTGTGTAGGCCCAAAAGTGAGGGAGGTCTTGGACTAAGGTCGGCTATCCTGTCCAGTCAGGCCCTTGCGACTAAGCTGTACTGGAGGTGGTGCACTAGTCAATCCCAATTATGGGCCCGTATTCTTTGGCTGAAATATTTACCTGGGGTGTGCTCGATAGAGATTCCTCGGTTCTCCATTGAGGGAAGAGGCTCTATGGTGTGGAGCACCCTCAAACTGGGAGCCTCTTTAGTGCAAGCCAAACTTTTCTGGATCTACAATAGTGGCACGAAGGCTTTATTTTGGGATGATTCTTGGAATGGTTTCCCCCCGCTTATTTTCTCGCACCCCCATCTGCAGGACTTGTGGGAGGCTTTCCACATTGCTGGATGGGACACTGTGGATCACTATAAAGAAGCTGTTTAGCTGGGAGCTGCCAGTGTATACATGTGGAAGCAGGAGAGGGCCTGGTCGCAAGGTGGGACTGTGGAGGACAGACAGGAACTTCTCCAGATTTTGGCGTATAGAGATTATAGCTCGCTACGTGAAGATGATACCTTAGCTTGGGGGGGAGATTCTAGTGGTCTCTACACTGTTTCCTCTGGTTATCAGACGTTGATTAAGGAGCAATTAGGAGCTGAGGATTTTCTCTGGGGTCAGAAAATCTAGAATCCTGCTGCCTGGCCTAAATGCAATTTTTTCTTGTGGACTCTCACCTACAGGTGGTGCCTCACATGGGATAATCTCAACAAGCATGGTTTCCAAGGTCCTTCAATCTGCTTGCTGTGCTGTGACAGTGAAGAGAATGGAGAACACTTATTTTTCCAATGCACCTATGCCAGAGAGCTTTGGCACTTGTGGTGGGACGCTTGGGGATGCCCCTGTTGTCACGCTGGATCCCTGACCGAGTTCTGGCAATGCTTGGATAGGCCCCCCAACAAGGCATCCTTCCTAAAGAAAGCTTGGACAGTGGGTCCTTCATTCATTTAATGGCACCTCTGGCTTGAACAAAATAGAAAACTATTCCAGGGGTGCAGCCTGAGTACTAGCATGCTTTGGCTGAGAATCCTAGTGGCTCTACAGGAGACTCTTCATGCCAAAGGGGAATGGTGCGGCATTTTGGAGGAGCCAAACACATTTGTTCTGGTCTGCCTCTCCTTTGGCATCCCTGTGGCCACGTGCTCCTGCCTCCCACTTCGTCCTTCAACCTCCAACAAGCAAGGATTGCAGCCGATCATTTGTGCTAGGTGCTGGACGTCGTCAGAGGTTGGTGTTATCAAAATTAATGTGGACGGGTCTGCTCGCGGGAATCTCGGAGATGCCAGGATCAGAGCCATTGATAGAAACTCTTCAAGTAATATTTGTTTTTTACTCACGGAATATAAAGGATGCCATACCAACAATTGTATGGAGGCGATGGTGATCCTGGAGGCTTTGAGAATTTGTTGTATGCAGGGTATCTTCAGCATTGTTTGTGAATCAGACTCACAGGTGGTGGTTAACCTACTAAACAACTCTAATTCCGCTTGCACGGATTGGAAACTTGGGGTGATTATTAACCAGATTAGACTGGTAATCCTGCTTTTTGAATTAATTTCCTTTCATCACATTCCTCGGGAATGGAATGTTGTGGCTGACTGCTTGGCTAAATGGGCCACGGATCACGGGCCAAATTGGGCTATTTATGATCAGTATAGGCTTCCTACTGATCTGATTTCGACCCTGACTCAACTTCTCGAGTAGGATTCGAAAGTGTAATCCCCGGTTCTTGGTTTTTAATAATTTTTTACCCCTTCTTTAGTTGCATATAGTATTCATATGACCTAAAAATGTGCCTAAATTATCTTGTTTAATCCCCTTGAGAATGAAGTAACCCATCTTCATCACCACATCAAGTAAAATTTAACTATCAGATGTAGTTAAAGGAAATGATTCCATAAATATCCTTATGGAGGATAAACATGTTAAATTTAGTCATTAGATTTAAAACTTATATTTTTTAAAAGAGAGAGGAGGTGTTAGAGGATGAATTTATGATATTAATCCCTTCTATTCTTTCTCAACCCTAGATGACGACCATTGATAAAGAATCCAAGATTTTTTTATAAACTATTTATTTCATTTGTAATTTTATATCATGATAAAAATATGTGTGCATTAATATTTTAGGTACCAAATTCAATATAAATATTCTAGGAGATCTTAGTCTTCCATAATTTCCAAAATGGTCTCAAAGAGCTTCAAGCTCCACCACAACCATTAATGGTTGCCAACAAGGTTTAAGCTAATTTTTTAATTGAATATTAGTTTATGATTTCTAAATTTATCTCAAGTAGTAGAGGACAAAAAAATAATAGGGGTCTCCTTTTGGAGTCAACTCATTTTGGGCTTTCAAGAGCCCATAATCATCAAACCAATATAAAAAGGCCTCTTTATGACAAAAAAACCATAAATCGATAACCATACAACTCCTAGTCTTGAAACATATTTCATGTGGAAGAGCAATAAAATTAGAGGAGGGGGGAGGGGTTTAGTCCCTCTTGGGTTTTCCAACCTCAAATTATCCATCCATCCACATTCGCTATAGAAAAATTGGTTTATTTCAATGAAAAGGTCTAAAAACATCTCTATGAGGAAGAGGTTATTCATATAAAAATGCATCATTCTAGGCCTTAAAATATATTGTGTGAAAGAGCCTAAAAATTAAGGGGGTCCATTTTGGGGTTACCCTATCTCTTAGTCTATGGGTCTCTACTAATGGCCTTACAAAAATAGGTAACATTAAGGATAAAGGTTTTGGTTATAGTTTGCTTGTGCAGGTTAATTTTTTTTGGAAAAATCCATAGGTTATAATAAAATAAAAATTAAATAAAAAAACATTCATTGTTTTAATTTTTATTATAACTACATGGTTAGATATTGGAGATGATCAATGCATATTGACCACCCCTTTAACAAAAATTAAATTAGGGGGTGGGGGCTAGTTTCCCATGTGGTTTAAATCACATAGCTTACCCCACCAAATTCAAAAATAAAAACATGGGATATATATGTACATAAATTATCCAACATTAATCTATGCACTTGAATCCCTAAGGTTTGGTTGAGGTAGTTTATGTAATGGAAGGATTAGGGGTTTGGATGGTTGTTAAGTGGAATGGGATTCAGTATAGGTGATAATAATAGATTCTCAAGTTGGAACCAAAATACCTTATTAATTTATTGATTCTCATTGAGATCATCAAGTTATGTGGATGTAGAGATCCAAGGCCCTTTGGTCTCTTATATCACAATAAGGTAGAGTTCTTGGTCAATGCTAGGCTCAAGAAAATGAGGGGAATTGGGATGAATGACTCATGGTAAAATATCTAATCTATTAGGTTGATTTTTCCAAGCCAATATCATATACTAAGTGTGAATGATATAAGATGAAGCTTGACCTAAGGATAAAAATATTGAGATGGATGGGTGACTAAGATAGGATGACGTTGTAGTGACATATTCTATTCTATGGGAGAATAATGATAGGTGGATCAAGGATGTGCTCTTGTTATTCTAAATTAACTAAGGATCTATGGTGAGTTTTCTAATTTTAGTGTATTGAAAGACCTCACATCTCAACTTGATACTAATTTTAGACTATGTGATAATATTAGGACCAGATGCTCTAACTCTAGGGAATAGGTCATACCAACTAATATCTAGTGTCTCAAAAAGGGTCATCTAAAAGAGACTAGGCAAAATCTAGGGAAAATGTATAATCTTGTCCAGTCAATGGCTTGAAAAGTATACTTGATGAAATGTTAAATCAAGGCTTTGATATGTATTGCTTTCATGAATGGTAAGGCTTATGTAGGATATGTTTGCTTACATGGATGGGAAAAGCTTTTGATGTGATGTGATTGCTTGGATGAATTTCAAGGATTTTGTTTTTATGTTTGATTTCATGAATGGTCAAGGATTTTCATGTGATGTGAATACTTGAATTAATGGTAAGGCTTTTTTGTTATGTTTTCTTGAACGAATGAAAATTATTTTTTTGATAATAGTTTTGGGGATTTTATAGGTTTTTAACAAATGAATACTTGTTGAAAACAAAGTGTGAAAATAAAAGAATAACATAAATAAAATAACTAAAATAAAAACTCATTTTTTCGTAACCTTTTCAATATTTGGGATGCATATAAATGAGAGAGGGAAGAAACTTATATTATTATGCAAGATGTTGATTTATCTTAGATCTATTTGCATGCAAATTAGATATAATGTTTTTGTTTGATTTTGATTAGTTTATGTAATATGGATTAAATTCATGAATTAAATATATTGTGCATAATTAATATGATAATATATATAATCTAAAATAGCATCAATGAAACACTTTATATTAATCTTCTTTGTAAGTAAACTAGGTTTAGCTTCTCAACCTTTATAACTTGTTACAAACAATTTTTTTTTCTAATGAATTAGTAGGATGAAAATAAAAGATGTAAGTTCTGATTTTATATTTTGAAATAGATAAATGACAATGATTTTAACCATTTATAACAAAAAAAATTATTAATCCATAACATTCATACATTCACCTGTAGTTGCCTATGTTTCTATGTTTACCCACATGATTGTTTTAAGTACAAGAAGTTTGTCTAGATCTTGAATGAAGAAAAGCTGTCTTGGCTGGAAATGAATTGAATATTTACTAATATCTCTTTTTGGAATGATTGACAATATTTTTTATTAATTTTCAAGGAAGATAATCTATTTATGTATGCATAAATCAAAACTAATTATGTTTTTGGTAGCAAAGACAAATGAAAGAGGTAGATCTATTTAACTATCAAATTTGCTTCTTTTATCTTTTAAATGGGAAACTAATTTAAACACAATAAAAAATATATTATATCTAATCTAAAAAATAAAAAATATTATAAATAAGAATAAGCCCAACCTGATTCTAGAATAAATTAGCTAAAGTGCAAATAGTGTGTTTAGAAGAATCCTCAAGATGCTAGCTCTGTATGCTCTTATATAAATTTAGAAGAAAATCTCAAGCTGAGGGATGTGAAAGCTATGGAAAAATATATAAAATGGGAGAAGACACAATCCACAAAAATAAAAACATCTGAACTAAGGTTGGCTAATCTCTTGTCTTGTAAGGTCTGTGTTACTCTCACCAATGACATTTCTTCATTTGAAATTGTGTAATTGACTCAAAAATACTAGGGGTTAAATCTCCTAAAAATTGTATAAATGTTATGGCTAAAAAATCTTCTCAATAATAATAATATATGATGGTAATTTTTGGATCTCAAATTAGGCCAAAATTTTCCTTTTTGTAGGAAGAGAAAAGAGTTTGCATGGGAGAGTTTAACTAAGTGTGATAGTGAGATCAAATTGAGATGAATTTATGAAGGCTAAAATTAGAAGAGTGAGTGATCTAGGAAAGATTGGAAATGAATACAAGTGTTAGGAATAAGAAACATGAATATAATTTTTAAAAACATGTGAAAATAGGATTTATTGAAGCTAATTTTAGGAGTTTCCACAGTGATGGAACCACCACTTTATATAGGGGTGGTTACAGAAGTACCACTTATTTTATCAAAACCACCCTATAAGATAGCCAAAACACCCCTAATTTAATGAATAGCCACCTTTGTATGGTGAAAACATCACTTATTTTACACAACCACCATGATGGTTATGTAAACTGAGGGGCGATTTTTAAATTGGATGGGGTGGTTCTATTGCCTTAGGTATCAATTTTGATACTCATTGGCAATTTTTAAAAAAAATGATGAAATGACTAGGAAGGTCATGATCAAAGTAGTTAGAAGAGGTCAAAATAGGAATGCAGAAGCATAGAGGGGGGTTAGAGCTAGAGAGTTCCATATGGAGCACAAAACCAAAGGTAATTGCATCATCATCATATTTGTATTAGAAATGTAGCATAGTGTAATTTTTAGGTGCATAAAAGAGCATAAATCATAATTTTCTCATTTCATTAGCCCACTTAGGATATTTACACTATTATATGTGGTCATGTGGGTGACCATCATCCAAAAAAATCTAATTGTCCTACAAGAAGGTACATTGTCCTTCTAAAGGGCCTACCAATCAGCTAACTTACCTTATAGAGTGTCAAATTTCAAAAAATCACTACAAACAAACTAGATTTTCCAAAAATTATGGAATGAATTGCATTAGGTCTTAAAATTGACAATATTTAATATAAAACTAACTTAAGCACTTCAACTCATCTTATTAAATAAAAATTAATTAAGTGAATTTGAGGTAATTTGAGATATAAGGAGTTTTAGTGGTGAAACATAGAAATTCTTATAAATTCAACCATATGTCCTAAAATTATATCATAAATTAAATTAATTTAATAATTAACCCTATTTTACATTAAAATTCAATTTTGAAAAAAATGAATACTTTAAATTGCATAAAAATTATAAAAATGCTTCTAGCCTTTCTTAGGTGTAAAGAAATCTTTACATTACATTTTTTTTGGAAAGAGATAATCATTATTTCCTGATAAATGTAAAACTATAGAGAATAATATATTAAAAAATGTATATAATATTTTTAAACATGAAAACTCATTACATTACATTCTTTTTTTTAACCATTATTTGATAATAACAAAAGCATAAGAGTCTTTATTTATTATATCTAAAATCTATTTTATTTTTCCTTTACATAAATTACAATAAGTGACATAAAACCAATATCTCATTTTGTTTCTTTATTTACAACAAAGCCTAAAAGGTTAAAAAATGTCTTTGTGCAAACTCCAAGTGTCTATAAGGCTAAACCAAGGAGGGACATGCCTCCCATCCTTTTTCCATCATCAAGAGGCTACCCTAGGCACCTTCGAGCCTAATACTCCCATATTTTAACATGGGTGGCACCAAAGGTATAAAGTTCAATGTTAATTGTACACAAGTGGTTGGTTTGAAACCAGGCATCACACTTATACTAGGAGGACTATATGTCTTAACTACACTCCCTTAACAATAGTCTTCCATACTAACCAAATCACAACTAAAATACTTAAAAAACTATACTCATATAATAAGTATCAACACTCAAACAACCACAAAAATACAAACATAATAATTTTCTTACTCACTCATTTTAGATGATAATTTCTACTCTCTACACATGGGGATGGTAGGATGAGAACCTTGGAGACATTATGTTGCCCAAATCCTTCCCCATTGCAATATGAGAACTTTAGAAAATAATTATTTTTCCCTTTTCAAACCCTAAGAAATAAAAAAATTAACTCAAGATCATCTGGGCAGCATAACTTTGTTATTTTTAGTCAAGAAAAAGGTTTTAAAAATAACTAACAAATTTAGGATGGATGTTACTTCTCAATACAAAATGGGAAATTAAAACCACATGGTGCCCATTAGCACAAACCATGGAAAATAAGCAAGGGAAGAGGCTAAGTCAAATGACCTTACACCTATTGAAAAATAAAATAATAATAATAATAATAATAATAGGGATAAATATGATATTAACATAAATAAAATTTAAAAAAATTTAGGCAATGGATCGTAACTTGGATCCACATCTTCAATCCACTCAATAAAACCACCTACAAGCATTGGATACTAGTTATCTTCCTTTTTATCTAATCTCCTCTTCTAAGTTTATCCACTTATTTCTCTATCTCTCCTCCACTTCTAATTTTAAAATGATCATTTTTTTCCAAAATATTGGATGCCCTCTCAATTATAAATAAATCCACAATCCCTTTTCTAATGGGAATGTGACACTTGTCCCTTTCCATACCTTTTCCTCTCACACAAGTCTAAAGATTCATTAAATATTATAAGACCATATGGTCAAGCAAGGAATGTCCATAACTCTTCCATGCTCCCACTATCCCATTCCATAAATGAGCACATGGTTTATCCCAAAATTCTTCTTTATATCCTAGAAAGACTTTTCGACATCCCTATTATTCAAAGGAATTTAAAATCAATATAAAATATCTTAGAATCACTCAATGTCTCCTTGAAAAATTGGCCTATCCATTCCATTAGAGTTTTTTAAGTAGTTACACAATTTTATCTCTTTTAAATCTTTTAAATATTCTATATTTTCCAAAAATATATCAATGGTATGGGTAAAGAGATCAAGAATAGTGCTAGGAGGTGTGAATAGTGTTAGGAGGGCCAAAAGGTTCAAACTCAAAACTAGATTAAAAAAATTACAAGATTTAGATTATAATCCAAGGTTAAAGGATTAATATCCTCTAATCCACTAAAACCAATGGTGCACTCATGTTCGTTATAGTCATATTTCCCTCACTTGGCCTCTTTTGTTTCCTACACATCATTTCACACATCAAATTGTTATACCCTAGGTAACCAAAGTCACTGAATACAAATATATCAAGTGATTTACATTATTTAATACATATAACATTCAAATCAAAAAATTTAATATACACATGAATTAATTACTAGATGCTAACATCATATATTCATAATCTAAAATTATGTGATAAGCAATATTATCTCAACTAATACAATAATGCAGTATGCATATCCATAATCAAATGAAATCATCATTAACTAATACATAAAATTTAAATATTAAATAAATATAATTAAAAATATAATACACATTGTCTCATTATTAAAATTATAGTAACATCTCATGTATCCATAACCTAAGGATCATGTTTTAATAGGACATGCATATGATATCAACAAGGTCCAACAAAACTAGCACTGTGAAACATTGGGGTCTCACATTATCCTCCCTTTATGTAGAATTAATTTTAATATAATTTATTTTAGTGTTTGAAATTAAAGGATGAATGGATATCCATCATCATAAAATTTTAGTAAATACAAATCAATGATGAATTTGACCTTTTTGTGGAACACATAAGACCTTTTTAATGATGGCCAAAAGGGCAAGGCACCAAAAAATATGTGCATAAGGGATTAAAAATAATCCCTCAAATAAAAAAATATACACTAATATCAATTAAGTAAAAATATTAAATTGAGGGGTGTTACATTTCCACCTCTTAAATAACCATCATCCTCAATGCAAAGACTACTCTTAATGTAGGAAAATAAGCATACCTCTATGACAAATCTAGATAAAATGAGTAAATAGACACAACAACCAAAGTCAAGGTGAAATGTGTCAAAAATATGATGTCAATTACTCATGAATATCCCACTAGTATCCAATTATACCCAAGGTTATACCATATAACAATTGAACCCAAAATAACCACAAATATGAACATCTGAGTTTGAGTGTCAATCTGATGTATATGTGTATATAAAAATGTAATTAGTTAATAAAATTTAATCCTTATGATTACCTAAGAAAAATCACATACAAGATATTAAGCTTGCCTCACAACTAATATCCTCAGAAGAGCTATCAAATAGAGGAAAATCCAAGTAAATATATACCTTGATCTTACCCAAGATAAACTATGTTCCTTGTTTCAATTAGATTTTTCTCAAATGGATGTAATTGTAAATAATTGTAGAGACATGTAGAAAATTTGGTATCACCCCCACCCCCCTCCCTGCCACCCGCCCCCCCCCCCCCCCAACCACCCATTTAAAAATGGGCATTTGGTATGTATTATTGAGAATATGAGTTGAAGTTTTGATTCACAAATTAGTATCACTTTAGTGCATAAATAATGTTTCTAAGAATGGAGGAGAAGCCTTCTATTTATAGCTTTGATTGATTAATGAGAGCCATTGATCTTGGTTAGAGATAAATATTGGAGGATTAATTGTGTAATAATAAGGTTGGAATGTATATTATCATGAAATTATTAAGTTTTAGAGTGTGTAAGATCATGTCTTAGCTCTTCCTTGCACGCTTGCCTCTTTGCATTAAATTTGCCTTGGAAAAGGGGAACGATGTCATGACATGAGGATTTATTGGATTTTAATTTAGATAAATGTGAATTTCATGTAATTTATCATTAGAGTAAGGTTAGATAATTAATGTGTTAAATAATTAAGAATGATGGTGGATTTTTCATTAGATTGAAGATGTTTGAGGAGGAAATGATTAATTAACTAGGGAGGATGAATAGTGAAGTGTATAGAATATTGATTAGAAAATGATGCAATGATAGATTAGTGTTTTTTATTATGATTATAATATGAGGTGATGATATTTAAAATTTACATGAAGTGTTTGATTTTAAGTGTCTAAATTTTACCCCTGTTTGAAAGGGCATTGTGAGACATGATGGGTGAAGTAATGACTTTTCAAACAAAAGAAGGTAAAAAATGTGGATGAATGTTAGATGATTATGGATGAAATAATGTTATGTATAATGAATAAGGATGAAGGACATGGATGGAATCTTAAAAAATATAATAATAAATGAAGATGAAATGATAATGTGATATATGATATTATCTCATGGATGAGATTGAATCACTTGAGCTAATACCTGTGCTTTCATTTCTGATCATGATGGATTGATTTTCCCCAAGAAGTGTGGATTTATAAATGATATATCCCAAGAATAATCTACACACTTTTATTTTACCAAAGCAAGTTGGATTTGGTAATAAAATATCCCAAAAGGTTATGGGCTTGGATTTTGGAACTATCTATCCTGATGATGAACTACATGCTTTATTTTACCTAATAAAGGATACATGAAAACGAGTGGAAGTTTTGAGGTATGATGGGATGGAAGATTGATTTATTAATTTATGGATTGATTGACATATTTTAAAGCACATATCAAGGTTTTATTTGATTTATTTTATTAATGATAAAATGATCACATTGTTGGATGATCGATGGATGACAAGAAGTTTATAGGTTGATGTAGAGTTACGTGATAATGATATAGTGACTTTTAAAAGAATAATGAATCTAAAAAAATGGGAATATGAGGATGTTTCAAGATATGTAATAATGATTGAATAATGATGTGATTAGACATGAATAATTATTTGGAAGAAATGATGGAAAAAATAATAAGAATGGGAAAAGAAATGGAAAGAAAAACAAAAATCAGAATGGTAATGAGAATTGCTAAGCTAACCTTAGAAATGCCATGTCATTGAGCACTGCCTACATATTCCAAATGGACTTCAAGATGATGTAGTTCTCCTAAGAAGGGAAGAATGTGATTATAAAATATTAGATAGAAAGATGATTTGACCTTGACTTAGTCAAAGATGGATGAGATTACTGGATTTAGATTATTCAAGGGGATATATTACTATTTTACCCTAGTCTCCACATACATTTTTCAACTTGATTTTTAATATTGTACCTCAGTCTCACAATGATGATTTTTTGTATTATGTGTAAGGACTTACCCTCGATTCAATATAAAAATGACAAAAATGCACCATGATGTGTAAGAATTATTATGTCATGGTTGTCATGGGCGAATAGATGGACTCAAGTACAAGCACATGATAAGAGGCACCATGATATGGAGAAACCATGATGACTCTTTTATCATACACATATGGATTGATTCAAGGCAAAATAGGAAAATTAAATAAGCAAGCAAAGAAACACACACACACACACACACACACACACACACACACACACACACACACACACACACACACACACACACACACACACACACACAATTGAAAACAAAAGCAACAACAATCATCTTGTCTTTAATCAAGTCAAAATACATGTGTGAAGGCACAATTATACTAATAATTGGATGGTGTCCCCATGGAAGGGTATGGATTTGGGAAGGAAATATCCTAAAAATATGTAATGATTTAGTTAAAAAGTTATCAAGTATTTTGACTAGATTTATGACAAGACAAATGTTTTTGGATTTTATGGCCTTATATCTCTCTTTTGATTATTTTTTAGTTTTTTTTTTTTTTTTTTAGTAATTTTTATATTTTATGATGTTTAGGATTTTTAGATTCATCACACTACATGACAATTTTTCCAAAACAAAGAAACAAAGGTGAATATAACAAAACTCAAGGTGAATATACCATTTTAGTTGGTGATTTTACTAAGACATATAGTGATTCCACTAGGAGTTTGGGAATGAATATTTCAATAGTTTTTAAAAAAATTTAGAGGACTTTTAACTAAAATTAGTACAAAATTATTGTATAATCAGGCTTGGAAGACTTAAAAGGTGATTTTGGGGTGAAAATAGTCCTGTCAAGTGTTCCATATGTATATATCAAAATGAAATTTGTTAGTAAAATGTAATCATTATAAAGACCAAAGCAAAAGCACATACAAGATACTAACCAAAATTCACAGATGAGATACATTAGAATTGCTATCAAAGAGATGAAAAATAAAGAAAATGTATACTTTTATCTTACCTAAGACAAATTATGCTCCTTGATTTGATTGGATTGTGATTAAATGGATTTAGTTCCAAAGGTTCATTGAGACACAAAGATAATTTGGCATCACCTCCCCTCACAAAATGGGCATTTGGTTTGGATGAATGAAGATGTGGGTTGAAACTTTGATTAAAAAATTAGAAAAACTTTGTTGTATAAATAATATTACTAATAATGGATGAGGATCCATTTATGTATACCTTTGGTTGATTGATGGGAGTAATTGATCTTGCTTGGAGATTAACTATGGATGATTGGTCTTCCTCCTCATAAATGAGGATTGAATGTGTAAGAATAAGGTTGGGGTGGGTAAGAGGATGAAATGATGAAGGTTTGGTGTGTGTAAGAGCACATCATATATTTTTATTGCACACTTTCCTCTTTGAATTGAATTTTCCTTGGAAAAGGGAAATGATGTCATGATGTGAGGATTTATTAGCTTTATAAATTTAATTAAATGGGAATTTAAAAAATCTATGGAATTTCTCATTAGATTAATTTAGTTAATTATTCCATATTAATTAAATAATGAATAAGGATGGTGGATTTTTTATTAGATTGAATATTTTTGAGGAAGAAATGGTTAATTAACCAAGGGGATGAATAGTGAATTATCTAGAAGGCTGATTAGAAAATGATGGTAAGATAGATTAGATTTTGTTAGTGTGATTAGAAGACAAGGTGATGATATTTAAAAGTAACATAAAGCATTTGATTTTAAGAGTCTAAAATATCATAATAATAAAAATGATGAGCATCACTCAATGAAAAAAGTACAATGTGTTGAGATAAGTGTCATTCTATGGTGAAAGTATAATGCATTGAGATAAGTTCCATTCCATGGCAAGACCACATTGATAAATATTGAGCTCCATCTAAAAACCAAAATGATAACTATTGATATGGATTTTATGAAAATCATAGAACCATATGAGTTAGCCTCTAATGTTTGAGGATCAAGGAAGAGAGATTCACTCTAAGGAATGAGTTATGGGGTATTAGGTTTTGTAAATAACCTATTGGTGGAATAGCGGTGAACAGAGCAATTTTCACCTCAGATGGTGTAGATATGATATGAATATATATATACTTGAAATGGATATATTTATAAGGATCTAACCTAAAGTTTCTTGGTTAGAAGAAACTCAAGAGGGATTTTAGGGTAAAAAAAAGGTATGTGTATCAAATAAGATGAAACCTTTTTAATTTGGCTCTTGAACTAGGGGTTAGACAAGTAATCAGGAACCAATGTTTATTACAAGCTACTATAATAATAAAAATAATCAAACACAATTAATATTTCAAGGGAATAAGAATACAATAAACTTTAGCATATATAATCAAAGGTTGATAGATTTATGAGATTGCAATTGCACATCTACAAAAGGAAAATTATGATTATTACACAAAAGGATTTAAATTAACAATAGCACAATATGAATAATTATGTTAAAATAATACTCATTCATAAATAAAATAATAATATACTACTTTGATAGAACTTCTTATAATATTCATAGGTTTGAAGAAGAAAAAAAATTACACATCAAGACCAATTGTAGAACAATTTGTATAATTTAACATTGACATTAATATCCAAAATTATCCTTGCTTTCAGATCAAGAGGATACAAGTATATGTATAATATTGGGATGGAAATTCCTCATCTCTCAAGAAAAATATAAATTTACTTATTCAAAAATAGAGCTGGGTGTCAAAAATTCATGCATTGCATGCATGTTTGCAATGTGATTATAAATAATATTTTGCCAAAAGAATTATGAAAATATTAGGGTCCCAAAATAAAATTTTGGTATTATTATATCATGAAATAATATCAAAATTTATATATGACATGCCAACACCAAGCGGTGGAACTTGCATGCTCATTGATGTGGATGAGATCATAGTTTTAACTTGAGTTGTAACTGTGGTGGGCATTGTTGCTTTAGATATGCCATTTTGAGTTATGATAAAAGTTGCCATCAATGTAGTCATAATAGTGAATGTAAAAAGTGGAACATATATTGGCTCTATTTATTTTTGTACTAGTGTATATTTTAAGGACTGAGACTGAGAGCTCTGAAGAGGTGTTAGCGGTGTCTCTGCTACTGAAGTTGATTGTCTTACTACCTCCATTTATAAGTATAAGTCATTACTAACCTAAAAATCAATATAAATAATTTTAAAATATAATAAAGACCTTTTGAACAAATATGGAAGTTTTTACATCAAATTCCTATGTGTGATCAATGAAGCTTTAAGCTCACATTAAGTTTCTCTATCCCTTTAAATCTTTCTCTATTAAAATTTACTAGTTGCATGATTTTTTCATTGGTTCTATAAACTGTTCTATCAATTTTTGATCAAAAGATAGTATCTACAGTTTGAAGAAGGTTCTAAAAACTAGGCTTATAAATTAATATATCAATAAAATTTCTTACCTTGGTGACCCACATATACTTAAATATGGAGACATCATCTCTCTTGACTTGTACACTATTGCAATAAAGTTTACATCTCTTTGATGCTAGTCAAGTAATTTATCCCTCTTAACAACCATGTAATTCTAGGCCCATACAACCTATGATGTTATTATTAGGTTCAAATAATCATATTCCATGTTTTTTTATTTCTTAGATGGGGAAGTGGAGATTACCATCCATATCCTTCATTTTATTGAATAATTGAAGTATAACACCCCACTTAGGCTAGGATGTAGCCTTGACAGACTTTATTAATTGAATATAATGTCATAAAACCTTTTAGCTACACCCTATACATTTCCTATAATTTATTTTGGATCTTGAATAGTGGTCCTCTCTTGTGACCTATGGATAGAGTGATCATAGCTCTTGATAATATATTTTGTTACACCCCAAATAGAACATACACAAGTTTTAGAGATCTTTCATGTATCTATCTAGGTTAGAGGGATTTGTTTTTCTTCTTTTTGTCAGGGAAAATATATCTTTTCTTTGTTACAATTCAACTCATTCTCCCTATGCAACCATATTATTCTTATTGACCTTCCTTAAAGTATTGGTTTGTCGATCAAAATGAAACTTTATTGTTAGTTGATCAATAATGAGTCTTATCTACCTACTTCCTCTTGTTGCATCTTTTAAATCCATGAGGGGACATTCAATGCAACTCATTGCTCATCTTGATCTATGAATATAATACTAGAATAATGAGGTTGTCATAGAGGCTGCATTATTATAGGAGAAGGTCTCCCTAATTGATGGAAAGGAGGTATATCCTTCCTCCATCTAGTAACTTTATTTTGTGTTGGGCTATTAATGATATACTCAATTTTCCTAGCTTTATGCACTAAAATTTTATGGGAATATGTTTGGGAAGCTTGGATAATAATAATTACAAATTTTGTAGATAACCTAGGGGTGTGACCTGCATTGTAAAAATGGAAGTGGATACTAGACTTTCCAAATGTACCTTTTTAATGACCTAGGGGACTGGTGATTAGATCCACTAAATAATGTGTTGACCAAATTTGACCTTTGGTCAAATTTGAGTCAACCCATAAATTTTTAAACTTTTTATAAGTTTTTACATGTCATATAGGGGTCTCATATTGGTCTAAATGCTTTACTTATCCCTATTCTAGCCTTGGTATAAGCCTAGGTTCCTTGTACTAGTCAAGTCAATCAAGGTCAACCCTAGTCAAATATGGTAAAACTTTTTCAAAGGTCAAAATTATGTTGGATATGTACTAATATCATTTTGTATATGTTTTAAGATGTCTTCAAGTTATTAATTCATTCTTTACAATGTTTCATGTGTCAAATATGCCTTTTGGCCACTTTTTAGCATAGTAAATGACTTACACAGATGGGTTGAGGGAGAAAATTTGTCATCAAGTTGAATTTCAACATGGGGGAGGTAAAATAATGTTAGGAGTGGTCATAGGATAGTCCAAGAATCAATTATGTATAGAAAGAGTTAATTTTTCCATTTTTTAGGCCCTTTTGGGCACTTGTACAGAATTGATGATCACATTTTGAGATAAAAATGTGAGATATGTGCCTCTTCACCTCCTTATAGTAATTTAAAATATTTTTTTGTATATATTTCATAAAAATTTCAATTCTTGCTTTTTTTCCCTTCCTTCTTGTCCTTGCAAGCTCAAAAGGGTTAGTTTCAAACACTTGTTGTGGGTCATACAGCTAGAGTTGGGAAGAATGATTTTGGGGAAAGAGAGGGATCTAAGTGTACTTAAAATTCATATAAATAATTTTAATTTTGGTGTCTCTTCATTTATGAACCATTTCTAAGACCTTAGGTAGCTTTTTATGCTTCTTCATCTAAGAGGGGTCCTTGTTTGAGATAATTTCTAAATAACTTACTCTAGTTTGATGGATTTGATATTTTATTATGTTTATAATGACCTATACATATTTTTTTCATGGTTTTATTGGATTTGGAAGCTATCAAATGCATAGGAAATCCTTTCTAGGATTATCTTGCTTTGGACCATCTTTGCTACCTTTGCTCAGAAATGTGCACCTAAAGGTGCCTTAAAGGCGATTTACACATTAAAGAGAGTTTTTTTATGTTGATTTGAAGATATTATTGATGTAGGTTATCCAATTGAAGATTGATAGTTTCATTTGAAGGTGTTTGAAGCCTTTCTTGCTCAATTTCATCCTTCTTACCTATATACAGTCAGATGCACACCTACAGGTGGCCTGAACATATGGTACATGGGTTTTATAGAGGTTTTTAAATATTGAAGAAGAAATTTTTACCTTTAAGTTGTATTGTAACATGGTTTAAGACCTCTTAGTATCTCACTTGGTGTTGGAAAATCATCACAACAAGAAATTTTGAGTTTAAGACCTCCTTTCCCTAAAATGGTGAAATAGAGCTCCTGAGTATTTTATTGCTTTTGTGTAACAAGGCTATGATGTATTTTTAAGGATCCTCATATTATTTCCTTGTAGCACTTGGAATATATAGTGAGTTTTCAAATTTTGGAGGGAAAATGACCAATGGAAGGTGATGTTTTAAGGGTCTAAAGGTGTTACTAAAACCACTGCTTTCAATCACTAATATCTACAGGAAACCACCTCAAAAGGAATTTTGTCATCCAATTTTCTCAACTTAAAGCCATGATTAATACTTGAATAAGTTTTATATTTGATGAAGAACTTTGAGGGATCAAGGGGTCATAAGGAGGGAATGTGGATGATTTGACACCTTCTCCAGATCATCCTATGTTTATACATAGGACAAATCATCACCCTTAGTAGGCAGATAGGGAGTTAGTTTATAAAGTTATTTAGAATGAACACAACATGAAATGGTGAAGAAGGTGAATTAAAGTAAACATATACATTCCATGGACATATGAGTCAAGTAAGGTTATAAATTCCCTAAGTAAGACCTCATGATGCAATTCATACCTATAGAAAGGACTGTCTCAGTCTAGTAGGGTTAAAGGTATGAATCAACTTTGATGTCTTTTACTGCCCTAGGATCCTTAAAAGTTTGATATAAGACTGATCAATGCATATTTTAAGTATGGGAGGTTTGAATATAATTCCATAATGCATTCACTAAGTTTTAAAGAGCCACCAACACTTATAGTTAACCCAAAGTGTCTCAATCTTGTTTAAGGTAGTCAACACAATTTTGGCTAAGCAAAGAGTTGTTTGAAATTCAAAGTGTATGAGGATAAATTAAGTATGTGATAGGAATAAAAATATGTTTTTCACTCAAAATCAGCCTAAAAATCCATTCTTAAATTCTAAAAAAAGCTCAAATCACCTACAGGTAGGGTACAAATTTGTCTCAGTCAAGGAGGAGTGACTCATCATAAGGAGAGATAGGATGGGTAGGAAAGCATTAAATAGTGAGAGGTATAATAAAAACCTTTTTAAACCTAATGTAATCTATGAGAGGTCTAACTAGTATCATGAACACTTTAGTTGACCCCAAATCACCACCTATAGGCATGTACGAACTGAGATTGGAAGTAGGTGGGAGATAGTGCTTTCAATGATGATAATGCTATCCAAAGTGAGTAAATGAGTTAAAATTATTGTGAAATTAGGATGGAGACTTAATTTTTTTTTTTAAACATTGAATTTAAGACTCAAACATACATTAACACCTTTAGGTCAGTAGGTAATGGATCTCAGTTGAATTGGTTAGGGGTCCATATTGGTTATGAAGTGTAGAAATATAAGGAATAGAAGATTAATAAGGATAAAGAGAATGAAAATTAATTTTAATTAAAATGTATAATATAAATTAATACCTTTATCAAGGAAGTAACAAGCCTTCATAGGGTTTTAGACCTTTGTTCTCACATATAATAGGTTTCAAGCAAATGTAGGTCTAGATGGAGCATTGACTGTCTAGAGAGGAAAAGAAGGTTAAATTGATTATAACATGATTAATTATGATAAAATATATTCCATAAAATTCCTAAGACCCTCCCAAGATTCCCAAACATCTTTCTCACTTGGAAAATGGACTACAATCCATACAAGCAGGCTAGGAAACCCTTGGTCCAAAGGGTAATCATAGGGAATCCACCAAAATCAAAGGTTTTAAATGGTTTAAAAAGTTACATAAGAAAAAATTAAAGGTATTAAACATGTATAGGTATATCATATACATAAAATTTGTTTGGAAAGTATATATATAGGTGGATTTAGGTAAAAATGTAAGAAAACAGGTGTTTCTACCCCCTTTTTAAGAAGATTGAGTTGGTTAGGTGCCTAAATGAGGGATTTTGACCCTAAAATTTGGTATAAATCCTAATTAGGACCTTTTAAAACTCCAAAATATATAAATTTTCCATGGTAAATAAGGATATTTCTCTCTATTTTGCCTCAGAGATTAGCCACTTAAAAAAATTAAAACTTTGGTTTGCCCAAACAAAAGATGAAAAATGAGTGGATGATCAAAGATGGGTCCTTGGGATATTAAATAAACATCAAGTGATGTATATAAAAGGTTTAATAATGATTAGATACACTAAAAAAATCTCCAATCCATTAGAATGATGTGGTTGAGCATGCATA
This sequence comes from Torreya grandis, assembly GCA_037957365.1. Taxonomy (NCBI): domain Eukaryota; kingdom Viridiplantae; phylum Streptophyta; class Pinopsida; order Cupressales; family Taxaceae; genus Torreya; species Torreya grandis. The sequence continues at coordinate 479,781 of JARHVA010005449.1, read as the reverse complement.
TAGTCCAATTTGGCATGGTTCCACTAGGCCAAGTTGGCAAAAGAGAGGAAAAGTGATGATAAAAATGTTGGAGAGGTTTTGTTATGGTTTTTAAGCATGAATTAAGTGTTATAATATAAAATAAACAATTAAAAACATGTTAGAGAATATCAAGTGGCTCAAACTAGTAGAGAGTGTATTAAACCCATTAGGCTTCAAAGAGACCTAGAACGATGTTGAGATCCATCTTCATTTATAACCCTTGAGATGACATGTGGGTGATTGAAACATGATAATAAGATGTAGATAAACTTTTTTGAACTCTTGGAGTGTAGAGAAATATATAGGAAAGCAATTTATAGCCTTGACACAGTCCAAACATGCAAAATGAGAAGAAATCAAGCTCGATGGGTGTTTTCAAATACTTATATATTTTCTAGGGATATGCATGGGAACCAAAGGAATTGAGGGATTTTAGTAAGGTCCCTTGATATAAATATTGTGGAATTTAGAGGTAGTTTAAATGTCCAAGTTTTATTAACAAAGATTAACACTTAAAACTACCAAAAACCCTACTAAAACCCTAGTTATGACGTGATGAGGAAGATGAGATTGGAGATCCATTATAATGGAATAGTTTGTGATCTAGGAATTTGACTCAATAGAGTATGGTTAGTATGGTGTTAGTTCCAAAATGAAAACAAAATGAAATAAACACACTAATAGCATAACATCTCTAGGCTTAAACACTAGGGAGAGCTTAGTTAACAAAAACAAATGACAAACACAACTAATAAGTAAGGAATAAAACACAAGAATTCCTTCACCTTCCTTTTATGCTCCAAATTAATTTGTATTAGTGGCTTGCTTGATTTTGTGCTCATGAAGTCCTTGGCAATGGAAGCTTGGCTACCTCCATCTCTCCTTGGCACCTTTGACTTGTGGCTTGGCTAGGATTGGAATCAATTTAGCATGGTAACACTATTTTACATGGATTCTTGAAGATATTTGTGAATTAAAAAATTGCACCAAAAAATATTAGAAATGATGTGGTAAGGCCTCATATTTATAGATTTTCTCAAATTTTTAGAATTAACTTGAACCATCCATCCTGAGATTGAGATGTGTGGTTAAGGATTAATTCAATTTTTGGAATTAAGTTTATAATTATCCTCATCATGACATTGGAATAAGGGGAAATTAAGAGGCATGGAGGGCATCATGGAATGTATTGATGAGGCATGGAGGGCATGAATCTTGATATTTATGGCATTTATGGCCTAGGGATGTCTTCCCAAGAAATGAGGTCACCTAATGATGCAAATATTCAATATTTATTTCCAAAATAAATTATTCAAAAAGTTTCCATGGAATAATTAAGTATGCCTTGATTTGGGTTAATTATCTCTTAAGCATGATTAAGCACTTTGTGCACAGATTACTCAAATTGATCAAAATGCCTTGTTATTGGTCCAAAATTTGAATGGATTAGAATTAGAAGTTAATGTTAGATGCATTGGATCCATTATCCCATTTAGGATGTTACCAACACTAAATAACAAATGTATGTGTCTTGTGTAGAATATTTGATAGGAAAGAGCAATCTAGAGCACCTAGGTGCAAAATTGGCATTTTGACTCAAAATAATCTGATTAAAGTTAGTTGGCCCATAAATTTAATTACCCCATTTAGGAATACCCTAGCCAAAATTAGCACTTGAATATGTTAGTTTCACATCATTTAATGTGTTTTAGTGTTTTTAGGCCAAATTATGCATTTTGGGTGGAAATTAGCCAAAATCCTGATTGCAAGTTATCGATGGCCAGATTTAGGTGTCTATAGTTTTCCCCTATTTAGGAAGGCATTGAAAGATATAAGCATAGTAATGCCTTCTCAAATAATTAAAAGGTCCTATATGCATATAACTATAATGATGATAAACTAATTGTATGATGCCCCCTCAAGGGAATGGTTGGCATAAGTAGGTTAGCAAACGGTCCCTCAAAAAGAAAGAAGTGAAGTGAGGGGACCAAATAAAAGAAAGATGATGTGGTGAAAACAAAATGATAGTGAAAAATTAGTCAAAATAATTGAGAATTCAAGTGGGATGGTGTACTATGGTTTTCCCAAAGGCAGTTATAAGCATTGTACCCTGATAGTGGTAACATGGTATGATAACACAATGATTTTCCTAAAGGCAGTTATAATCATTGATTGAGAAGATGGAGCTACCTCAATTAGGATATATAAACAAGATAACAACATGACCCTATATAGGCAAAAAAAATAAACTGGTGACAACCTAATGATTTGCCCAAATGTGGTTATAATCATTGAGAAATGTAGGTGGGATGATGTGCAATGATTTGCCCATAGGCAGTTATAATCATATGACCTTGATTATGGAAAACATGATAAACTTGGTTGAGGATGATGATAACTTAACACAAAGGGTAATGATGAATTGGAATAACCTACTAGTAGGGAGATGATGATTCAAACTAATAAATGTTGAAATTATTTCATGTTTAATTACTCTATATGGGATATGATTAGGATTGAATCAGGATGTCAGTGCCAAAGAGATACCACCATTAATGAATATACTTCTTAAATTTGAGGTTTTCTGTAGCATGTATTGGTAGGCATCATGGTATAACATCATGAGGACTTGGCCAAAATATGTATGAGCACTAATTATTGTAATTGAATATTCAATAGAAAATAATGCACCAATGATAGAAACCATGATGACAATGTAAACATATGAATATGGATGGATTCAAGTGTAAGTGTGGGCAAGGAATCACCCAATGAACACACTTAAACTAAATCAAGGCAATAGTGCTGAAAGTAAACAAACAGGTAGACAAACAAATAAAATAAGTAGAAATAAACAATGCAATAGAAACCCTATGAACATTACCCCTAGAAAATAGGTGACAAATTAACAAATGAACAAAATGATAGAATAGAAGAAAAGGAAGGGGGTGGCCAAGTTGTATCCATATACACTAGGTAAGTGGATGCTACCTAAATAGTTCCATGGATGTAATATCCAATAAAAAACTTCAGGCCAAATGTAGTTCTCCTAGGGAGTGACAAGAATGTGATAACTGAGGAAAACAAATAGAATGGATGTGATAGAATAATATGAATAGTCTTGTAAAATGGCAAGTGCGTGAGATTAAAGACCAAAAGAGATAGGGAAACTAAGTGACAAGTAATTTTCTTGTGACTTAGTAAGGGTTCCAAGAATCCTTAAGGCAAAGAAGTGGTCAATGTTTTTGTTCTTTTATAATGATTTTTTAAATGTTTTTGGAATTGTTTTGGAGTATCTCAACTCAATCAAGAATGATGAGACACTAAATGGTTCAAGATCACAAAATGGTGAGAGCATTCAAACTTAGGTTACTCACAAAATGGTGAGATCATAGATTAGGTTGCTCACAAAATGGTGAGAGCATAGCTTAAATTACTCACAAAATGGTGAGAGAATGGGGAAAAGGGTGACCGAGCTAACCTCAACAAGTATTAAGCACTACCTACATAGTCCCATAGTAGGACCTCAAGTCACTGTAGTTTCACCTTTACAATAGAGGAATTCAATTAGTGTAGTAGTCTATTTAAAAAAATAGGCATAGTTGGTAAAAATTCATAGTACAACATAAGAAGTGGTGAGTTGGTACATCAAGGCTTAATGTTGCCCCTAGTTTGCCCATAGGTTGTTATAACCAAGACACAATGATATAGATCAATGGTACTAATTTTCCCAAAGGTGGTTATAATTAGTAGCAAGACTGGTGGTAAGAAAGGAATAACAAATGAAGGATGCAATTATCAAAACTTATATCACACTATCCCAAAATACAATATCTATTCGAATTAATTGAACTAACTGATGAAACTGATCAGATACATTGATGTTGAAAATGTGTAATGAATGACAAAAACCAAGGTCAAATGAGCTAGGCTTTAGAACACACTGAGTCGATAGAATGGAAGAAAAAAGTGGATACAGTGAAGAGGATGGATAAGGATGGTATTTGTACAAAGAATAATAGTGATAAAATGGCATAACTAAAATGGTCCTTATAAACAATACACCTTAGCATTCAAGCATAGTACCACTTGAGATGAATAATATTCATCAAGTTTAGAAGTTCATCACCATCTAGTGTGGTAAGCTTGTATGCTCTTGATCCATAATCTACAGTGATGATGAAAGGCCCTATCTAGTTTGGTTTGAATTTCCCTTTATGCTTCCTCTCAATTGTGGTATTCTTTTAGTTTTCTTTAAGAATAAGATCACCAAATTTAAATGTTCTATACTTAACATGTCAATTATAGCAGCCCTTGAGTTGATTATAATATGCTTGAAGATTATTGAATGTTGTTGTGTATTTTTCATCAAGTAGGTCTAGATCTTACAGGTGAGCTACTCGATAGTTATGATCATCTAAGACATGCTTGAAAGAGATGCATAGTGAAGGCAATTTGACCTCAATGGGAAGGATGGCTTTAGTACCATAAACAAGTGAGTATGGAGTGGCTCCTATAGGGTTATGATGATTGGTACAGTATGCCAAAAGGGTAGGTAATATCTAAATTTACCAATCATGATTGGGATCATTGACAATATTTTTGAGAATATTGATAATGGTTTTTTTGGATGCCTCAGCTTGGTCATTACCTTGAGGGTAATATGTTGTAGAAAAATGTTGTGTGATGTTATATTCAATACATAGCTAGTATACATCCTTATTCTTAAACAATTCTCCATTATTAGATATAATGTCAGAGGGGATACCATAGTGGCAAATGAGATGGTTAAAAATGAATTTGGAAATTTTCTCTCTAGTCATGTAAGTAAGGGGTATAACTTCAACCCACTTAGTGAAATATTCAGTGGTGGTAAGGATATGTTTATGGCTATCAAATGAAGTGGGGTTAATCTTACTAATGAGGTCAAGTCCCCATATAAAAAATGGCCATGGTGTTAACATCAGTTTTACAATTTTTGTTGGGGCATGAATTAGATTAGAATTCCATTGACATTTGTCATATTTTTTTACATATGTAGTGACATCTATGTCCATTGTAGGCCAATAATAAATAAAACACAAAAGATTTTTGGATAGGACTACCTTGCTAGAATGAGTGCTACATACTCCTTTATGAACTTCTCTTAATGCTAGTGTAGACTCTACTGAAGTTAAACAATGAAGTAGAGTTCCATAAAAACTATGAAAGTAAAGGGTGGATCCAAGTAAATTATAACAAGTGGAATGTTGAATGAATTATTTGGTTTGTTTTTGAGATAGTTTGGGTGGCAGAACTTGGTCATGAAGGTAGTTGTAAATGTTTAAGTACCAGATAAAATTAGGACCAATAATATCACAAATCATGGCAATGATTAAAGGTTCATGTGCTGGTGCTAGCAAATTATCGATGAGGAATTGATACTCTCTAGCTTTATCTATTTGTTAAATTAGAGAGCCAATAGTAGCCATGGCATCTACATTTTTGCTACTAGCCTTGGGTATGTGCTTAAATTAAATATTAATAATTTGTTGCTTAAGAGTGTTGACCATGGATTTATATGGAACTAACTTGTCATCTTTGGTCTAAAAAAGATCTATGACCTGATTGATGATTAAATAAGAATCCCCATAAACTTGGAGATGAGATATGTTCCAATGCACTACTTGTTGAAGTCCTAAGATAAGTGCTTCAAACTCGGCCATGTTGTTTGTACAAGGAAAACTAATTCTAAATGATTTAGGGATTAGATCTCCTTGTGGTGTAATATCCACAGTAAATGAAACATCAAAATAAAGCTTCCAGGGTTGCTCCTCAAGGGTTGTGTTAATGATGGTCATTATGGATTCATCAGGAAATTGAAATGTGAGTGGTTGTGTGTCTATGAGAGGTGTTTCAGTAAGTTGATTTATAAGAACTTGTCCCTTAATTATCTTTTGATTGACATACTCTATGTCAAACTCACTAAGAAGCATGATATAGTTAGCCATTCTACCTTGCAAATATATTTTAGATAGTAGATACTTGATTAGATCTACTTTTGAAATGACCATGGTCTTATTATTCAACATGTAATGGCACAGTTTTTTATCTATGAAAACCATGGCCAGAAAATATTTTTCAATAGGTGCATAGTTATGTTCATATGTAATCAAGGTACAACTTAGGTAGTATACAACATGTTCTTTTCCATTATCATCATATTGAGCCAAGAGTGCCCCTAGAGCATGGTCACTAGTTGATAGGTATAACAAGAATGGATTTCTTGACATAGGAGGTAATAAAATAGGTGGATTAACAAGATAGTCTTTAAGTTGTTAAAAAACTATTTGGCAGTGATCATCCCAGTGAAATGCAACTCCCTTATTCAAAAGGTGTGTAAATGGATGGCAATTATCTACTAACTGAGAGATGAAGTGTCAGATTGACTGGATCTTACCTTGTAAACTATAAAGTTTCTTTAAATTAGTTGATGGTGACATCTTGGTTATAGCATGGACTTTAGCTAGATCAACTTCAATACCTTTATGAGACATGATGAAGCCAAGTAGTTTGCCTGAAGTTATACCAAACACACATTTCTTTGGATTAAGTCTAACTTTGTACTCCTATAATCTTTCAAATATCTTACGTATCACTTCTGGATGGTTGACCTTGGTTTTGATTTTTCCTAATATGTCATCAGCATAGTCTTCAGTAATATCTTGTATCATATCATGAAATATGATAGTCATGGCCCTTTGATATGTAGCTCTAGCATTTTTAAGGCCAAATGGCATTGCCTGATAACAAAATGTTCCCCATGGAGTGGTGAACTTTGTTTTATGTTGGTATTTTGGCACTATTCTAATCTGGTTGTATCCTAAAAAGCCATCTATGAGTGAAATCATTTCATAACTTGTCATAGAGTTGATGATCATGTCGATATTAGGCAAGGGAAAATCATCTTTAGGATAAGCTTTATTGATGTCTTGAAAATTAGTACAAATTATGATCCCTTCAGGCTTCTTACTAATAGGTACCACATTAGAGATCCATTCTAAGTAGTTAATAGATCAGATACATCCTATTTCTAAGAGTTTTTCCAACTCTTTCTTTACCAATACAACAATATGAGGATGCATCTTACGTATCTTTTGTTTTATTGATTTAGCATCAAGCTTAACCACAAGGTGGTGTAGAACCAAGGTAGGGTGTAAACCTAGCATGTTAGAATAGGCCAATGCAAAAACATCTACAAATTCTCTTAACCAGTCTATAAAGATGTCATGTTCCTCCTCAATGAGGGATGCACCTAATTTTATCCATTTCAAGTTTGATGGAGTTCGGATATATACCTTTGTTATAGCTTTAACTAGAAGGGTTGAATCATCTTTTAGGATAAGAGGTAATGAATTTAACTATTGGATTGTGTTAGGGTCCTTCATTAGTACATGCTCTTCAACTTCTCTTAGGCATGATAAATCTGAGTCCCCTAATGGGAGATCTAGCCATGTGACAAAAATAGTTATAAATTCTTGAAGAATTTGATCAAATACTTATTTTTGTTCAAAGATAAACTTAGATCTATAGGAAAGTTCATCATTTGTGGTCTCCTAGTCTAAATTTAAAGAAGAATGAACACCCCCATCTAATGGTGCCTGAAATAGGTTTTCACCACTAGACTAGCCTTTATATTTACTTTTTCCCTAGTCAAAAAGTTCTTCAAAGAGGTTTTCACTTTGGGACCGCAATGTTTTACTTACTTGTTTTTGGCTAAGGGTGTTCACTCACTCTCCAAAATAGGCTATAGGATCTAATGCAATTGATAATCTGGATTTGTGATCTCCTAATGGAACATTGTCTCTAAGGCCTAAGAAATCACAAAATGCCTCATCATTCTAAAATTCATCAATCGATAGACTGGATTCTTGTTGGTCCCAATCTATCAATTTGGGATAATAAAATGGCAATGGGTTGTGATGAATGGCCAAGGTAAGGGTAAAAATGACCTTGTTATCAAATAGGTTAGTTTTAGCTAGGTTATCAAAGGTGAGGCTTTGATCAGACTCTACTTCACTATCGACATCATCATCACTAGTTACTGGTGATGGAGTTTGAATAAGATATGTAGGGTCACCCTCAGGTAGTTTAAATCTAAGTCCATAAGGTCTTTCATACTTAGTCATGGAAATTGGCTCGATGGTTCCTTGATAATTTAGTTTGAATCATCTTCCTTCATAATTGTGATGCTCCATGATCTTATTGGGAATATGATACTTTACATTTTTATAACAATCAGCTTGGTTGTCATTGTATAACCATGATTCATCCCCTTCAAGAGGGTTAGGTCCTAGGCTAAATGTTGGTACAAATGTGATAGTTCCCTTATCTTTGTTCTTTTATTTCCAATGCATATGTGGGATGAATTTAGGTCACCCAAAGGTTTTTAGATTATGAGGAAGATTGGCAACATGAAATGTATCATGGGTCACATACTCTCTTGGTCCATTATCTGAAATGGTGAAATTATTAGAAGCTTCAAGAGGTGGCATGTGGGAAAGAGAATCTAAGGTATTAATATCTATGCAATTATCTGGTGAAGGATTAATAAGTATAAATTTCTTTTATACTACTTGGAAATTGGATTCATGTTATAATGATAATTATAGCTTTGAAATTCAGCCTCAATATGTTTGTAGTGTTTATATGGGTGTAAATCTCCTGGAATATTTATTTCTATCCCTGAGTGGAAAAACTTGATACATTAGTGTAGCATTGATGGGACTACATGAATCTCATGTAACTAAGGCCTACCTAGAAGCATATTGTATGATAACTCAAATTCAAGTACAAGGAAAAGTGTATCATGGGTCAAAGGCCCACTGATAACTAGCAAACTAATGGTGCCTTATGATTCTCTTCCCTGATTATCATAGGCTTTGATAGTTATTATTTCTAGTTGGAGATCTGCCATTATGTATCCAAGAAGCTTAATGAGCTTTAGAGACACTATGTTGAGGCTAGATCCATTGTCTATAAAGACATGTTTCACTTTATGCCATTTTATATAAACTTATATGTATAATGGATTATTATGGATCAGGCCAAGAGAAGACATATCACTTTGGTTGAATGTGACTTGTTAGGCTAGAGCTAGGTGTCCAACCAAAGCTTGAAATTTATTAGTGGATATGTCACTAGCAATGTGGATTGGGTCAAAAACTCATTGAAGATGTTCTTATGGATTATTTATGTTCACAACAAATCTAAAATAGAAATTTGTGTTGGTGTCTTTTTTAATTATTCTACAATGTCAAATTTCTTGTCTTGGTCAGCAGTGAATGGTTTATTCTGAGGTTGAATGGTTGGTTAGATGATAGGCAAAGTGGTGGATGGTTATGGAGCTAGGATAGTAATATTTGACCTTTGAGTTGTGATTACACAATCAGGATTAAATACTAGACCATTATTTCTAAATAATGTTGGAAATGGTGTGGGACCAGATAGGACAAGTCTCAGTTGCCAGTGCACTTACATGTGGTCACATGGCAAGAATGATTTGTCAATATAAAGTCCAAAAGGGGAAGTCTTAGTTTGCTAGTTTGCATGTATGCACTCTCAGGTCAAAGAAGGATTATCCATATAATTTGGCTAAATATTATTATTTAGCAATGGTCTAGGATGATTAGTGTTGGTCTAGGATTAATGGAGATGGTATTAACACTACCCCCTATAATATGACCTATAACCCTGTTGTAGTCATGTGCAACTACATGGTAGGTTTGTTTATTATTATCATTCTAACCTTGGTTTTTTCTATTATTATATCATTATGGGTTCTAATATTGATTTTATTGATTCTACTGGTTTGGCCTTTGATTTTGATACTATTGATTTTGTTGCTACATTGGTCATTGTTATTGTTGTTGCTAATTATTTTACTGATACTGATTGTTATGTTAGAAAAAAGGGTTTTGATAAATCCCAACAGTTTGATTGGAAGTATAAGAACCATTATCTAATGTTATATCCTCATTCTCCAACATATTCTTAATTAAATGCTTGATTTAGACACATCTACGTAGATTATGCCCATTGACCCAATGAAAGTCACATATTCATTTTCATGGTACTAATCAAGATAAGGAATGCCTTACAAATAATGCTTTGGTATAGGCTAACTAAATAGATTAGCGGTAGTAAGTTTTCAAAATATAGACTCAATAGGTTCTCCTAAATCACTAAAGACATGATGTGTAGGCATGGTTCTTCTAGGAGGAGGGGTTTATAATGGTAATGAATTTTATATTTGTTGTGCAGGTTTTGGTTGTTGTGCTTGCAACATTGGTTGAGTAGGAGTAAGCTGAAAAGGTGGTATAGATGATGTTTGCACCATTTGGACATGATGAGATTTGGTTACTCCATTTCCCATAACATTCCTATTATAGTTGAATTTCTTTAGTCTTTCATGGTTATTAGCATGTTCTGGTTGTGATACTGGTGCTTGAATGGGATGGTTGTCATTACCCTAATTGGTACCTTGATTTTGATTAGTTAAATTAAGCTTGATGACTCCTTTATTGATGAGTGCTCATTCAATCAACAAACCTTTGTCAATGATTTCCTTGAAAGTATATTCACATTGTAGTTCTAAATGATAAGCTATCTCACTGTGAAAATTTTTGGTAAACATAGTGGCTAATTGTTTATTTGGTAAATTGTGGGTGAAATAGCTTGCAAGGGTTCTCCATCACTATAAATAACTTTTAAAACTCTCACCATATTTTTTCTTTGCTTACATTAAGTCCACTAATGAAATCTCATGCTTGAGATTATAGGAAAAGTGTTGCATAAACTTATCAGAAAGATCATCAAAATCCAATACTAAATTCTTGGAAAACATAAAAAACTAATCCAAGGCTTATCCAACCAAGCTCCTTGGAAACAATAGCAAAAGGTATATGTCACTATATGCCACTAGTTGATATGCGACAAAGAATTTGATTAAATGAGCCTTAGGGTCACCTTTCCCTTTGTATTTATCAAATTTTGGTGGTTCATACCCTGGAAGAAATGGTATCTACAAATACTCCATGTTGAATGGATAGGAACATACATCATCTAATTTGAAATTTTTATTTTATTTACTAGCATGAATGGTAGTAATTGCATCCTTCATCTATTGCAATTTTTGGAATAAGAAACTGGAAGGAATATTGGTTTGAGGGAGAATTTAGGTAAATGGTTGGGAGGTCACAAGAGGGACATTTTGACCAAGGTAGGATGGAGATATCTATTAGGGTACATTGGTTTGGTTGGGGAATGGACCAGGAATATGCATTCATAGATTAGGATGTACTTAAAATTGCACAATTGGTTGTGCAATATTCTAGTTTGGGTTAGTGATAAAGGTTTGACTTGGAGGATTTTTTTGTTGGGATGGAGGGATATAACTATACTATGCATAATGTGGTTAAAAAGGGACATGTTTTCAACTAATCAAACCTTGTTGTTGAGTGGGAACTTATGGACCAAGACCCTGTCTCTAGATTTGTGGCATATTTTAAACCAATGACTATCTAGTAGGTACTTGAGAAACATGGGGACCTCTTGTTGCATGAATCCCTATGAGGAAATGAAAGTAGGTTGTAAATTAAACATCTATCATTGATGAATATTTGCATGTTGTTGACTAGACATTACTTGGTTTTGAATTGGCATATTAGTCTATGACTGAAGAGGTATGTTTGTCATTACCTAGTGAGGTGGAAAATTAGTTGCCCCTGATTGAAGTGGTAATGTATTTGTCCTCTATTGCATTGATACACTAGATTATACCTATTATTGTGGAATACCACTCATTAATTGTTGAGGAAGAGTAGGTTTTGTCACATTATATCATTGAGGCATGACATTAGCCATTTTTTGATTACCTAATCCTATAGGTTGTACGCTTGAGGAAGCAGTTGGTTAAGGTTGGGGTGTAGAAAATCCTACTCCCTAGTATGATGACCTATTCATAGGATTAACTAAAAGCACATATTGTTGGCTAATTTTTTGTGCATTAGTACCACTTTGATTAGGATTGGATGTTTTTTGCACATTGTCTAATACGTTTGGCTCACTATTCAGTGTAGAGGCCAAAGACACTTCTTTAATAATGGGCATATGCATGAAGTTATCTATCAAAGTAGTTTGTATGAATGGGTTAGAACTCAGATTCTCTTGTCCAGTTAACTCTATCAAAACTCCTAGTAAATGTACTAGGTCAATAAGAGGCTTACTCACCATGTTCATTTGATTGAAATCACATGCTAGATTCAAGTAGGTTTGATATGTTGTCTGCATTTGGTTAAAGTGATATTCCATGATGTTTTTTCCTCGATTAGATATATTAGGATCTTGGTATGTTATTTGGAATATAACCATTAGATTTATAGAAGAAACATGTTGATCATAAATGATATTATGGGGCATTCTTACTAGACTTAGTAAATTTTCATGGGAAAAGTCTGCTGGAAACTTGGTCCCTACCTCTATGGATCTAACTAAAATCTCATCTTGTTCTCTAAAAAATGTCACTCAAACAAAAATGGATCATATGTGGAAACCATATTAGTAGAATATGACTATTGAAGTACTGGCTCATCCACTATAGGTATTGTAGTTAGGTATTATGTGGTTTGCTCTTAGTCTTATTCTGAATAAGGTGGTGTGTTAACTAGATAGTTAGCTAATAGATCTTGGCTTTGTACCCCTGATTGAGTATTATAAGAGGGATAATAATCCATCTCATAAGAAATATTATATGTATAGGGGTCTTGCACCATTTCTTCCTATGACACCACATTACTAATCCCTGGATTGTACATGAGTCCACTACGAGTGTAGGAATACATGTTAGGATCCATAGTCAATGTTTTGCGATAAAAGGTCAAAGATTTATACAAACTCTAAAAAATAAAATGTCTAAAATAAATGATGTTATAACTTGGTCTAGATTCATAAAAAGGATCAAAAGGTTTATGTAAAGTTTTGTGAGGAAACCTAGTGTGAAGTATCTCATATTTCACTGTTCACACAAAAATAAGCAAGTAAATCGACCAAAAATCAAAATGCCAAACTCTAAGGTCGAAGTGTTTTAAATCAATCTAATCTAAGAATTTAAAATTTGTTAGGTCTTTTATCCAAATGTGGAATCAAAATCTAGGATCAAATAAGGCATGCGCTAGGACTCTTAGCTAAATGACATCAAAAGCTAGACTTTGAAATAGATTAAAGTTTTAATCTAATAGATTTGAAACACTTCTAATAAACACTAGGCATTTGATTATTGGACATGAACTTGATCAACTAGATAGAAGGTATGAAACAAAAGGCACTTTTAAAGATAGTTTATTTTCTCATAAAAATGGTATAAAAATTGGTTCTTTTGACAAATAAGCTAGACAAAAGTGAGCAGGATAATTATTTTAGATAAAATATCATAAAAGTTCACTTGGATTGGTCTAAAAATGTTGTAATAATTTTGGAACTCTATACAAAAGGGTTTATGAAACAATATTTGAAATGTTTTGGGTAGCATAATGATGCTATACTACCCAAAAGGTGTGACAAAAAGTTTGTTTGAAAAACTTTCTAAGGAAAAGATATTTTCCTACAATTTTAACAACATAACACTAATTTTCTTGATTCAAATTGTTGTGGTGCATATACTCAAAGTGCAAGTGTTTAACAAAAAATGGCTTAAGTCTATCAAGTGATTATAATGATTATGAGTCTTAAATGGCCTTCAACTCAAATTATAAATTAAACCTAAGTTCTCTCAAGTTTAGTGAAAATGGTGAACCCGCTTAACACATCAACCTTATGAACTTATAAAGGTGAAATTTTAAATTTAGATTATAAGTGAAAGACTTTAAAAACTTTGGTAAAGGTCTAGACTCAATTGGGTCGCATAACTATGCCAAAGTGGATGATATGACTCTCAAGCTTTTGATAAACTTTTGAACATGGCAAATTGATGATCTCACGTGGGTACCATAATGCTTCTTTATTCAAAGGAAAATTTGGACTATATGTTTGATTTGGATTATTTGTTTACACTAATTTTTGACTTTAAAAAAGACTTTAATCTAGGATAATACCTATTGTTCCCAAAATCCATCACTTGCTTTTGTGGACAATAGACCAACCATTTTGGTCCTACAGACCAAAACTCTCTCTTTTCTTTCTTAAAAATATTCTGAGCAGTTAAATTTTTCAAAATATTTAATCATTTTTCAGCTAAAGAAGTTATAGGTTCAATATACGGGCTTTCTTCAAAGGAAGTTCAAAACACTTGAGGCTTTTCCTTAGTGTTTTGAGGCTGGTTCAACACTGAGGTTCAATCAAAAGACTTAACGGTGGGCTTTAAACAATTGGAATGAACCACTTTGAACCATTGAACCCCGACTCCATAAAGTTCAAAGGTTTAATGAGTTTAAAGGTTCAACAACTTTGGTGTACTTAAAGAAAAGAAGGCTTCGAAGAGTGAAGATTGAATTATTGAACCGTTGAACATTGAACCAAAATTGTTTAAAGGTTCAATGAGTTTAATAAGTTCGATGGACTTAGAAAATGAAAGGATCCAAAGATTTTGAAAGTTCAAGGTTCAAAGTGGTTCAAGCGACCAAGTGACCAATGACGTCCCCGTGGATGTTAAATTTAGGGTAATAAAATATCTGTTGATTTTCAAAGGCACAAACCCTGAGAACAAACTCAGTGACCAGCCAAAGAAGGAGCCAAAGGAGCCAGCAAAAAAATGAGAAGATAGCCTAAGAGCTCAGATCGCCAAGGAAAGACACAACATGGCAAGGAAAGAGAGAACAACTACAGGAAATCTAGAAATACTTGTAGGAGAGTTCTTTCTAGTAGGTGGAATAGTTCACCAGGTGGACATTAGAGGATGTGAGTATTCAATGGCATGGCATATTTTTCCCCCTTTGAGTAAAGGTGAATGGATAGTCGTGTAAGCATCATAAAGATGACCAAACAACCCATGCTTTAGAGGAGACATTTGAGATGATTAGAATACTAGAATTTAGGCCGATATCTTACTCTAGCATGGCCCCTTCATAGAATTTCTAAATGAATTCAAGGCATTAAATGTAGCATGGGCCATTTACAATAAAAAAGTGTTGAAGTCTTTCTTTGGATGCTATATATTGTAATATCTCATTTTATGCATGGGAGATCTCTCTATTATTAGAAGTAAAACTCTGCCCAAATTGAAAGACATTCCTAAGACTTTGAGCTCAGACTGTTAATCATATTTTGTCATTTGAATGAGAAAGCAAGTGACCTTTCAGAATTTGTGTTGAAATAGCTTGTGTTATCTAGGAAATTATTCTTATGTCTATTTCCTAAATTTAGTCTTATCCATTTAATCAAATAAGTAGAACTAGTGGAAATAATCTAGAAGGTGTCCTAAATTTGACTATGGGAGACTTTGTGCTACCATAATTGTCTTCAGTCTATGTTTTGTGTAAAGGATACTGAAGAGACTTTGAGCTCCCCGTATCCTTCATAATCTTTTACTCTATTTTAGTTGAGTTAGAGACTTTGTGCTACACTTTGTTCTATTGTGTTACTACATCCTGATCAGTGAGAGAAGCAAGGAAAGACTTTGTGTTTTCATGGGTTTTTTGTGGTTACAGTTACTACCCAAGAAGTCTTCCTCTAATTTTCTAAACATCATTTCTGAAAGAAGAGAAATGCCTTCAATAATTACCCAGGATTTCTCCTTGTCCTTGTGAACATCATCTCTGAAAAAATAGAGATGGATGGTATGATTTCACCCCTGTGTGTATTTTTAGCTTATCTATATTATAGATTGTAGGGAACCTCCCCTTGCTGAGAAGAGAGATTTATCTCATTCTAGCTATGGTCACCACACCCATTTTGTTGCATAAATCTCCTTATGATGTGGTTGATGTAACCATTTTTCTGTCAGTTAGATGGTGACAAAATATTCACCCAAAAGTTTTTGGTGACTCCACTGGGGAAAA
The DNA here is from genome assembly GCA_037957365.1 of Torreya grandis. NCBI lineage: Eukaryota > Viridiplantae > Streptophyta > Pinopsida > Cupressales > Taxaceae > Torreya > Torreya grandis. Next base: position 463,729 of record JARHVA010005449.1, on the reverse strand, counting down.
AACATGCAATTTGAAGACTCAAGCTTCAAATTAAAGCAATTCTAATTCTTTTCCATTTCCATTTTAGCACTCTGGTAGATCCATAGTATACACAAAGCCATAGAGCTTGAGGTATGTTGACCCTATATTTAAGTTGGTGCAGCTGAGTAGTTTTGATATTTTTCCTCTACAGCCTCACCTTCAATGAACTAGGATTCTTCCTCCTACCAACATCAGGTCACCAATATAAGGTAAAGCTTATTTTTCCTCTACTATTAAAGCTTTGCCTACACATACCACACCAAGATTTTTTATTCCCACCTTCAATCATCATATCATGGGTAGCTCAAGGCCACTGGGGTAACACCTTTGGTCCCCTGAATCTAACTCCACCTCTACATGAACTACCTCATAGTTCAAGGAAGAATTTCCCCAAGTTCTTTGGTGATGGGAGAGTTCATCCTGATGAACATATTTTAGCCTTTTGCATATCCTGTGGTGTGATAAATGTGGAGTATGAGGACATAGTAGTTAGGCTATTTGTAAAAACATTACAAGGCACCACTATAGATTGGTTCTATCATTTGTAGGCCCAAAATTTGACTAACTGGAACACCCTCAAAGCCAAATTTGAAGCAAGGTTCAAGCCTGTAGAAGATGTGCATGCTTTATTGGCTTAACTCACAAAGATAAAGAAGGAGCCTCATCAACCTATGAGGGACTTCATAGCTAAATTCGACAAGCTAAGGAATAGGATTCCCATGATTTCTTAGCCAATACCTGAGAATCTCAAATACTTCATAAACTCTCAGCTTCTTGAAGTGAGTTTCTTGTTGAGGTGGGCTGGCCACATAGACCTTGTTGCAGCTCAAGATTTGGCCACTGAGGTTGAAGATGATATTATCTTGGTAGGAAAGATAAGAAGAGATCCTAACATAAATAAATCTTCTTCATCTTTTGAATATTCTTCTATAGGCACCACTTATCCTATGGCGCAAAAGCTAGCAAATGAATTGCTAGCTCTAAAAAAGTAAATGGCACAAGGGATGTCTACTCCTCCTTTTTATTGGGATATACCAAGGAGGACGTTTCCCAACTAGTCATATCAAGGTAGTGCTGTTAGGAATCAAGGGCAACCAAATCATCTTCCTCCCTCATAGGGGAAGCTTACCATTAAAGCAGCACCAACTAACTCAGTAGTTGGTTATAATGAAGCTAAAAATGATTCCTCTTTCCAACCTGATTTTGATCAAGAAGATGACTCTAATCTCTTCATAGAGGGAGAAGACGAATTAGCTGGTGACTCCAATATCAGTTTCCTAAATTATCAGGATGAAGCTAGAAGTAAGGGATGAGTGTTTGATGGATCATACGTTGTATTTACCAGGTCCTAGAATCAGTCAGCTCAACAAGATAATAAGGGAAAATTAGGGGAAGGATCTCAAATATAAATTTCAATTGTTAAATGGGGGACTTCTCTACCTTTCAATCAAAGGACCCGATGATCACTAAAAAAGTAAGTACCTCAAATATTACTGTTCCTTATGCTTCAAATTCTCAAACCAGTACCACACCCCCTAAAAACCAAAATGATGGACTTCCTTCCTCTATTCCTAGTCCATTTCAGTCATTTAATATAATTGACCATACTAGGAAGACCAAAATTCAAATGATTGAGTTTGAATATTTACAAGCCAACCCTGAGTAGTTGGATAGGTTGGTTGAATGTGTGAAGAATAAAGCTATCCCTATAGGACAAGATGTTTCAAAGGTAACTCCTGATCCCCCAAAGAAAAAATCCACCTAAAACAACCTTGTCATAACTCCTCTTGCTACCCCTAGGAAAATATAACTTTTCTATGTTTCCCTGTTGATAAATGGACACAAGCTGAGCAACTGCATAATTGACTCAGGAACTTTAGACAATGTTATCCCTGCCAAGGTAGCAGACTCTCTTGGTCTCACATTGACTAAGACCTTTGGTAGATGTTTCTCCATGGAAAAAAAATAAGTGCCTTTGTTGAGACAAATCAAAGATGCTCAATTTGCATTTGTGGCTTTTCCAGATAAGAGAATCAAAATGATAGTCTTGGTGGCTGATGTCCCAACCTCATACAACATTCTTTTTGGGAAAAATTTTTGCAAGGACATTGGTGGAGAATTGAGCATGGACCTGTCTGAGGTGAGGATCCCTATCAAGGGCATCATGAAAGGTTTCTTCTTAAGAAGGAGGCAAAGTATATTGTCACCCAAACATCAGCCCCTGAAGCTCAAATTTTTTTGAGTCTTCAGGCATGGGTAATTACTTTTTGTCTACTGAAGACATTCCTATTTCAGCAGATGAAAGATTACTAAGTGACAATCCAAAAAATTTAGATAAGGCATGATAAAAATTGGTAGGGCACAATACACATGAAAAGGAATCTTCCCTTCTTGATGATGGAAAATATGAAAGAAGATCAAAATTTGATTGTGTTTAGATTCTGGAATTTGATGGCAGCGATTCTTCTATTGGTTCTAGAGCTAGATTTGTTTTAATATCTCCTCAAGGAGATATTTTCCCTTATGCATATAAGTTATAGTTCATCAACACTAAAAACACTACTGAATATGAATCACTGCTACTTAGATTAAAGTCAACTCAAGATAAAGGTGTTAAAATTTTTCATGTCGAAGGAGATGCCGAGCTAGTGGTTTGTCAGGCGAGGAACCTGTATCAAACCAAGATTGAGAGATTGTGACATTATCACAATCTGGTGTGGGACTACATTGAAATATTTGATGCTTTAAATATTTCTACCATGCCCAGAGAGCTTCATAAACATGTAGATTCATTGGCTATCTCTGCAACCCTCATGGTTTCTCACAAAAAATTTGAAGAGCACTAGTACACTATTGAGCTAGTCTTTCAACCAAGTGTACTTGATAATGTCAACCATTGGTAGGAGATTGATGATGAAAATCAAATCATGTGCTTCACTAAATTAGAAGAGAAATGAACTATGGTAGTGGACCATACTATTACACGTCAAAGTCAGGTAAAGAAACTCTCCAGAAAGAGATCAAGGATTCATGGATTTTGGATTAGAGATCTAGTCTTTCTATGGGGCAAGAGGAGAGAACCAAAAGGAATGCACAAAAAATTTGATTCTTAATGGAGAGGTTCATTTACCAATCATTGATTCTAGGGAAAAAAAGTTTCTTGCTGATATATCAAGACAAAACATCATTTTCTCTACCTCACAGTAGGTAGCATCTGAAGCACTTCAATCCTTGAAGTATCAGATAAGTCCAGTTGTACATATGTATAATTTTTCATAGTTTTCATTTGTTTTGTGTTATTCATTTGTTTTTGGCACCTTTATTTTTGGGTATCATGACTCTATAGCCCAATGGCATAGATGAAGGCACTAAGATTTTGGTTTCTACTCCCTTTGATTGTTTCAAAATTTCAATTGATGGAAGTTCCTCAATTGGAGCCAGCTGTTGTTCCCAAAATCTGTCACTTGATTTTGTGGACAACATACCAACCATTTTGGTCTTGTAGACCAAAACTCTCTCTTTTATTTCTCAAAAATATTCTAAGCAGTTAAGTTTTTCAAAATATTGAAGCCTTTTTCAGCTAAGGAAGTCATAGGTTCAACAGGCGGGCTTTCTTCAAAGGAAGTTCAAAACACTTAAGGTTTTTCCTTAGTGTTTTAAGGTTGGTTCAACACTGAGGTTCAATCAAAAGACTTAATAGTAGGCTTCAAACAATTGGAATGAACCACTTTGAACCCTTGAACCATTAAACCTTGCCTCCATAATGTTCAAAGGTTTAATGAATTCAAAGGTTCAATGACTTCGATGGACTTAAAGAAAAGAAGGCTTCAAAGAGTGAAGATTGATCTGTTGAACCGTTGAACCTTAAACCGAAATGGTTTAAAGGTTTAATGAGTTCAATAAGTTTGACAAACTTAGAAAATAAAAGGATCTAAAGAGTTCAAAGGTTCAAGGTTCAAAGTGGTTCAAGCGACCAAGTGACTAATGACATCCCTACAGACGTCAAATTTATGGTAATAAAATATCCATTGATTTTCAAAGGCACAACCCTTGAGAAAAAACTCAGTGACCAGCCAAAGAAGGAGCTGAAGGAGCCAATAGAAAGTGAGAAGATATCCCAAGAGCTTAGATCACCAAGGAAATACAAAACATGGAAAGGAAAGAGAGAAAAATTATAGGAAATATAGAAATATCTGTAGAAGAGTTATTTCTAGTAGGTTGAACAGTCCACTAGGTGGACATCAAAGGATGTGAGTATTCAATGGCATGGCCTATTTTTCCCCCTTTGAGTAAAGGTGAATGGACAGCCATGTAAGCATCATAAAGATGACCAAGCCACCCCTGCTTTGGAGGAGACATTTGAGATGATTAGAATGCCAGAATCCAGGCCAATATCCTGCTCTAGCATGGCCCCTTCATAGAATTTATAAATGCATTCAAGGCATTGAATACAACATGGGCCATTTACTATAAAAAAGCATCAAAGTCTTTCTTTGGTTGCTATATATTGTAATCTCTCATTTTATGCAAGGGAGATCTCTCTGTTATTAGAAGCAAAACTCTACCCCAATTGAAAGGCATTCTTGAGACTTTGAGCTTAGACTGTTAATCATATTGTTTCATTTGAATGAGAAAGCAAGTGACCTTTCAGACTTTGTGTTGAAATAGCTTGTGTTATCTATAAAATTGTTCTTATGTCTATTTCCTAAATACATTCTTGTCCATTTAATCAAATAATTAGAACTAGTGGAAATAATCTGGAAGGTGTCCTGAAGCTCACTGAAGGAGACTTTGTGCTACCATAATTGTCTTCAGTCTATGTTTTGTGTAAAGGATATTGGAGAGACTTTGAGCTCCCCTTATCCTTCATAATATTTTACTCTGTTGTAGTTGAGGTGGAGACTTTGTTTTATACTTCGTTCTACTATGTTATTGTGTCCTGATCAATGAGAGAAGCAACGAAATACTTTGTACTTTCATGGGTTTCTTGTGGTTATAGTTACTACCTAGGAAGTATTCCTCTGGTTTTCTGAACATCATTTCTAAAAGAAGAGAAATACCTTCAGCAATTTCCCAAGATTTTTCCTTGTCCTTATGAACATCATCTCTGAAAAAAGAGAGATGGATGGTATGATTTCACCCCTATGTGTATTTTCAGCTTATATATATTATAGATTATAGGGAACCTCCCCTTGCTGAGAGGAGAGATTTATCTCATTTTGGCTATGGTCACCACACCCATTTTACCGCATAAATCTCCTTATGTTGTGGTTGATGTAACCATTTTTCCATTAGTCAGTTGGTGAAAAAATATTCACCCAATAAGGCCAACTAATTAATCACTCTTAGATCCTAAATTGATAAGGTTGTTTGGTATTGTTGGAATCCATCAATATACGTCATTTAAGAGGATTTTAAGTGTTCATCCAAAAGTAAATGCACATTATATAGTAGGGATTTTTACACCCCCCTTCTCTCAAATGATAGTACTATGACATGGACCTTGAGGTGCACCTTACACCAAAAATACTTCTATGGCAAGTGGGGATTTGTCTAATATCTAACAAGTTTCTGAATGATCTAGGGGAATCGATTGCACAATGACTTTCACACCAAACAATGCAAAATAAAATCATGGATTTTGGGTCTGTATCACTTGGCTTGTTGTAAAAATGTCTAGTCCTTTTTTCAACCATTACATCATGTGGTTTGCTCAGTGTAGTATGATGTGCAAAGTGCCACTACATCCTATGTTCAACTGTAAAGGATCCAAATGAATTCAATGCTAGGAAATGAAACCCTTGGTCAATGTTTCCCTAAATAACTTGTGAGAGGTGATGAAGTCCCCCTTGCAATCCAAGTTTGCATAAAAATAAAGAAACCATGAAAGTAGAAAGACTTTAGGGTCATTTTCAAGGTCACCCAAACTTTGTTGAGTTTTTGGGGAGTGATTTAGATGACTTTCTTTCAAAGCCTTTGACTAACCTATTTTCAATAGGAATGGCACTTTTGATTCCAATGGTTCCCTATAGGGGATAAATGGAAGAGCATACATGCAATATTCCTCTTTTTGCCAAACAAATATTTAATCTAAACAAATATTGAAAACAAGAATTGATAAGTGTGTTCAATTTTAAGACCAAATGAAAGTGAGGTGGTGTTCATTTGACACCTTAGTCTTAGTTGCAAACTTTGAAAGCGTTCATCATAAACATCTAAAATTTTTAAACACCAAAACAAAGTTCTTAATTGATTTTTAAGCATGCAAAAGGTGATCTAAACATGTTTTTGTCAAATGTCAAGCTTGGTCCTACAACAAAAATGTCATCATGTCCTTTCGCTTTGAATCTCTTTTTGTTTTGAAACAATGAAATTTGGAAAAAGAGCTCTCAAGTCTGTGTTTTAAGAAAAGCATAGTGACCAATGTCAATTTATATAACTAAAGATGGTGACATTTTCTAATTGATGTCAGTTATCTAACTAACATCATTTATGCCAATGTAATCAATGATAGGTATACATCCAATGTTAGTTTTTATAACTGACATCAATTAAGATATGTAACTAATGTCATTCTTACTTACTGATGTCAGTTACTATGTAAAACTTTGGCAAATAAAAATGATAAAATAAAGTTAGAAAGTCAATTTGTAAGAGTTTTAAAAGTCCAAATGAATATTTTAAAGTTACAAAATGATCTTCTTCAGGTGTGAGATGCATCTTGTCCCACCAGGCTTGCCATAATGTGATCTAGGAATTTGACTCAAGAGAGGATGGTTAGTATGATGTTAGTTCTAAAATGAAAACAAAATGAAATAAACACACTAATAGTATAACATCTCTAGGCCTAGACACTATGGAGAGATTAGTTAACAAAAACAAATGACAAACACAACTAAAAAGTAAGGAATAAAACACAAAAATTCATTCACCTTCCTTGGATGCTCCAAATGCCTTTATAGTAGTGGTTTGCTTAGTTTTGTGCTCATGAAGTCCTTGGAAATGGAAGCTTGGCTACCTCTATCTCTCCTTAGAACCTTTGACTTGTGGCTTGGCTAGGCTTGAAATATATTTGGCATGGTAAAATTAGTTTGAAATGGCTTCTTGAAGATATTTGAGCATTATAACTTTGCACCAAAAAATATTAGAAATGATGTGGTAAGGCTTTCTATTTATAGATTTTTGCAAATGTTTATAATCAACTTGAACCATCCATCTTGAGATTGAGATGTGTGGTTGAGGATTAATTCAAATTTTATAATAAATATTATAATTACCCTCATCATGACATTGGAAAAAGGGGCAATTAAGAGGCATGGAAGGCATTGATGAGGTGTGGAGGGCCTGAATCTTGATATTTGTGGAATTTATGGCCTAGGGATGTCTTCCCAAGAAATGAGGTCCCCTGATGTTGTAGATATTCAATATTCATTTCTAAAACAAATTATTCAAAAAGTTTCCATGGAATTATTAATTATGCCTTGATTTGGGTTAATTAGCTCTTAAGCATGATTAAGCACTTTGTGCACAGATTACTCAAATTGATCAGAATGCCTTGTTATTGGTCCAAAATTTGAATGGATTGGAATTATAAGTTAATTTTAGATGTGTTAGATACATTATCCCATTTAGAATGTTACCAACACTAAATAATAAAGACACATGTCTTGTTCAAAAAATTTGATAGGAAAGAGCAATCCAAAGCACCTAGGTGCAAAATTAGCATTTTGACTTAAAATTATCTGATTAAAGTTAGCTATCCCATAAATTTCATTTCCCCATTTAGGGATACCTAGACCAAAATCAGCACTTGAATATGTTAGTTTCACATCATTTAACGTGTTTTAGTGTGTTTAGGCCAAATTATGCATTTTGGGTGGAAATTAGCCAAAAGATTAATTGGAGGTTATCGGTGGCCAGATTTAGGTGTTTACATAGTTTAGAAAAGAAACCTATTAGAACATGGATATTAATAACTTAGGATCTCATAGATGCAAGGATATTTATAGAACTATATGGACAATAAGCAAGATATGATTTTTCTCACCATTTTTTATATTTTGTAGGGTCTATGATGTTTTAGAAGATGCAATAAAGTTTGATGGGAAGATAGAGACCTATCATAACTACCTATTGTAATTTTATCTTATCAAAAAGTTTCCAATTGTCCAAACTAAAGCTCTACTTTTACCCAGTCAATACTAGCATGATGCACACAATGGTGAAAAGTGTGGAAACCTTAATTAGGTTCCCTTTTAAGGTGATTCAGAGAGGTCTAAGGCCTTGTATAATATTTATATGTGTCATTAACTCCATCCCATTTATTTTCATGGGAAATTGAAGACTTTTTAAGGCCAAGTGTAAGGGATGACTGAAAATAGGGAGTTTCAAGACTATAGGTAGTGATTACTCTTTTCTAGGAGTTTCCAAATGAGCAGGATCAAAACCAATGCATGAAATTTCATACTTTAAGATCTTACCTCTCATTAAAATCACCATACCTATCTATATTTAGTATGGGAATGTTTAAAAAAATGCAAATTATGAAGGCAATTTTTTGTGCCAAGATTGAAGGTTTTGTGCCACTTTTCACAATTATCATGACTTGTTTGGACAATTGGACTTCCTGACATTGCATGTCTCACCTCACATATCTTCTCCATAAAATTTTAACTAATATTATCAAGTTTTTACATGTCCAAGTGACATTTGGACTTCCTTTTCTTGGTTCTTCTCTCAAAAGATATAAATATATATTCTTTTGGCTCTTTTTGGTAGCCTCCATTGGTTATTGGGGAAACTTTAGCCAAATTTGTAATTTAATAACTCTTTAAGAAATAATACAATTTGTTTTTCCACTCACATGCTATACTATTGAGTTTTTATTGAAATCTTGTTGGTCTCTTCTAGTGAATGATCTTTTCTAGCATGTTATCCTTGATTGTCTACCAAGTGTACAAAAAGAGTGTTGTTACGAGTGTTTTTTAGTATTATTTTTTAAGTGTATATATGTATTATAACTATTTAATGATTTTATTCATTCATTTTATCATCCATTGATCTCCTAAGTATCAAATACCTTCTTGAATCTAACATGTGAAACATTGATGTGACAATGCATGTAGAGTTGTGAGTTTTGTGTGAGAGAAACTTTGTTGGTATTTAAGTAGCATATATTAAATAAAATATGAGGATATTAAACATTGGTGCATCACTATTTGGTTTTATTATTTTTTTATTAACCCTTTTCATATAGAAGTTGATAGGTTAGAGAGTGCTTCAAATAATGCATTAAGGGAACTAGCCCTACTAGAGATTCATCTCAACAAAATTATTACCCATAGCAAGAGAGATGTATCTATTATACCACTTGGATGAGGAGAGATAGTAATCCCCTCAAGGCTTCAAATCCAAGTGTCAATAGTTTTTACGCTACTCGGTGGGACTTTTAAGTCCTAGAAGATTGTCCAAGATTGGTGATGGTCTTGGCATAGTAGTAACTACAAGAGCATCTAAATTCAATACCTAGTGACTCAATTTAAGATTTCAAGTCTTTGGTTGATGATCATTTCCTAATTTCCATGATAAAGGTAACCACTAGTCTGTTTCTAAATATATACCCTTTGAGTTTGTGTAATTACCTTTATATTCTGCCAAAAGGTTTAAGTTTATGAATACCCATCCTTTTTCAAGAGAGTTGGTGTTTAAGAAGTCTAATATATTGTTTAGTTTAGGCCCTAATACACGAATCTCACATTCCAAGATGGGAAGGAGACAAATTTTTATTCCTTTCATTGGAAAATCTCTTTTAAACCTTGCCCAACATGATCAAATTCCATGAGCATCCCTTAAGAGTGTTCCATCTTTTAGTGGAGAGAGTTCTATTACTACCATTAAGCACATTAGAAACATATAAAACTTTTTTAATATCCATAATATCATTCAAGATAATGTGGCTATTAGGTTGTTGCATTTGTCTTTCAAAGGAAATTTTTTGGATTGGTATGGGACTCTACCTAAGAACTTCATTGGTTTATGGGATGAACTAGGAGATCTATTGACTAAGATGTTTGGAGAGAAGAGTGACTATTTATCTCTAGCTAATCAATTTACCACTATCAAGATGGAACCACATGACTTTAATCAATATTTTAACACTAGGTTTCAAAAAACATGGGATAAAATTCTAGCTCTTGTGAGGCCTACTCCAAACTATGCATTCTTGTACTATTTAAAAGCATTGAATAGTGATGTAGATATGATGATCCAATCCATGGGTGGGAATACACTTCATATTACCTATGATATAGTCATAAATTTTGACAATTTTTTTTTTCAATTAGGAAATATTTCTCCTAGGCCTCCAATACCATTATTCCCTATTTTTTAGCCTCCTAGTCAAGTGACATTACCTAGCTTGGATCCTTTGCCTGCTAATGAGAAATCTATCATTGTTCCTTCCAATGAGATCCATGAAGTTAATTTTTTTTTTCAAAGTGTCACTAATGATTTTGTTTCCCTAAAAAGGAAAAAATCCCAAAGGTATAGGCCATACCAATCCTACAATCAGTTTAGACAAACCAATAAACTTCCTTTTCAAGGTAATGCTCAAGGACAAGGTCAAAACACCAAAGTTGGGCCTTATAAAAGCTAAAATCCTAATGCTCCCTCATATTCTAAAGCTCTTTTACCCAATCAAAATAAATTGGTTCAATAATATCCTTGCTATCCATATTTTGATCAAAATCAAGAACATGTTGCTTATGCAAATGAAATTTACAATCAAACCATGGCAATGCAAGGAAACTAAGCACCACAAGTTATAAATTTTGAGATGTCAATACAAAATGGGATGGAAAATGGTAAAATTCAATCTTATGACACTCTCATAAATAACTTGGAGGGAGATTTTTATGCCATAAATCATTTGGGAAACCCAAGCAACATCAATGCTAGTGTATCTTCTAACACTAGATCCAAAAGGAGGGCTGTTGAAAGGGTCAAGGATACAATCAAGGACCTATTTTGACCCTTAAATCATCTCCAATGGTGAATGGGTCTAATTTAGATCTTAATGTGTAAGAAAATTAGAGATTTCAAAACATAAGGCCAACCCCTATGCCTCCACCTCTGCAATCTACATCATAAGGTTTTAGTATTCAAAAAGAGCTTCCTAAGATGAGTAATCCTTCCATCAATGTGTTAGAATAGATGAAGAAGATACACATGAATATCTCATTTTGGGACTCTTTGAAAATACTAGGGTAGAAATATATACTCCAAAAAGAATTTTATGGATTGGGTAAGCAAGTTGGCTCATCTAAGAATGACAATGTTGTCCTAGTTAATGGAACTCAACCTATAGATGATCAAGTGAAAAATAATGAGAAAAATACTCCTTTCTACCTATCTATAATCATTGGTAAATTTTTAGTTCATAATTACATCATAGATAGTGGGGTTAGTTATTTAGTTATGCCCAAATGTATAATGGATAAACTAGGCCTCAAATATGAGCCAATGACTAAGGGAGTCTTACAATTGGATGGATCACCATGCAAGACTTTGGGGGTAGTTAAAGATTTAAATTTGATCCTTCATGCTTATCCTACCTTTTCTATTCCTCATGATGTGGTGGTGTCATGTTTACATCCATACTTTGCCCTTTTCTTGTCAAGAGATTTTACAACTAAAATAGGTGGATACTTGGTAGCCAATTGGTCCTACATGGTGTTTAGGATAAAGTATGGAACTAAGGTGAAGATTGAGTTAGAACCTATTAATAATGATCACTTGGATCCCTGATCACTTAAGGTGGAAAATTTTAACTATGCTATCATTGATGAAGAGGAACTTCACATTGATCAATCTCCATCATCGTCCCTTGAAGGAATTTCTGATTTGCTCTTAGATGAATGGGGAGATGAAAATTATGAGCATGATCCTTACAAGTTTATTTAATAATCTAGTATTGGGGTGTATTATATGCATGAAAAGGACTCTTTCATACCAAACTTAGTGAATCCATGTGATGATCTAAAACTCAGAAGCTTTGTTTGAAAGATAATTCAAAAAATAAGAACAACACAATTATAATAATGCTATCTCTGAGAAGAGATGTTTTATTGATCAAATTTATAGATCTAAACATATGCCTATCTTTGAGAGGATATGTTTGATTTCATTTTTGTGTTATATCTTCATTTATACACATTTAGAAGGTAGGAGGATGATGTGGAAGGTCACCAATCTTGAGGGAGATTAAGTGTTTTGACTTCTACGATTCACAACAATACAAAATTTGAGCAATTACTATTTTTAAAAACTTACTATTTTTAGACTACACTACTAATATTTAAATTCGGGAACTTTTATTTGATTTTCGAAGGTAAAAAACCATAGAGAAAAGCTCATGCCATCTCACAGTGTTTCCTTCATTCTTATATTTCTAATGGTTCAAATGGGAAGTCAAACAAAGCTATGGTGCAAACGTTATGGCTCCTAGAAGTTTTACCACCAATTACGGTAGAACCGTCCCTTGAATTGTCACCTAAAATGTTTCTTAGATCATTCCTCCCTCCTTTAGAAGTAATGGTCCCCATTTCATCAATATTTTTCATTAAGTGTGGTAGTTGGGTTTTGATTTGATTCTTGATGCATACTTGGAATGGACTATGCTTTATGGAGCTGTACTTTATGGAGTTGTGCAGGGCTTGACTTTTCACCATTTTTGTCTAACCATTATTCTATGCATGGAAGGCCATGAACTTCTTTAGCTTGGTATCTATTTGCCTTTTTTGTTGTGTTTTTTATGTAGTCAAGGCCGTAACATCAGCCCTTTTGGATTTTTATGGCTTGACCACCATGAGAATGATTTTTTTGGCACTAATCAGGGAGATAGATATAGAAGGTGGTACCTCTTGTACCTTGTAGTGCCATGTTCCAAGAGTGAGGATGATCCTTTGAGATCTTGATTCATAGATGTCATGTCGATCATACATGAATGGCTGACTAAAGAGTACATCACAAACATCTAGATTGACCATATCACATAAGACCTCATCTTGGAATATTTTTATTGCATATGAGAGAAGACATTAGTGGGTGACATGGAGGTTTATCCCTAGACTCAACCATCTAATACTATATGGCTTTGGGTGAGGCTTCATGGAAAAATTTAGGCTTTTTAAAAAAATAGCAAAGATTAAATTCTTTTGACTCCCACTATCAAGAATGAATTGTAGAGGCTTACCTTTCACCCATAACTTAGAGTAAAATAACCTTTTCTTGTCATTTGGCCTCTCCTCATGGGTCTGTGATGAAGCAATGATGGCATTGAGCTCAGAATCTATAATCTCTTCTTCATCCTCTTCGACTTTAGGGTGTGTATGAGGTAGAGTAGTAGATGTTGAGGATTGTGACTTAGAAAGTAGGGACTTGATGGCTCAACATTATTATGTGGAGTGTGTTCCAGATTTGTGTTAATCACACCATTTCTTAGTCTTCCATTCCTTTTGATTCCAATTTTGGCCTCATGTTTGACCTTCTTCATCACTTTTCCATTTTGAAGGCTGACTCTTCATATTCATTCTTCCATGCTTAAACTTGATTTTCACCGTGAACTTGTATGCCTCATCGAGGGTTTCTAAATTGAAGAGTTACACTCCCCCTGTATATACCATTTTAGTCCACCATGATATTTGAGAACCTTGTGTTTCTCACTTTTTTGGATGCCCAATCTTGTAGATAGAGAATGAAAAATATTAGTGTAATCTTGAATAAACTATTCCTTACCTTGGCAAAGTTGTTGCCACGCTATATATAGATCATCATATGCTCCAATGGGGTAGTATTCTTCCTTTATAGCCTTTATGAAATCATCCAAGGTAGGTTTCACCTCAAGGCCAATATCATATGTACTGAATCTCTTCTTGTACACTTTCCACCAATTTTTGATAGGTAATGATGCTTTCAAAAGATCAAAAGTGATCTTCTCTTTATCAATGAATTTATTTATATAAAAATAGGAAGATAACTGATCCAACCAATTTTATACTACATCATCATTGATTTTTCCTTCAAATGTAGGGATATCAAAATTCACCTAAAACTTGAAGGGTGTTGGGGCACTGAAAGGATGTGGGGGTGCAGATGAGGATCTAGAATTTTCCATCAAGATTTGTTAAAGAATTTGGGTGAATTATTATATCATTTATTCTTGCTACTATTAGAGGGATTCATTCATCATTTCCTTGAAAGGATTGGATGTATCAGTGTTGTCTACCATTTGAGGTCATGTGAAGTGAATAGGTGGATGGTCTGCTAGATATTATATTTTCCACCCAAGTTTCTTGTAGTCTGATCTCATCCTCAAGATCATAAACTCTTAAGATAAACCACTCTAATACCACTAATCCAAAACTCAGAAGCTTTGGTTGAAATATAATTTAAGAAACATTAACAATACAATTGTAGTAATGTTATCTCTGAGAAGAGATGTTTAATTGATCAAATTTATAGATCAAAACATATTCCTACCTCTGAGAAGAGATGTCTGATTTCATTTTCAAGTTACATCTTCATTTATACACATTTTAAAGGTAGGAGGAGGATGTGAAAGGTCACCAATCTTGAGGGAGATTAAGTGTTTTGACTTCCATGATTCACAATAATACAAAATTTGAAGAAATACTATTTTTAAAAACTTACTATTTTTATATTACACTACTAAAATTAAAATTTGGGGAACTTCTATTTGATTTTTGGGGGTCAAAACCCATAAAGTAGAGTTCTATGCCATGTCACGGTGTTCCCCTCATTTTTAGCTTTCCAATAGTTCAAATGGGGAGTCAAATGGGGTTATGGTGCAAAATTTATGGCTCCTGGAAGTTCTACCACCAATTGGGGTAGAACCATCACCCGAATTGTCACTTAAAATGTTGCTCGGATCATGTGAAGATGTGAATGTTTTATGGAATCTCTTTTTTGATGGGTCAAGAATCAAGATTAGGGTAGGTGGTGGAGTAATGTTGGTTTCACCTTCTAAAGAAAGGTACTATTCAACCCTTAGATTTCAATTCTCATGCACTTGTAATGTGGCATAATATGATGCCCTTATTCATGGCCTTTAATGGGATAAGAAAAGAGGGATTAAAAGGTTACAAGTATATGGAGATAGTGAGCTTATTGTGAACCAAGTTAGAGGGCAGAATTTGACTAAAAACTCTTTGCTCAAGTCCTATAAACATAGGGTTTGGGATCTTGTGGAAGATTTCAAGGCTTTCAACATCACATCTATTCCAAGAGAGGATAATAATCATGTTGAAACATTTTCATCTATTGGAGCTCAATTCGATATTCCAAGAGGTATAAAAGAGGACAAAAACCAACCTTATCTAAAGGTGATTGTTAGGCCCTCCATACTAAATAATGTCACTAATTGGAAGGTATTTGATAGTGACCAACAAATATTTCTTTTTATACAAGAGGAGGCTGATTTTTCTCCTAAAAATAAGTCCAAACTATAGCAATAGTATGGAAGGAAGATTGTCCAATTAAAGTCCAACAAGCTTCTTCAAGGCCTAATGACTCTTGAAAGCATATTCAATGAGGATGACCAGCTAAAGAAATATAAGGTAAGCATGTCTACCAATTAAGATAAATATGAGAAGGTATGAATATTTAAAGATAAGCTACTTTCACTTGGAAAGGTATGCACTAGTCAAGAGAAACATGTTTTCATTGAGTTATGCAAAGAGTTTAGTGATGTTTTTGCATGGGAGTATATTGACTTGAAGGTTTTTGATCCGAGCCTAGATCAACAAACCATAGAGATAGATGAAAATGCCAAGCCTATTAAGAAAAGACAAAGGCCAGTCAACCTAATATTGATCCCCTCATGAAGAAAGATCTCACTAAGTTGATTGAGTCTAAAATCATCTTTCCTATCAAGAATTCATCTTGGTTGGCCAACTTAGTCCCTATTAGGAAGAAGAATGGGGAGATTAGGTTGTGTGGAATTTAGGGACTCAAATAGATTATATTTGAGAGATCATTATCCATTTACTTCTATGGAGTAAATTCTGCAAGTTATGGTAGGTAGTGAAAGGTTTTCTCTTCTAGATGGGTATTTTAGGTACAATCTAATTTTGGTAAAGGAAAGTGACTAATATAAGATAGCCTTTACTACTAAATGGGGTATATATAACTATAGGAAGATTCATTTTATATTTTCTAATGTTGGGGCTACTTTTCAACGTGTAATGGATATGGATTTTCAAGGACTAATCAATGATATTGTATTGGTGCGTCTTGATGATGTAATAGTTTTCTCCAAGAATGCAAGTGATCACATGAATCACCTAAGGCATATTTTTTAAAGGTGTAGAGAGTTTGGAATCTCCTTAAACCTAAAGAAATGTATGTTTTTTGTCCATAAATTAAAACTCTTATGACACATTTTCTCCAAGAAGGGCTTATCCATTGATCCTGAAAGGGTGATTGGCATTTTGGCATTATCTTTTCCTAAACATAAGAAAAGTTTGCAAAGTTTCTCTGGTAAAATAAATTTCATAGGAGATTCATTCCTCATTTTTATAACTTGGTCAAGCCTATAACCTCCATGATAAGGAAGGATTAAGTGTTCACTTGGACAAGAAGGAGAAAGGAAAGTTTTGAAGAGATCAAACAAGCCATTGCCCAGGCTCCTACTCTTGCAAGTCCAAAATTTTCCAAAGATTTCAATTTTTATAATTTTGGGAATGAGGATGTAATCTCTGCCATGCTTACTCAATAAAATGATGAGAATTTATAACAACCTATTGAATTATTTATCCAAGGTTTAGAAGGCTATGAGATAAGATACACCTATGTTAAGAAACAAGTACTTTCAATTATAAGGAGTCTAAAGAAGCTTAGGCATATGTTGTCTAACAATAAGATTAATATTTTTGTACCTCATCCTAGTGTCAAATACTTTCTCTTGAGCAGGGATTTGAATGAGAAGAGGGTAGGTTGGATCACAAAAGTGATGGAATATGATGTGAAAATAAAAACAACCAAGCTAGTGAAGGGAAAAGGGTTATGTGAGCATCTTGCTTCAAACTTGAAAGAGAAAAAGGAAGTTGTTTTGGCACTTCATGATGACCCTATGAGAATTTTACCTTCATCCATAGGTTGTTGGACATAAGACATGAACCATTTTCTTTAAACCAGTGAGTGTCCATAAGGACTTAATAGAGCTAGAAGGAGGTACTTTACATTGTAATCCATTCCTTATGTACTTGTTGATGGATTACTATTTAGGAAAGAATTTTTAGGTGTGTTATTAAGGTGTATTGATTCATATCAGATTGAGAAAGTTCTATTTGATTTTCATGATGGACCAACTGGTGGACACTTTGCTCTAAGAACCATAGCTACTATTATTATGAGGGTTGGTTACTTTTGGCCTAGCTTATTCAAAGACACCCATGCTTGGGTAAGGAAGTTTCCAAAATGTGATCTCTTTGATGGAAAAAAAAATCTTGTTTCCTTACCTCTTCATCCAATTCAATTTGATGCACCTTTTTCGCAATGGGCTTTAGATTTCATAGGCCTAATCAATCCACCTTCTAGTGTTGGTCACAAGTGGGTGTTGAATGCTATAGATTACTTCACAAGATGGGTGGAGGTTATAGCTCTCAAGAAGGAAAATTATATCTTATTTCTTGACTTCTATGAAGGTATAGTAACAAGGTTTGGATCTCCTTCAATAATATTCTCTAATAATGCATTAGCCTTTCTTTGAGCAAGGACAAGTGAATGGGATTTAAATCATGGAATCTATCTCATCACCTCTTCCAACTATTATCCCAAATGGAATGAAATAGCTTAGTCCACAAACAAGATTCTAATTAGGATCATAAATAGGATAATGGATGAGAATCAAAGGACTTGGCATTATAAATTGAAGATAGCCCTTTGGGCTAATAGGATTACCCCAAAGAGGTCAATTATAAACTCACCATACACACTTGTTTATGGAAGGGAAGATAGACTACCTATTTAACTTGAGTTACTAGCTTTGGACCTCACCTATTAGCTATAATTGATGGAGAATTAGAGCATGGAAGTTAGGTTATGTGAGTTAATAGAGCTTGAAGAGATAAGAGATCAAGTTATGCAAACTATGAGAACTCACCAAGAGTAAACAAAGAGATACTTTGACAAGAAATCCATGCCATAAAGATTCAAAGAGGGAGATATTATCCTAAAATGGGATGAAGATAAAGCTAAACCTAGAAAACACTCAAAGTTTGATGTTTTATGGAGTGGCCCATATGTGATCACACAATGCAAACAACATAATGCCTTCCAAATTTCAAGGTTAGATGGAGAGGAGCTTCACATCCCATTCAATGGGATATATCTCAAAAATTGTTACTAAAGTTCTCCTCTCCCCTTGTACATAGTTTTTTGCTTTCCTTGTGTTCCCTAAGTGCTTATGCACAAGTGTGAGTTTTGTCTTATGTTGTTTTTATTTGGTCTTGTTGTTGTTGGTGTGGTTTGTTTTCTTGTGTTTAGTTTTGGAAAATTCCTTGCTATTCATTTTCAAGAATACATTGATTCCATTGGCCCTTAGTTGGATAGGGCTACTAGGCCTTAACATAAGCAAGCATGTTACTCCTAAGAGTTACCAAAAATGTTGACCAAATTTGACCTTTGGTCAAATTGGATTCAACCCCTACATTATTACACTTTTTAGAAGTTTTTACATGTCTTATATGGGTCTCATATTGGTCTAAATGCTCTACTTATCCCTAGTCTAGCCTTGGTCTAAGCCTAGGTTCCTTGTATTAGTCAAGTCAATCAAGGTCAACCTTAGGCAAATAGGGTCAAACTTGATTAAAGGTCCAAATTGTGTTGGTTATGTCTTAATATGGTTTTTTATATGTTTTAAGATGTCTTCAAGTCATTAATTCATCCTTTACCATGTTTCCTGTGTCAAATATGCCTTTTGTCCATTTTTTTAGCACAATAAATGACTTGTATGAATGGGTTGAGGGAGAAAATTTGTCATAAAGCTAGATTTAAATGTGGGGGAGGTCATAGAATGTCAATATTGGTCAGATAACAGTCAAAGAATCAGTTATGTATAGAAAGAAGTAGTTTCTCCTTATTTTTAGGCCCTTTTGGGCACTTGTATGGAATCGATTATCTCATTTTTAGGTAAAAATATGAGTTATGTGCCTCTTCACCTCCCTAAAATAATTTCCATGATTTTTTTGTAGATATTTCATAAAAAATTTCAATTCTTGCTTCTTTTCCTTCCTTCTTGTCCTTGCAAACTAAAAAGGGTTAGTTTCAAACAATTGGTGTGGGCCGTACAACTAGAGTTGGGAAGAATGATTTTGGGGAAAGAAAGGGATCTAAAATTAATTCAAATTCATAAGAATAAGTTTAATTTTTTTGTTTCCTCCTTTATGAACCATTGTTAAGACCTCAAAAATCTTTATATGCTTCTTCATCTAAGAGGGGTCCTTGTTTAAGATAGTTTCTAAACAATTTACTTTGGTTTGATGGATTTGATGTTTTAATATGTTTAGAATGACCTCTCCATAGGTTTTTCATGGTTATATTATATTTGAAATATATCAAATGCATAGGAAATCCTTTTTAGGATTATCTTGCTTTGGACCATCCTTGTTGCCTTTACTCAGAAATGTGTACCTAAAGGTGCCTTGAAGGTGATTTCCATGTTAGAGAGAGTGTTTTGATGTTTATTTGAAGTGATTCCTGATGTAGGTTATCCAATTGAATGTTTATAGTTGCATTTGAAGGTGTTTGAATCCTTTCTTGCTCATTTTCATCTTTCCTACCTATATATAGTCATACGCACACCTACAGGTGGCCTGAACATATGGTACAAGGGTTTCATAGAGGTTTTTAAACATTTAAGAAGAATTTTTTACCTTGAAGTTATATTATAACATGGTTTAAGACCTTTTAGTATCTCACTTAGTGTTGTAAAATCATCACAGCAAGTAATTCTGAGTTTGAGACCTCCTTTCCCTAAAATGGTGAAATAGAGCTCCTAAGTATTTTGTTGCTTTTGTGCAATAAAGATATGATGAATTTTTAAGGATTCTCATATGTTTTACTTGTATCTCTTGGCATATATAGTGAGTTTTCAAATTTTGGAGTGATAATTACCAATGGAAGGTGATGTTTGAAAGGTCTAAAGGTGCTACTCAAACCACTATTTTCAATCAGTAATATCTACAGGAAATGACCTCAAAAGGAATTTTGTCACCTAATTTTATAAAATTCAAACCATGATTCATACTTGAATAAGTTTGATATTTGATGAATAAATTTGAGGGATCAAGGGGTCATAAGGAGGGAATGTGGATGATTTGACACCTTCCCAAGATCATCTTATGTCCATACACATGCCAAATCATCATCCTTAACAGGCAAAGAGGGAGTTAATTAATAAAGCTATTTGGAATGAACACAACATGAAATGGTGAAGAAGGTGAATTAAAGGAAACTTATGCATTCCATGTCCATGTGGGTCAAGGAAGGTTATAAAAATCCTAAGCAATACCTCATGATGTAATTCATACCTACAAAAAGGACTGTCTCAATCTAGCAGGGTTAAAGGTATGAATCAACTTTGATGTCTTTTATTGCCCTAATATCCTTGAGAGTTTGATACAAGACTCATAAATTCATATTGTAAGTAGGGGAGGTTTTAGTATAATTCCATAATTCCTTCACCAAGTTTTAAAGAGCAACCAACACCTATAACTAACCCAAAGTGTCTTAGTCCTGTTTAAGGCAGTCAACACAGTCTTGGCTAAGTAAAGAGTTGTTTGAAAGTTAAAGTGTACGAGTATAAATTGGGTAAGTGATAGGGATAAAAATATTTTTTTCACTCAAATGACCCTAAAATTCCATTATTAAATCCTAAACCAAGCTCAAAACACCTACAAGCAAGGTACAAATATCTCAATCAAGGAGGAGTGATTCATCATAATGAGAGATAAGATGGGTAGGAAAGCATTAAATAGTGAGATGTCTAATAAAAACCTTATTCCACCTCAAGGAATCCATGATAGGTATAACTAGTATCATGAACACCTCAATTGACCCCAAATCACCACCTACAAGCATGTATGGACTAAGATAGATAGTAGGTGGGAGATAGTGCTTTCAATAATGCCAATGCTACCCAAAGTGAGTAAATGAGTTGAAATTAATGTGAAATGAGTATGGAGACTTCAAGAGGTTTTTAAAACATTTAATTTAAGACTCAAACATACATCAACACCTTTAGGTCAGCAGGTAAGGGGTCTCAGCAGAGTTGGTTAGGGGTCCATGTTGGTTATGAAGTGTAGAAATATAGGGAATAGAAGATTAATTAGGATAAAAATAATTAATATTAAATTGAATTATCATTTATAATATATATTAATACATATCTCAATGAAATAAAAAGCCTTAATAGGGTTTTAGACCTTTGTTCTCACATATAATAGGGTTCGAGCAAATGTAGATCTAGATGGAGCATTGACTGTCTAGAGAGGAAAATAAGGTTAAATTTATTATAAAATGATTAATAATGATCAAATAGATTAAAAAACATGACTAATACCCTCCCAAGATGCCCAAACATCTTTCTCACTTGGCAAATGGACTACAGTCCATACAAGCAGGCTAGGAAACCCTTGGTCCAAAGGGTAATCATAGAGAATCCACCAAAGGCAAAGGTTTTGAATGGTTTAAAAAGTTACATAAGAAAAAACTGAAGGTGAGAAACATTTATAGTAATCTTAGAGACAAAAAATTTATTTGTAAAGGTTACCTACACGTGGATTTGGGCAAAAATGCAAGAAAATAGGGGTTTTAACCCCTTTTTTGAGAAGATTGAGTTGGTTAGGTGCCTAAATGAGGGAGTATGACCCAAAAATTTGGTAAAGATCCTCATTAAGAAATTATAAAACTCAAAAAATTCTCAATTTTCCATGGGGAATCAGGATATATCTCTTTTTTAATCTCAAAGATCAGCCACTTACAAAAACTAGAACTTTGGTTTGCCCAAGCAAAAGATGAAAAATGAGTGGATGATCAAATATGGTGACTTGAGATATTCAATAAAAATTTGATTATGTATATTTAAGGTTTAATAATTCTTATATAAACTCACACAAGCTCCAATACCTCAGAATGACTTGGCTGAGCATGCATACAGTTCAATTTGGCATGGTTCCACTAGGCCAAGTTGACAAAAGAGAGGAAAAGTGATGAAAGGAATGTTGGAGAGGTTGTGTTATGGTTTTTTAAGAATTAATTAAGTGTTATAATACAAAATAAAAAATTATAAACATGTTATAGTAGCTAAAGTGTCTCATTAGGATTCAAAGATACCTAGAACCATGTTGAGATCCATCTTCATTTCTAACCCTTGAGATGACATGTGGGTGACTAAAACATGATCATAGGATGTATATAGAATTTTTTGAACTATTGGAGTGAAGATAAATCTATATGAAATCAATTTATATCCTTGACACAGTCCAAACATGCAAAATGAGAAGAAATCAAGCTCGATGGGTGTTTTCTAATAATTATATCTTTTCTAGGGTTATACATGGGAACCATAGAAATTGAGGGAAGTTATTAAGGTCCATTGTAATAAATATTATGATATTTAGAGGTAGGTTCAATGTCTAAGTTTTATGAATAAATTTTAAGAAATAAAACTTCCCAAAATCCTACTAAAACCTTGGTTATGACCTGATGAGGAAGATGAGCTTGGAGAGCCATTATAATGGAATAGTTTGGAAAGGAAACCTACTGTATCATGGATAGGACTAATTTATTCTCTAATACATGAAAGGATATTTATGGGAATATATGGACAATAGGCAAAATATGGTTTTTCTCACCATTTTTATGTTTTTCAAGGTTTATGATGTTTTAGAAGATGCAATCAAGTTTGATGGGCATATAGAGACCTATAATAACTCCCTATGGTCATTTTATATTATGTAAAAGTTTATATGTGTTCAAACTAAATCTTTACTTTTATCTAGTCAAGACTGGCATGATGCACATAAAGGTGAAACATGTGGAAACCTCACTTATGTGCCATTTTAAGGTGATTTTAATAGCGATAAGGCCATGTATGATATTTAAATATTTAATTAAATCATTCATATTTATTTTCATGGGAAACTAAATACTTTTTAAGGCCATGTGTAAGGAATGACTGAAAATAGGGAGTTTCAAGACTACAGGCAGTGATTACTCTTTTCCAAGAGTTTTCAAATGAGTAGGATCAGAAAACATGAATGAAATTTCATGCCTAAAGGTATTAACTCTAATTATAATCACCATACCTATCCCTATTTAGTATCGTAATGTTCAAATAGATGCAAATTATGAAGGCAATTATTTTGTGCCAAGATTGAAGGTTTTGTGCCCTCACAATTCTCATGACTTGTTTGGACAATTGGAATTTTTAACATTGCATGGTTCACCTAAAATATCTTTTTCATGTAATTTTAACTAATATTATCAAGTTTACACATGTCAAAGTGACCTTTGGACTTCCTTTACTTGGTTCTTCTCTCAAAAGCTATAAATATGTATTCTTTTGGCTCTATTCGTAGCCTCCATTGGTTATTGGGGAAACTCTGGACAAATTTTTAATTGAAAGAGTATTAAATAAATAATATAAGTTATTTTTTCACTCACATTATTTAATATTTAGTATTGATTGAAATCTTGTTGGTCTTGTCAAGTGAAAGATCTTTTTTTCTAGCATGTTATCCTTGATTGTCTACCAAGTATACATAAAGAGTGTTGTTGTAGGTCTTTGTTATTATTATTGTCTAAGTGTATAGATGTATTAAAAGTATTTAATGACTTTATTCCTTCATATAATCATCCATTACTCTCCTAAGTATCAAATACCTTCTTGAATCTAACATGTGAAACATTGATGTGAAAATGCATGTGGAGTTGTGAGTTTTATGTGAGAGAAAATTTGCTAGTCTTTAAGTAGCATATATTCAATCAAATAGGAGGATATTAAACATTGGTTCATCACATTTTAGTTTTATTAGTTTTTTTTAACCCTTTTCATATAGAATTTGATAGGTTAGAGAGTGCTTCAAAGAATGCATCAAGGGAATTAGCCCTACTAGATATTCATCTCAACAAAATTGTTACCCACAGAAAGAGAGATGTCTCCATTATGTCACTTGGATGAGGAGAGATAATAATCCCCTCAAGGGTGAAAATCCAAGTGTCAATTTTTTTTTTCATGATCAGTGGGACTTCTAATTCCTGGAAGATTGTCCAAGATTGGTGTTGGTCTTGGCATAGTTGCAACTACAAGAGAATCTACATTCAGTACTTGGTGACTCCATTGAAGATTTTAAGTCATTGGTTAATGATTAGTCCTAATTTCCATGCCAAAAGTAACCAATAGGTCTACTATTAAAGGTATACCCTTTGAGTTTATGCAATTACCTTTATATTATTCCAAAGGGTTTAGGTTTGTGAATACCCATCCTTATTGAAGAGAGTTGGTGTTTGATAAGTCTAATATTTTGTTTAGTTCAGGACCTAATAAAAAAATTTCACATTACAAGATGGCAAGGAGAAAACCTTTTATGCCTTTCACTAGATCATCTCCTTTAAACTGTTTCACTAAATTTTGAATCTATTTGATGTTTAAGGAGAAGCAAAGAAGAAGGGCAGGGATTAGAGATTAGAGAGAAACTAGATTGGTTACATGTTATATCTAGATGATGTTTATCACTCATCTTTGGCTAGGGAGGACTACCTATGAATAAGAAATCACTACCACTAAAAATATTTGTTAGTAGATATATGAGTGGGCTTCTAAGCTATGTGTTTGTTCCTAGAAGTGTTAAACTTCCTTAGGGATGATAATCCACTTTTTGAAACAAAATGGTAATGAATAAAAAAATTAAAGAGATAGTAAGAGAGATATATTCATATCATTCTTTTAGTATAAGTGTAGTAGAGAGTGACACAGTGTAGGTAATGTGAGTTATTTATGTTTTTATAAGTTGTTTAGGTAGGCTCAGGGAGGTTAGTAGAAATACATAGTCACTGACATCAGTTAAGATGCCAATGTTAGTAAGCAAATATGAATAATGTCATTTATGTGACCAATGTTAGTTATTTGACCAATGTTGGTAGGGGTAGTAGGTTCTCAGGAAGTTACAAGAGACTTTTTTGAGCTGGGAGGTAGATGTTGGTCATGTTTGTGAGGTTGGGAAGAGTCATAAGGGAGTGGGTAAGACTAAAATTGATCTAGATAAAGGGTTGGTATGTTTGAAGTAGTGAGAAATAGGTGAAGGAGTTTTATAACTCCTTCGTAGGGAGAGTTTAGACGTTCATAAAATGATAAATAGTATAATGTAAAGTAATTATAAAATGACTATTTAAAGGGATTACAAAACACAAAGATATACTTAGCTGGTGAAATGGATGAATTATGAGTGCTAGATAGATGGCTATGATGAGGCATGTTGAAGCAATACATGAACAAAAAAGATAAGCATGTGTTGTTGGTTTAGAAGAATCTAATCTCTATGAAGTATATCAATTCCTAATCTAGACTGATTTGTACAGAGTAATGATAAGCCTAGATGTAAAAAGTCAAATTTCAAATCCTATACATGAATGATTGATTTTTTTGATTTATACTGACCTAAATATTAGCTTGGAATTTGACTTAAGTAACCAATGTCAATGATCCCATTAATGTCAATCAAGGGTTGATCAACGTCAATGGCATGAGAATAGGTATAAGGGCTATTTTTATCCTATTTTTTGTTCCTTCTCTTGCTAAGTGTGGTGTTCATTAGAAAATGGTAGAAATGTGAGGTTAAAAATAATGTAGTTAGTTTAGAATTTATGTTAGTAGTGAGAACAAGTCATGAGTAGTTCGGATTAGGGGACTAAGTCTTGAGATGACTTAGAGGGTAAGAATTAGTCTTAGGATGAGGTAGCTAGGTAAGGTGGCATAAGTATTTTTAAATCAAATTAATCAAATATTTTTAAATTAATTAAATGTGTGAGGGGTAAAAACATGGGTTAAAAAGGCTAATTATTAAAAGGGGATTGAGGGGGGTTTTGACATAGGGAGTTATGCACATGTGTGATGTAATTTTGGTGTCTACATTTTCCCCTTTTATCTTGTAATTTGTACTGACAAGTTGTAAGACAAAAAAGGAGTTGGATGCTCCAGGTATGGGATGAGGTATCCCCATCAAAATGGGAATTGATGGAGGAAAATATAAAATTAGGTACCAGTTTGATAAGGAATTAATTAGGTGGGTGGATGTTGAGTGAGAACGTGGTAACATCACTGCTTACATGTATACTACTATGAGTTATAGTCGACAGAATCAATAATAGGTAAAGGTGAGGAGGAATTTGATAGAAATAACCAAATCATAGCTTATAAGTGATAGATGATAAGGTTAAAATGATCAAAGTTCTAGATCTAATGGTCCATATGTTCCAGGTATCTAAGGTAGGAAGTGCTCTTGATAAACATAAAAGGTTTTAGGTGATAAGACTAGTTTGGTCATGATCTAAAAAAATTGATACACATGTGTGTACAATATCCAACTATAGTGAGGTAGCATAAGTGGTCAAGACAAGCAATGCAAGGTTGGTTCAAAAGGGTCAATGGTCGAGGAGATATTCTTGATCTCTGATCAGAGTCATCATGGGTAGAGATTTAAGTGATCTACAAGGTTGGTTTTCATGGTTGGGGAGATATATGTGATCTCTAAGGTTTATTGTCATGGTCAAGGAGATATATGTGATCTCCAAGTTACCCTAGACTTAGGGTGTAGTCTCAAGGGTAGTGGTTGGGGTTGAAAACTCTAATTTTAAGGTTTCCAACATCGGTTATGTCACCGATGTCAATAGTAAGTATTGCCAACATCAGTGTCATAGGTTAAGATTGTTGATGTTAGTAAGTGACCAAATCTCACAAAAATGGGTTTGATAGCCCACCAAAACTCATTTGTGATAGTTGATTGGAGAAAAAGAGTTCTGAGTGTTGTGGGGCATATGATATCCCTAGCCTATCTATTTATGGTGAGTTGGTGAGAGATAAGTGGTTGAGAATAGTGTGTGAGAGTGAGGGTGTGATTGAGTGCTTGGTGGGCCATGATGTGATTGAGAGAGTGTTGGTGTGGGTAGATAATAGATGTAGGAGGGTGCCCAGCTAGAGGTGCTCCACCACAAGTGCCAACCATTATAGCTTGGAGGAGATGGAGAGATGAGGTAGGATGCTCTTTGAGTTGAATTTTAATTGAAGGTAGTTAATTTCTTAGTTGGGATAAATTTTAATGTTTGGGGGGAGAGAATATAATTATAGGGGTGGTAAATGTGTTAAGGGTATGCTTGGGTGAATTTGGGAGGGGTTGGGGGTAAGAGTTGGCATTACGAGATCGACTACCTACGTTGCTAATGAGGATAAGGATAGATGTCACCATGGATGAGTGGGAGCACATTTTAGCTATAGGGTTAGGAGGAGTGTGATGATATTACTAAGTTTCACATGATGTTAGCTTGATGATAGCTTTGATAGAGAGGTGGGATCACACCACTAACACTTTACATTTGCCTGCTGGGGATTTGACTATGACATCAAAGGATGCTTACAAGATTTTATGGTTGTCGCTCTAGGGTGAGGAGATCTTCTCTTGTTCAAGAGAGCAACATGATATTTACATTAATAAATTATTCGAAGAACATGTTAGCGAGGTGAATTATCACTTAATGAGCTTTACTTATGAGCCATTGTATACTATTGATGAGGAGTAACACTAGTTGAGTATCTTGATGATGATAGGGATTACAGTATATTCAATTCTAGACATGGATGGGGGGATATTTATGATTGTGTTTCTAGGTGTGTTAGCATAGATGGTTGAGAAGTGAATAGTGTATGCATAGGGTCCAACTTTTCTTGCATAGTTATATATAGAGTTGTGGGGTTTGAGGCTACAATGATGGTATAGTTTGTGCATCAAGCATTTATTAAATTATTGTGAATATTATTACATCATGGTGAAATGACCATTGGGGATACCCATTATGATTTTATCTATTTTTAGGGTCAGCTTCAGATGGTGGAGAGAGGGTATGGCCCAGACATGTGTAGATGGCATAGTGTGAGACATTGATTATTATAGGCATATGATAGATGGATTGATTCTCATAGATATTTTTTAGAGGCCCTACTTGGCATACCCTACATTTAGAGGATAGGTAGATTAGCTTGTGGGTTTATAGAGCTCATTATGGGTCAGAGGGAGATGAGCTAGAGAGTTAGAGATGATACCCAGGGCATGGGTCAGGAGATAGTCTAGATTGTTATAGGATGTGCCTCTTGCCTTTCCTCTAAATAGGAGGGATGATATATAGGTACCCCTACCTTTGCCCCAAGAGATAGATGGGCTAGATTTTGAGGAGCTATCAATAGTCCAAGGTGTGGTAGATCCTAGATACATAATAAATTGTCTTGCATGGTAGACAAGTCTGCATCTCATGGTTCAGGTTAGGAGGCCACCACTATATTTATAAGGAGTGATGAGAGAGAGAGATGTATTCATACATGCCCAATATGTAGCTTTAAAATCCCAAGATGTAGCATAGGCATAGGTTTGGGTCTTCTAGGGGTAGGTTATGACATTGTATGGATAGGTGATTACACTGATGGGATAGGTTAGGGCATTACAGGGCTAGGTTAATGCAATAATATTAGAGAGAGATAGTTTTAGAGAAAAAAGATAGGATACTCCTCCTCCACCACAGGGACCAGTACAGGGTCTTATAGTAGGTTTGATGGGTCTACCATAGACTATATCTCTAGTGATGTACAACATTGCTTTAGATGAGATTGCATACTATGAGAGATCCATCAGGGAGTTCTCATAGATTTAGATTTTGAGGCTAGAGAGTAAGAGAGATCAGTGACATGTGCCACAATTTCTATCTCATATAGACATAGACAGGAAGAGGGTGGTGATGATACTACTACTTCATGACCATGACTATAGCCTTGAGTATTATGAGGGCCAGATGATATTTTTGATGTTGTTATATATGTTGTATACACACTAGCCTATGAGCTGAAGATGAGAGATGTAATTTTTGAGAGAGAGATGGTATTTATATGATTCATGGATGTATATTCATATTCAACATATATATATATGAGAGTTTGTTATTTTGAGATATGTTTATGCAATGGTGATGATGTTGAAGTTATTATAATGATGTGGATGTTTATGTTATGTTAATTTTGAGCATGTTAGTTGAGTTAGACTCGCATTTTCCATATGTGTGATGATATATGCATAATTGATTGGTTAGTTTCATCTTAGCATTTTTCCATATTTTTGATGGTGTATGTTTAAAATGAATGGGTTGGGTATGCTTTTTTATTTCAGCATTTTTCCATATTTGTGATGGTTTATGATTAAAATAAATGGTGTAGGCTTGATATTTTTCCTATTTATTATTGTTTAGAGAAACTATGGTTACATGTTGGTGTATTTCACATGGGATTATATGAAATGGATTAATGGGAAATGGTTTGTTAGTTTTAGTATGGTTTTGGGTAGTTATTTGAGTATCTTTGCTTGAGATGGATATGTGATTGATAATATTTGTTAAACATATAACTCTCTAAGAATCAAGAAAAATTGGCAAAAAGGAGAGAAGGTGATTAAATATTGTTGTGAGATGCGATATCAAAAGAGAAATTGACATGTGATTGGGATGGGTATGAAAGAGGCTGATGTTTGTGTATTGGAAAAGACCATAATCACAACATAAATAGGCTCAAGAGTATGAGCCTCTTTCATGCTTTACATCATTTGACCATTTTTTTTTTAGAGAAGCATCATAATGACCTTGTGTCAAGTGAGTTCAAAGTCCTTTGAAAGAGTATGAGGAGAAAAGGGTAAAAGGAATGAGAGTGTTTAGGTAGCATAACCTTCTTAGTGGTAATGGTATGCCCCTTTTGTGGGTGACCCGAGAGATACTATTGGAAAGTCCATGACTTAAAGGCTTTTTTTTTGTTTTTGGTTATGTAAGTTAATTAATGTAGGAAGACTACAATTGGTTTTTGTTTTTGTTGAGGTCATATGAAGCTGATCAATATGAGAAGCTTCTAAGTCATTATTTCCCTTGATAACAAAGCTTGGCTTAGCCATCCTTCAAGGGAGTGGTTTAAGATTCTATTTTTGATTTTTAATAGTTATCCTTTAAGGGATCAATCTATTTATAGTATCAAGGAGAAGTTGCATAGCTATCCTTCAAGGGAGCAATCTACGTTGAGAATCATGATCTGAGAGATTACAACTTGTCTATATATCCCATTTTTTTTTTTTTTTTTTTTTTATATTTTTTTAAATTTAGTCATGGGCATGACTATAGAGGCTTACAGGTTTTCCACTTTGAGGGAAAAATCATAGCACTTCTTAGGTTAACTAAGCATGTAGGAATAAGGGTTAAGAGGAAGGGAGATGAATGTAATAGGGTTGATCAAGGGATGAGCTCAAGTTAAACATGAGGTGAAGCATCACTTGATTAAAAAAAGAATGGTCATAGGTGCAAAGCATTTAAAGGCTCAAGTTTTGGCCTTCCTTTGAGAGAAGACAAATGATAAGTTCCTAAGCCATACTTGTGAGTTATGATGTAGGGTCCAAGCCAATTAGGAGAAAACTTACCCCATTTGCTTTTCTCCATGTTCATCACATGTTGATTTTACTTTAAGATGAGATCTCTGATATTGAAATCACACTCCTTGAGGTTTTTGTTGTAAGCACATTTGATACACTCTTGATAGATTTAGAGGTGATTAAGGGTTATGAGATGGTGTTCATCAAGCAACTCAAGTTGAGCCAAACATTCTTGGCAAAAGTCATCATTAGTAAGTATGTCTTGTAGAGATATGTGAAGATAAGGAATCTGGACCTCAATAAGTAAAATAACTTCCATCCCATAGACCAAGGAAAAAGGCATAGCACTTGTAGGGGTTTGAATGCTAGTGCAGTAAGCCCATAAAGCAAAGGGACTGTGAATGTGCCAATCCTTGCTAGTATTGTTGAATACCTTCATGAGGATTTTGGTTAAGGTTTTGTTAGAAGCTTTTTCCTATCCATTTGCTTATGGATAGTATGTTGATGAGAAGCCTAATTTGATTCTAAAAGCATCACAAAGATTTTGGGTAGTCTTATTTTTAAAAGATTTACCATTGTCTTTTATAATTTTATGGGGCATACCAAAATGATAGATGATGTGATCATTGATAAAGTCAACAATTTTTTCAGCCTTAGTGGAGATGAGTAGAATGGCCTTGACCCACTTGGTGAAGTATTCAGTAGCAATAATGATGGAACAGTGACAGAGAGATGAATGAGGGTTAATCTCACTAATTAGATCCAAAACCCATTAGGAGGATGGCCAGAAGTCTTTGGTGACTTGTAAGGCATGGCTTATAACATGAAGGAGGTTAGCATGTTGTTGACATTTGATGCAACACCAAATGTAATCACTACAGTCTTGATGGAGTGTTAGACAATAGTAGCCAAGTTGAAGGATATGTTTGGTAACTATGTTACCATTGAAATTCCCACCACAAATCCCATCATAGACGTCCTTAATGGCAAAGGGGATCTTAGTATTAGTGAGGCATCTAAGGAGGAAACCATCAAAACCTCACTTGTAGATAAATCCCCTTAACATAGTGTAATGAGCGACATGTTTCATGAATGCACGTATCTTATTAGTGGAAAGGTTAGAAAGGGTAATAGAAAAGGAGAGGTAATCTATGAGTTACTTGTACCATAAGTCATGTGGGTTGTGTGTTACATTGCTTATAAGAAGTATGTTATTTGATACATAGGAGGACAATGTTAAGTAATGTACAGTGACATAGATTTTTAAGGAAGAGGGTGAAGAGGGTATGTGTGAAGCAAGAGAAGCCATTGTGTCAGCAAACTTGTTTATAGATTGAGGAATAGTTTGCAAGAGGTATGATATAAAACTTAGAAGTTCTAGTTGATAAATATTTCTAGAACACAGAAATAACATAGTAACAATGAATTCTCTAAGAAGAGATGTAATATTAGTCAAGATCGCAATATAAATATAAGCTTATCTCTGGGAAGAGATGTCTAATTTTCAATTTTGGGTTACATATTCATATATACCCATTTTGAAAGTAGGGGGAGGATGTGGGAGGTCACCAATATAGAGGGATATTAATTGGTTTGGCTTCCACGCTTTAAAATAATATAGAATTTGAGGAATTACTATTTTTAGACTACACTACTAAAATTGAAATTTAGGGTACTTCTATTAGGTTTTTGGGGATCAAAATTCATTGAGAAGAGATCCATTCCATCTCACATCATTATCCTCATTATTATCTTTCCAATGGTTCAAACAATGAGTCAATTAGAGCTACGATGCAAAAGTTATGGCTCCCAAAAGTTCCATCATTAATTTGGGTGGAACTGTCACTTGAATTATCGCCTGAATTATTGCCTGGATCAAGGTAGGAGTCAAATGATTCCAATAGTGTATCTACATAGTGTTTATATCCTTGATTTTTTTTTTCATAGGTAGGAACCATTAAACTAATTAACCATTAGTTAGGAGTCACCAAAAATGGTTATTAATTTGACACCCAAGAAAATAGCCATTTGAAGCCCTAAGATCAAAGCTTCATATTCAGCCATATTGTTAGTACATTAAAAATCTAGTTTAAATGACAAAGGAATAGTCTCACCATCAAGAGGGATGA
Organism: Torreya grandis; assembly: GCA_037957365.1. Classification (NCBI taxonomy): domain Eukaryota; kingdom Viridiplantae; phylum Streptophyta; class Pinopsida; order Cupressales; family Taxaceae; genus Torreya; species Torreya grandis. The sequence goes on along the minus strand of JARHVA010005449.1, from coordinate 430,839 downwards.
GGATGACCCCCACACCCTCATCATGTTGACATTTAGACCCATCAAAGAACATCATCATTTGATAAGAAATGTCATTGGTGAAGAGCGTTATGATAGATTGGTTGAGGACTTCAAGGTTTGAAGTTTGGTTGTTAGATAAAGGGGTGGCAACTAACTAGTTATAAATCATTTTCCCCTTCATATACTTATATTGAATAAATTCCAAGTCAAATTTAGCAAGGATCATGAGCCATCGAGCTATACGTTAGTTCTGATATGGCTTGGAATGCATGTATTTGAGGGGATTAGTATAGGTGATGATGTAGGTTTTGTGATTTAAGAGGTAATGATAGAGCTTGGAAGTTACAAAGACCAATGCGAGACAAAGATTTTTGGTATTGGTATAGCAAGTTTCATAATCAACAAGTGTGTGGCTTATGTATTAACCACTTGTTTTCGATGGTGATCATCCTAATGTGCAATCATAACACCCAGAGAATGGTCTATTATAGAGATGTAAAGGTATAAAGGTTGTTTTTCCTTAGGTGGAATAAGAATTGGTGGGGAAAGGAGATACCTTTTGAGTGTGTTAAAGGCTGCCTAGCAATTTATATTCTAATGGAAGGAGACATCTTTTTTGAGGAGATGGTGAAAGGGTTGGTAATGATTCGACAATTGGGAGATGAAGCAATGGATTGATTGAAGCTTGCCTTGCAGGATATAGAGTTGTTTGATATTAGTAGGTGGAGGCATGTCTAGTATTGCTCAAACCTTAGCAAGGTCAACTTCAATACCATAGAGAGAAATTATAAATCCTAAAAGCTTACCAAAAAGGACACCAAAGATGTATTTATTTGGGTTTAGTTGAATGTTATATTATAAGAGATGATTGAATATGATTTTGAGAATCTTCAAGTGATCTTGGTGAAGTTTAGAATTTCCAAGTAAGTCATCCATGTAGTCTTCCATAATTTTGTGTAGGAGGTCATGGAAGATGTAAGTCATGGTGCATTGGTAGGTGGTACTAGTGTTCTTCAGACCAAAGGGCATGACCTGATAATAGAAACTCCCCCTTGGGGTAATGAAATTTGTCTTGTGTTGATCCTTGGGAGAAATCAATATTTGATTGTAACCTAGGAACCCATCCATAAGTGATAGCATCTCATGGCCGGCTATTAGATCAATAAGTTGTTTGATACTTGGTAAAATGAAGTCATCCTTTGGACAAGTGAGGTTTAGGTCATGGTAGTCGGTGTAGATGCAAATTCCCCCTATTTCTTTTGTGATAGGAACAATACTAGAAAACCATTGTGGGTAGTTGATGGGTTGAATAAATTTAATATAAAGGAGGCATTGGATCTCTTATTTGACAAGGAGAGCAATACAAGGATGCATTTTGTGAAGCTTCTACTTAACAAGTTTAACATCTTGATTGGTGACAATGTTTTGGGTGATGATAGAGGGGTCAATAATAAGCATGTCATTATAAGACCAACCAAAGGATTTTTTATGGTCATTAAGAAATGTGGCATAATTAGCTTTCTCAGAGGAGTCCAAATATTGGCCAATCTTAAAGACATGAGGGTTATCGTGAGAGGGAAAATTGATGTCAAAGGTTGATTCATTTAACATAGCTTATGTTTTTAATGGGAGTGATCATTGGATATAGGAATCATCTGAACCCATGTATGTGAGAATAAAATCATCATATTTATATTGGATAGTGTTGATAGTGGGAGAGTCTTCATCAATCATTTCAATATGAATGAGAGGAAGGGACCTTTTTTCCTTACCTCAGTGATAGGTGAGGGGGCCCAAATGGATGGCATTTATTGAAAAAAAAATTAGGAGGTATAGATACCTTTAATTCTATAGGTGATGGTAGAGGAGAGGATGAAGAAGGAGAGACTGGCTCTTCAATAATTGGTATATGAAAATCTTTGGTGGGTTTTGTTGGTTTATCAAAACCCACTCCATACCTCTTTTTGGCATTTTTAATGGTTATGTTGGTAGGAAATTTAATGGGTGTATGAACACCCTAATCATAATGACCCAAACTAAATCCTTTCTAGGAACACCTATAAAGATAGGTGTGAGTAAAGTTAGGCTTTCCTAAAAAATAGAAATCATAGGTAAATAGTTATGGTAAAGAGGATGGATTGCTGATAGTAGGAGTTTGACCAATACCCCCATACGTGAGATTAGTTCAAAGGTTAGCTAGACCATATGAGATGATCATCCCAATATAAGGATCATAATTAGGGTGCATATGAAGCTTTTCATACTCTTGTAGAGTATGGAACATGCCAAGTGTCAACAAATGATATTCTCTGAGTGATAGATGCTTGAAAGTTTCCTCCATGGGGTCTTTATCAAGAATTTGTGTTGCTAGTATCTATGTAACTAGGGTAGTAGAGCTTGTGAAAGCTTCAGAAGTATAATGTAGAGGAGATGATGTATTTAATGGAATGAGAACATTACTAGGGATATAAGTCATGTTTCATGTTTTGAAAGGAGGTGGGTCGGCAGAAATAACATGCACTTGTCCATTGTGCTCAAACTTGATGCATCAATGCAATGTCAAGGGCACACATGCCATAACACATATCCAAATTCATCCAAGAAGTATGTTGTATTATAACTCTCCTTATACAATGTAGAAGATCTCAAGAACTATGTGGGGACCCATATAGATATGTAAAACAATAGTGCCCACCGTAGTAGTTGTGGTATCATTAAAGGAGCAGAGCATCGTGTCGGTTTGAGACATGTAATTATCAAAAAGGGCTAGTTGTTTGTAGGCATGGGTGGAGATAATATTAATACTAGCTCCTCCATCAATCATGACTCTTTTGACATGAGTTTGATTGATATATGTAGTGATAAAAAGGGCAGAATCTTGATCTTCAGAGTGTTGAAGTGGAATTTTTGAATCATTGAAGGAAATCAGGGAGATGGTGTTAAGAGAGTTGACCAAAGCTATAAGAGGCTAAGGATTTTTAGGTTGTACCTCAATCACTTGCAAGTCACTAATAAAATCTTGATGGTGTTTGGGTGAGTTTTGGATTAACTCATACAAGGACATTTTCACAGGGGTTTGGTGAAGTTATTTCACTATCAAGTTTTGAATAACTTCTGAAGATGTTGGTTTTAAGACACCCAAGATGGAAATCTTGGGATTTAGAGGAGGAGTGTCTTTTGAGAAGGGATGAACCCAAGGGATAGTGACCTTTTCCTTTCCTTTATATTTTTGATTTTTTGATCTCATGGTCACATTAACCGTGTTGACCTAAAACATAGGTGAAGAAGGTGGAAAAGGGGGTACGATAACATCTTTGGGTTTGAATTCAGGTGGAATGATATGTGGCATTGTGGATGCCACATGTGGAATAGTATGAAGGTTAATGGGAGTGTCAAAAAAGAGAGTGTCGATATCAAAGTGTTGTCAAATGACTACCATGATAGATTTATAACTCTCAGTATCGTGTCTAGGTGAATGATGATATAGACACACTTGTGTATCATCAAACCAAGATGGCTTTGGTCCAAGAGGGTTATAAGGATTAATGGGATGAATATTTATTATAGAGGATTGCAATAACTAGAGTTTGAAAAATATCTGAGAGCCTATGAGTGGTCTAACATTTGTTGTTGTACTAGGGGTGGGCACTTTCTTTAGTTTAAGAGTCACAAGGGTGATTTTGTGTGGCACATTTTTAGGTGGTGGTGGAGCCACATGTTTTGATGACACTTTCTTGGTAGTAGGTGTCATGGTGTTAGATGTGAAAGGCCTAATAGGTGGTAAAGGTACTAGTGGAGGTAACTTAGCCTTTGGTTTCACTTGGATCAGTGATACCCCAACTAAAGTAGAGGGATGTGGTCCCAAAATTGAAGGAAAAGTTAAGGGTGGAAGAGGGAAGGATTAACAAGATATAGGAAGCTTAACATTCTTCCTTAATTTAGGCCATGAAACTCTAACTTGTAGTTCAAGAGTCAGATCTAATTTCACCTATGGATGAATTAGATTAGAGACTGGGTGAACACCTAAAGACCTAATCTACTTTAATGTGGTAGACAAATGTGAGGGTAAGGGCTCTGAGATAGAAGGATGAGCTTCTGGTAATTTTGGTGAAGAAGCTCTAAATTTGTCAAAGACCTTAGGATAAAGGGTAGTGAGAGGATTGGTAGTATAGGATGACACTTGTTGTGTAGGTTAAGGAGTTTTAAGTTAGTCCCAAAATACCGCATGATCTAGCTTCATGAACTCAAAAAATTCTAGATTTCCCACTAACCATAAGAAGGGTTTAGATGAAGTTGACGTAGGCCTTATGGTTGCTTCTTTAGAAGGCATAAGTGATTGAGAAAGAGGGAAATTTTTGGCCTCTACTACCTTGGGATAAAGATGAGAAAGATATGTAATGGGGTCTTCTTTGATAGAGATGGGAGAAGAGGCATGGTCTTCCATGGGTGGGGTATAGGTAGGCAAACAAGTCTCCTCAAGGGGGTAGATCATAGGTATAATTACTCCCTCAACATGTGGGTGAGGAATAGGTAAATTATGATCTTCCATAGGTAAAATAAGTGGTAAAATTAGTTGAATTGGAGTAGGCACAATAGGTCTCTCATCTAATGTAGGGGTAGCTAACACTGGCTCCTCTAGGTGTGAAGGAGGAGTGGATGTTCCATCAGTGGAGGAGAGATAGGTGAAGAAGGTTCTTCAATAGGGTATAACACATGAATGATGTTCCCCTCAACATTTAGTTGATGAATGGGTAAGGCGTGGTCCTCAAGTGGTAAGAGGATAGGTAAAATGGGTGAAAAAGGAACTAGCAATACAAGCTCCTATTGTGGAAAAAGGAGAGGTAAAGGAGGCCCTTCCTCATATGAGAGTGGAATAGGTAAAGTAGGTGATTCTACCTAAGGAGTAAAGATGGACAAAACAAACTCCACTGATTACGGGGGACTAGGTAAAATGGGTGCCTCCTATTGTGGGAGAGGTTAGAATGGAGGTAATGGAAAGACCATATTGACTATATGGATATTATGATCACATGAGTTATCAATCATGGTCTGAACATCATTTTGATTAGGTGAATGGTTAGGAAAAGGCTATTTGAACACGTCCATATTTTTATTAGCAGGTGCATTAGGGTTATCCAAGATGAGATCACCCCTATCAAACATGTCTTGGACAATGTTCTTCAGTGTTTTATAGTTATTAAAATTGTGGCCTTTGACTTAATGGTAGCCACAAAACTCATCCTCCTTGTACCAAGTAGGAATAGGATTAGACGGATCAAATTGTATAAGAGACTTGATTTGAGGAAGGGTTATGGCTCCCTATTGTAATAGTTTTTTCCAAAAAAGAAGTGTATGACTCCCAAATGGGAGTGTATCATCTTTGTTTGTACCATTGTTGGAATCGCTTGGTCAGATTTTGTGAGGTCAAAGAATTAGGTTGGTTTGTGGTTGTGGAAGAAGATGATTTAATGACCACTGCATTGGTAGAGCCTTTATATTTTTGGTTATAAGGAAAATGTTTAGAAGAAGAGGAGTCATTTGATTTGGAATTGGCATTCTTACTCTATAATTTTACTCTATCTTCATCTATAGCCTGGATCTCAACTTTCCACACCATTGTAAAGGCTTCATCAAATGTGTATAAAGTTTTTACTCAGAGTGTGGACCAAATTTACTTAGCACATGCCCTCAAGAAGATCTAAATAAGCTTAGGTTGGAGTAAAGAGAAGGAGATTTTATTGATTAAGCCTCTCTAGTGAGTGACAAAATCTACAATAGACTCGTCATTAAATTATTTAATAGAATAAAGGTCCATAATAGAAACCTTTTTAGAAATGTTTATAGAGAAATGGTCTAGGAATAATTGTGCAAGTTGGTAAATGAGAAAAGGAAGTGTCGAGTTATAGAGCTATACCAATCTAGGGCATCACTTGCAAGAGACATAGGGAAGGTGTAAATTAGTAACACATCATTGTGCCCTATTAAAAAATAAGCATGTCTAAATGATTGAAAATGTTGTTATGATTCCTTTTTTACTCTAGAAGTAATTAAATTTTGGGAGTTCCCATTGGCTTGGATAAGGTAAAATATGCACAAAATGATGGATGGGCTCATTGCATATTTGATCATAAGATAACACATTCTTTGAACCTAATACAAATGTCTCTAGACTAGACATCTTGTCCATTAGCAACCTAATGAGGTATAGTGGAGGATTGGTTTGGGAGATACCCCCTAAGTTATATGGAGCTTGATAAGAAGTAGAGGTAGTGTATGACATGGATTTCTATGGTTGGGTTGATACAACATAGGGGTAGTGATTCATAGGCTAGGGGGAAGAAGTGAAAGGGGTTTGTCTTACTAGGTTAGAGACCATGTTTTGGTTAAATGTTGTTTTTATAGGTTGGGTTATTGGCATGGTTATATTAGGTAAAGGGTGAGTCGTAACTCATGTAATTATAGGTATGAGAGTAGATAGGATAGGTAACACCAAATTTTGAAATGGGGTTAGACTTGATTGAACTGCTTGTAATTGTCAAGGTAGGGAAGTCATGATAGGGGTTAGGTGAGATTGGGCAGTTAGCAATGTTGAACTTTGGACATTGTTTATGGTTTGTTATTTGTCAAAGTGTTGGTTTTATTAATAATGGGGAACATAGTGGAGATAAATGAAACTAAAGTTGTCTCCATCAGAGAAGTTGGCATACCATATAGTGGGTTACCCAAAGAATTATGGGTTTGGCTCATTGCAAGGTAATGCTAAAGGGATACCACATTACGATCAAGAAATCTAACAAGATCTTGATCTCCTCTAGGCACAATGGGAATTTGGTTGGGGCTAGGAGTATACTCTATATCTAAAGTATGCTCCATGATAGAATTAGTGATAAGAGGGGAAGGTGGAAGTGGTTTCCATCTTGCGTAATCGATAAGAATTTTGGCTTGGCTTCACATTAATACCATGCAAGAAGTATAAATAGCCTTAAAACTTCGTATTAATGATAGAGTGAGTAAAAATTATGTCTGGGTATAGGTAGGTAGGTAGGTTATTTTAGTTTGTTGTTTTGAGAAAATTGAAAATAACCAAATTACATAATCATTGATGTCAGTCATTTGACTGATGTTGGTAGGTTAAAGTCTATCAACATCGCTAGATTTAACGGATGTCAGTCACTGTGGAGTCCTAGGAGATGAAAAATCCAATGTTTTAGAAAACTAGAGGCAAAATATAAGCAAAATATAGGATGCAGGAGGTCTACATAAGGAGGATGAACACTTAAAAAACTTGATATAATAGGTTATACAACCTGAGGATTATGAATAGGTTGATTTTGTAAATCAATGGAAAAACATCGTTACCAACTCAAAAATATAGAAAGTAATAGAAAAGAAGAAAAATAGCATATAACCACTAATTATTAATTCTTAGAGATTAATTTTAGTCTTGTGTTGGCTTATGCCTTAATCAGATAGTGAGATGAGAGTTTGGTTACCAAAGGTACTAGAAAGCGATCTAGATTTGGTTTTAGGCTAGTTTTGGTAATCAAGAGGAAATATATGTTAGACCAAGTATATGGATTTTTATAGGGGCATGTTCCCCAGACTTCATGAACCTAAAGCCAAGCCAGGCTGCTTAACCAAAATATAACTTATATCTAGAGTTTATACTCCACTAGAGAATGGAGTGGGTTCTCCCCTTGGTGGTGAAATCCAAGTAGGATAGCTGGGTAGGGTAAGGTGATCCACTAGGTGATGAAATCTTGATGGGCCTTGTCTCAAGTAATTTTAGACGTTTTATTTTGTGAATGTGATCTGGTAGTGTAACATAGGTGTAATATGATTCATTCATAATGCTTGTAATTAACTAGGTGAGTTAAATATGCAACAAGCAAGCAATGAAGTGTAGTGAGTTTTAAATCCAAATCTAAAGTGTTTTGATTCAAATGAAAATAATGATGAAATAGGAGAAGACAATGAATTTCACTATCCTAATGTGCAATCAAGAAAGAGATAAATAATATATTCTTTTTAACTTTCAATAAAAATGATAAGTTTTTTTTAGAGGCAAAAGAAAGAGAAGAGTGGCAAGGAAGAAGAAATTTTAGTCTATTACCTTTAAGCAAAAAATAAAATATTGAATATTTTGTTTTGAGGAAAAAGAGAGGGAAAAAGTGCAAGGAATGAAATTTTCACTATAATTCACCTATATGAATGTTTAAAACAAGCAATGAACCCAAGGAAAAATCTAGAGTCCCACTAGGTGTGCCAGAAATGTTTCACTAAATTTTGAATATATTTGATGTTTAAGGAGAAATAGAGATGAAGGGTAGGGATTAGAGATTAGAGAGAACCTAGATTGGTTGCACATTGTATCTAGATGATGTTTAACACTCCTATTTGGCTAGGGAGGACTACCTACAAATAAGAAAACACTACCACCAAAAATATTTGTTAGTAGATATATGAGTGGGCTACCAAGATATGTGCTTGTTCTTGGAAGTGTAAAACTTCCTTAGGGATGACAATCCACTTTTTTTTTAAAATGGAAATGAATAAAAAAATGAAAGAGAGAGTAAGAGAGAGATATGTGTACTATCCTTGTAGTCTGAGTGCAATAGAGAGTGACATAGTGCAGGTAATGTGAGTTATTTGTGTTTTTGAAGGTTGTTTAGGAAGGTTCAAGGAGGTTAGTGTAAATACATAGTCACTGACATCAGTTAGGATGCCAATGTTGGTAAGTAAATATGACCAATGTCTGTAGGGGAAGTAGGTTCTCAAGAAGTTGCAAGAGACTTTTTTGAGCCAGGAGGTAGATGTTGGTCAGGTTTGTGAGGTTGGGAAGAGTTGTAAGGGAGTGAGTAAGACTCAAGTGAGTCTAGATAGAGGGTGATATGTTTGAAGTAGTGGTAAATAGGTGAAGGAGTTTTATAAATCCTTCATAGGGAGAGTCGAAACATTCGTAAAGTGATAAATAGTATAACGTAAAGTAAATATAAAAGAACTATTTAAAGGGATTACAAAACATAGAGATATACTTAAATAGTGAAATGGATGAATCATGAGTGTTAGATAGATGGTTTTGATGAGGCATGTTGAAGAAATATGTGAACAAAAAAGATAAATGTGTGTTATCGGATTAGAATAATCTAAGCTCTATGTAGTATATCAATTCTTAATCTAGATTGATTTATGTAGAGTAACGATAAGCCTGGATGTAGAAAGTCTAATGATAAAGCCTATATGTAAATGATTTATTTTTTTGATTTATACTGACCCAAATATTAGATTAGAATTTGTCTTAAGTAACCAACGTCGGTGATCCCACCGACATTGATCAAGGATTGACCGACATCAATGGCATGAGAATAGGTAAAAGGGCTATTTTTAGCCTATTTTTTGTTCCTTCTCTTACCAAGTGTGGTGTCTATTTAAAAATGGTAGAAATGCAAGGTTAAGAAGAATGAGTTAGTTAGGAATTTATGTTAGGGGTGAGAACAAGTCATGGGTAATTAGGATTAGGGGACTAAGTCTTGAGGTGACTTAGAGGGTAAGAATTATTCTTATGATGAGGTGGCTAGGTAAGGTGGTATAAGTAGTTTTCAATTAACTTAATTAAATATTTTAAAAATTAATTATATGTGTGAAGGGTGAAAACATGGGTTAGGAAGGATAATTATTAAAAGGGGATCAAGGGGGTTTTGACATAGGGATTTATGCATGTGTGTGACATAATTTTGGTGTCTACATAAACCTTTCCCATCATGATCAAATTTGAGGAGCATCCCTTAAGAGTGTTCAATATTTTAGTGGAGAGAGTTCTATTACTACCATTGAGCACATTAGAAACATAGAAATTTTTTGTAGTATCCATAATATCACTCAAGATAATGTGGCTATTAGGTTGTTGGATTTGTCTTTTAAAGGAAAGGTATTGGATTGGTATGGGACTCTACCTAAAAACTCTATTGGTTCATGGGATGAACAAGGAGATCTATTTACTAAAAGGTTTGGAGAGAAGAGTGACTATTTATCTCTAGCTGAGCAATTGACCACTATAAAGATGGAACCACATGAGTTTAATCAATATTTTAACACTAGGTTTCAAAAAACATGGGATAAAATTCTAGCTCTTGTGAGGCCTACTCCAAACTATGCATTCTTGTACTATTTAAAAGCATTGAATAGTGATGTAGATATGATGATCCAATCCATGGGTGGGATTACACTTCCTAATACCTATGAGATAGTCATAAATTTTAAGATTTTTTTTTTTCAAGTAGGAAATATTTCTCCTAGGCCTCCAATACCATTATTCCCTAATTTGTAGCCTCCTAGTCAAGTGACATTACCTAGCTTGGCTCCTTTGCCTACTAATGAGAAATCTACCATTGCTCCTTCCAATGAGATACATGAAGTTAAAATTTTGTTTCAAAGTGTCACTAATTATTTTGTTTCCCTCAAAAGGCAAAATTCCCAAAGTTATAGGCCATACCAATCCTACAATCAGTTTAGACAAACCAATAAACCTCTTTTTCAAGGTAATGCTCAAGGACAAGGTCAAATCACCCAAGTTGGGCCTTATCAAAGCTAAAATACTAATGCTCCCTCATATTATAAATCTCTTTTACCCACCAAAAATAACTTGGTTCAATAATATCCATGCTATCCATATTTTGAGCAAAATCAAGAAGAAGTTTCTTATGCAAACGAAATGCACAATCAAACTATGGCAATGCAAGGAAACTAAGCACAAGTTCCAAATTTTGAGATGTCAATGCAACATGGGATATAAATTGGTCAAATGAAATCTTATTCTACTCTCATAAATAACTTTGAGGGAGAGTTTTGTGCCATAAATCATATGGAAAACCCAAGCGACATCAATGCTGGTGTATCTTCTAACACTAGATCCAAAAGAAGGGTTGTTGAAGAGGCTCAAGGAGCTAATCAAAGACCTATTTTAACCCCTAAATCATATCTAATGATGAGTGGTTATAATTAAGCTCCTAAGGTGAAATAAAATTAGATATCTCAAAACATAAGGCCAACCCCTATACCTCCACCTCTACAAGCTACATCACAAGGTTCTAGTGCTCCTAAAGAGCTTCTTAAGATTTGTAATCCTTTCATCAATGTGGTAAACTAGATGAAGAATCCAAACATGAATATTTCATTATGAGACTCTTTGAAAATACCAAGGTAGAAATATATAATCCAAAAAGAATTGCGTGGATTGGGTAAGCAAGCTGGCTCATCTAGGAATGATAATGTTGTCCTAGTTAATGGAACTCAACCTATAGATGATCAAGTGAAAATAATTAAAAAACTCATCCTTTCTACCTATCTCTAATAATTTGTGATTTTTGGTTCATAATTTCATCATAAATAGTGGGGCTAATACTTCAATTATGCCTAAATGTATAGTGGATAAACTAGGCCTCAAATATGAGCCAATGACTAAGGGAATTTTACAATTGGATGGATCACCAACCAAGATTTTGGGGGTAGTTAAAAATTTAAATTTGATCATTCATTCTTTTTTTAAATTTTCTATTCATCATTATGTGGTGGTGGTAGATTACCTCCATACCTTGACCTTTGCTTGTCAAGATATTTTACAACTAAAATTGGTGGATACTTGACAACCAATTGGTCCTATATGGTGTTTAGGACAAAGTATGGCACTAAGGTGAAGATTGATTTAGAAATTATTCATAATGATCACTTGGATCCCTACTCAAATAAGGTGGAAAATTTTAACTATTCTATCATTGATGAAGAGGAACTTCACATTGACCAATCTCCATCATCTTCCCTTGAAGGAGTTTTTGATTTGTTCCTAGATGAATGGGGAGATGAACATTATGAGCATGTTCCTTATAAGTTTATTGAAGAATATAGTCTTAAGATTTATTATATGCATGAGAACGACTCTTTCATACCAAATTTAGTGAAGCCTTGTGAGGATGTGAATGGTTTATGGTATCTTTTATTTAATGGGTCAAGAAGCAAGACTGGGGCAGGTGGTGGAGCAATGTTGCTTTCACCTTTGAAAGAAAGGTAATATTCAACCTTTGTATTTAAATTCTCATGAAATTTTAGAGTGGTATAATATTAGGTCTTTATTAATGACCTTTAATGGGCTAGTAAAATAGGGATTAAAGAGTTACAAGTATATGGAGATAGTGAGATTGTTGTGAACCAAGTTAGAGGTTAGAATTTGACTAAAAAATCTTTGCTCAAGTCCTATAATCATAGGGTTTGGGATCTTTTGGAATATTTAAAGTATTTAAAAAACTCATATATTCCAAGAGAGGTGAATAATAATGCTTATATGTTGGAATCTATTGGAGCTCAATTTGATATTCCAAGAGGTATAAAATAGGACAAAAACCAACCTCATCTAAAGGTGATTGTTAGGCCCTCCACGCTGGATAATGTCACTAATTGGTAGGTGTTTGATAGTGACCATAAAATATCTATTTTTCTACAATACGAGGTTTTAATTTCTCCTAAAAATCAGTCCAAACTATAGCAGTAGTATGGAGGGCAGATTGTCCAATTAAAGTCTTATAAGCTTAATAAAGGCCTAGTGACTCTTGAAAGCATATTAAATAAGGATGACCAGCTAAAGAAAGAGAAGGTAAGCATGTCTACCAAGAAATATAAATATGATAAGGTATCAATCTTTAAAGATAAGCTAATTTCACTTGGAAAGGAATGCACTAGTCAAGAGAAACATGCTTTCATTAAGTTATGCATAGAGTTTAGTGATGTTTTTGCATGGGAGTATAGTGACTTGAAGGTTTTTGATCCAAACCTAGATCAACACACCATAGAGCTAGATGAAAATTCCAAGCCTATTAAGAAAATAAAAATTCCAATAAATCCTAAGTTTGAATCCCTCATGAAGAAAGAGCTCACTAAGTTGATTGAGTCTAAAATCATCTTTCATATCAAGCATTAATCTTGGTTGGCCAACTTAGTCCTTGTTAGGTAGAAGAATGGGGAGATCAGGTTGTGTGTGGACTTTAGGGACTAGAATAGAGTCTCTTTGAGATATTATTATCCCCTTCCTTCTATGGAGAAAATTTTGCAAGTTATGGAAAGTAGTGAAAGGTTTTCTCTTCTAGATGGGAATTCTAAGTATAATCAAATTTTGGTAAAGGAAAGTGACCAATATAATCAGCCTTTACTATTAAATAGGGTACATATGCCTATAATAAGATGCCTTTAATATTGTCTAATTTTGGGGCTACTTTTCAATGTGCAATGGATATGGATTTTCGAGGAGTAATCAATGATATTGTATTGGTGTATCTTGATGATGTAACAATTTTCTCCAAGGATGAAAGTGATCACTTGAATCACCTAAGGCATATTTTTCAAAGGTGTCAAAAGATTGGAATATCTCTAAAACCAAAGAAGAGTATGTTTTTTTTCCATAAAGGCAAACTCCTAAGACACATTGTCTCCAAGAAGGGCTTATCCATTGATCCTGAAAGGGTGAGTGCCCTCTTGGCATAGTCTTTACCTAAACATAAGAAAGGTTTGAAAAGTTTCTTTGGTAAAATAAATTTCATAAGGAGATTCATTCCTCATATTCCTAACTTGGTAAAGCCTCTAACCTCCATGCTAAGGAAGGATGAATTGTTCACTTGGACAAGAAGGAGAAAGGAAAGTTTTGAAGAGATCAAACAAGCCATTACCCAAGCTTCTACTCTTGCAAGTCCAAATTTTTCCAAAGATTTCAATTTATATACTTTTGGGAATGAGGAGGTAATCTCTGCCATGCTTACTTAAGTGTATGATGAGAATTTAGAATAAACTATTGCCTTCTTTAGCCAAGGTTTAGAAGGCTATGAGATAAGATATACCTATGTTGAGAAATAAGTACTTTCAATTATAAGGAGTCTAAAGAAGTTTGGGAATATGTTGTCTAATAACAAGATTCATATTTTTTTACCTCATCCTAGTGTTAGACTTTCTCTTGAGCAGGGATTTGAATAAGAAGAGGGTAGGTTGGATCACAAAAGTGATGGAATATGATGTGGAAATAAAAAAACTAGGCTAGTGAAGGGAAAAGGGTTATGTGAGCATCTTAATTTAGACTTGAAAGAGAAAAAGGAGGTTGTTTTGGCACTTCATGATGACCTTATGACAACTATACCTTCATCTATGAGGAGATGGACACAAGACATGATCGATTTTCTTCAAACTGGTGAGTTTCACAAGGTCTTGATAGAGATAGAAGGAGGTACTTTAGATTGCAATCCATTTTTTATGTACTTTTTGATGGAGTAATATTTAGGAAAGAATTTTTAGGTGTGTTATTGAGGTGTATTGATTCATATCAGATTGACAAAGTGCTATTTGAGTTTCATGATGGACCAGTTGGTGGTCACTTTGCTCTAAGAACCACAACTACCAGGATTATGAGGGATGGATACTTTTGGCCTAGATTATTCAAAGACACCCATGCTTGGGTAAGGAAGTGTCCAAAATGTGCTCTCTTTAATGGCAAACAAAAGCTTATTATCTTGCCTCTTCATCTAATTCAAGTTGATGCACCTTTTATGCAATGGGGTTTAGATTGTATAGGCCTAATCAATCCACCTTCTAGTGCTAGTCACAAGTGGCTATTAACTACTATGGATTACTTCACAAGATGGGTGGAGGCTATATCTCTTAAGGAGGAAAATGAAAGCTCAGTTCTTGACTTTTATGAAGGTATAGTAACAAGGTTTGGAGCTCCTTCAACAATAATCTTTAATCATGCATTGTCTTTTACTGGAGCAAGGATAAGTGAATGGCATTTGAAGCATGGCATCGATCTCAACACCTCCTCCAACTATTATCCCTCATGGAATGGAATAGCTAAATCAAAAAACAAGAATCTAATCAGGATCATAAAGATGAAAATAGAGGAAAATCAAAGGACTTGGTGTTCCATGTTGAAGACAACCCTTTGGGTTGATAGGATTGCCCCAAAAATGGTAATTAAAAACTCACCATACATAATTTTTTATGAAAGGGAAGCTAGAATACCTATTTCAATTGAGTTACTAGCTTTGGACCTCACCTATTAGCTATAATTGACAGAGAATGAGAGCATGGAAGTCAGGTTATGTTAGTTAATAGAGATTGAAGACACAAGAGATCAAGTTATGCAAATTATGATAACTCACCAAGATCAAACAAAGAGATAATTTGAAAATAAATCCATGTCAAGAAGATTCAAGGAGGGAGACATTGTCCTAAAATGGGATGAAGATAGAGTTAAACCTAGAAAATGCTCAAAGTTTGATGTTTTGTGGAGTGGCCCATATGTGATCACACAATGCAAACAACACAATGTCTTCCAACTTTAAAGGTTAGATGGAGAGGATCTTGACATCTTAGTTAATGGGATATATCTCAAACATTTCTACTAAGGTTCTCCTCTCCCCTTCTACATAGTTTCTTACTTTCCTTATGTTCCCTAAGTGATTATGCACAAGTCTGAGTTTTGTATTGTGTCTTGTCTTGTGTTATTTTTGTTTGGTATTTTTTTGTTGGTGTGGTGTGTTTTCATGTGTTTTGTTTTGGCAAAGTCCTTTCTAGTCATTTTCAAGAATCCATTGACTCCATTGGCCCTTAGATGGATAAGGCTATTGGTCCTTAACATAAGCAAGCATGTTACCCCTAAGAATTGCAAAAAATGTTGACCAAATTTGAGTCAACCCATAAATTTTAAAACTTTTTAGAAGTTTTTACATGTCCTATAGGGGTCTCATATTTGTCTAAATGCTTTACTTATCCCTAGTCTAGCCTTGGTCTAAGCCTAGGTTCCTTGTACTAGTCAAGTCAATAAAGGTCAACCCTAGTCAAATAGGGTCAAATTTGGTGAAAGGTAAAAATTGTGTTGGTTATGTCCTAATATGGTTTTGTATAAGTTTTAATATGTCTTCAATTCATTAATTCATCTTTTACCATCTTTCATGTGTCAAATATGCCTTTTGGCCAATTTTTTAGCATAGTAAATTACTTGTACTGATGGGTTGAGGGATAAAATTTGTTATCAAGATAGATTTAAATTTGGGGGGGGGGGGTTAGATAATATCAGGAGTGGTCAGATGATAGTCCAAGAATTAATTATGTATAGAAAGAGGTAGTTTCTCCTTATTTTTAGGCCCTTTTGGGCACTTGTATGGAATTGATGATCTCATTTTCAGGTAAAAACATGAGTTATGTGACTCTTAACCTCCATAAATTTGTTTCCATGATTTTTGTGTAGAGGGTTCATAAAAAAGTTCAATTCTTGCTTCTTTTCCTTCCTTCTTGTCATTACAAGCTAAAAAGGGTCAGTTTTAAACACTTGGTGTGGGTCATACAACTGGAGTTGGGAATAATTATTTTGGGGAAAGAAAGGTATCTAAGAGTAGTTTAAATTAATAGTAATAAGTTTTATTTTGGTGGTTCCTCCTTTATGAACCATTTCTAATACCTTAAGCAGCTTTTTATGCTTCTTCATCTAAGAGGGGTTCTTGTTTGAGATAATTTCTGAAAAATTTACTTTGTTTTGATGGATTTTATATTTTCTTATGTTTATAATGACCTTTCCATAGGTTTTTCATGGTTATATTGTATTTGGAAGCTATCAAATGCATAGGAAAGCCTTTCTAGGCTTATCCTGATTTGGACCATCCTTGCTACCTTTGCTAAAAAATGTGCACCTAAAGATGCCTTGAAGGTGATTTCCATGTTAAAGAGAGTGTTTTGATGTTTATTTGAATATATTACTAATTTAGGTTATCTAATTGAAGGTTGAAAGTTGCATTTGAAGGTGTTTGAAGCCTTTCTTGCTCATTTTCATCCTTCTTGCCTATATACAGTCATATGCACACCTATAGGTGGCCCAAACATATGGTACAGGGGTTTCATAGAGGTTTTGAAATATTGAAGAAGAATTTTTTACCTTTAATTTGTATTGTAACATGGTTTAAGACCACTTAGTAGCTTACTTGGTAATGGAAAAGCATCACAACAAGCAATTCTAAGTTTGAGACCTCCTTTCCCTAAAATGGTGAAGTAAAGCTCCTAAGTATTTTGTTGATTTTGTGCAACAAGGCTATGATGTATTTTTAAGGATCCTCATATGATTTCCTTGTATACCTTGGCATATATAGTGAGTGTGAAATGTTTTGAGGGACAATGACCAATGTAAGGTGATGTTTGAAAGGTCTAAATGTGTTACTAAAACCACTACTTTCAATCACTAATATCTATAGGAAACCACCTAAAAAGGACTTTTGTCACCCAATTTTCTCAACTTCAAACCATTATTAATAATAGAATAATTTTGATATTAGATGAATAAATTTGAGGGATCAAGGGGTCATAAGGAGGGAATGTGGATGAGTTGACACCTTCCTAATATCATCCTCTATTCGTACACAAGACAAATCATCAACCTCAACAAGCAATCTGGGAGTTAGTTTATAAATCTCTTTAGAATGAACATAACATGAAATGGTGAAGAAGGCAAATTCATTGACACCTATGCATTCCATGGCCATGTGGGTCAAGGAAGGTTATAAACACACTAAGCAAGACCTCATGATGCAATTCATACCTATAGAAAGGACTCTCTCAGTCTAGTAGGGTTAAAGGTATGAATCAAATTTGATGTCTTTTGTTGCCCTAGGATCCTTGAGAGTTTTATACAAGACTAATAAATGCATATTTTAAGTAGGGAGGTTTGAATAGAATTCCCTAATGCCTTTACCAAGTTTCAAAGGGCCACCAACACCTATAGCTAACCCAAAGTGTCTTAGTCTTGTTTAAGGTAGTCAACACAGTCTTGTATAAGCATAGAGTTGTTTGAAACTTAAAGTGTATGAGGAGAAATTGGCTAATTGATAGGAATAACAAGATGTTTTTCACTCAAAAGGATCCTAAAATGCCATTCTTAAAGCCTAAACCAAGCTCAAATCACCTACAAGTAGGGTACAAATTTGTCTCAATCAAGGAGGAGTGACTCATCATAAGGAGAGCTAGGATATGTAGGAAAGAATTTAATAGTAAGAGGTTTAATAAAAACCTTTTTAAACCTTAGGGAATCCATGAGAGGTCTAACCAGTATCATGAACACCTCAAATCACCACCTATAAGCCTGTATGGACTGAGATAGGTAGTGGGTGGGAGATAGTTCTTTCAATGATGTTAATGCTACCCAAAGTGAGTAAATGATTTAAAATTAACATGAAATTAGGATGGATACTTCAAGATGTTTTTCAAACATTTAATTTAAGACTCAAACATACATCAACACCTTTAAGCCAGTAGGTAGGGGGTCTCAACTAAGTTGGTCAAGGGTCCATGTTGGTTATGAAGTGCAAAAATATAGGAAATAAAAGCTTAATTAAGATAAATATAATGAATATTCACTTTAATTATCATGTATCATAGGTATTAATACCTTTCTCAAGGAAGTAACAATCCTGCATAGGGGTTCAGACCTCTATTCTCATATATAATAGTGTTCAGGTAAATGTAGGTCTACATGGAGCATCGACTATCTAGAGAGGAAAATAAGGTTAAATTGATTATAAAATGATTAATTATGATAAAATATATGCCCAAACATTCCTAATACCCTCCAAATATTCCCAAACATCTTTCTCACTTGGCAAATGGACTATAGTCCGTATAAACAGGCTAGGAAACCCTTGGTCCAAATGGTAATCATAGGGAATACACCAAAGGCAAAGGTTTTGAATGGTTTAAAAATTTAAATAAGAAAAAATTAAAGGTGGTAAACATGTATATTCATCTTACAGACACAAAATTTATTTTGAAGGGTTACCTACAAGTGGATTTGGGCAAAAATGTAAGAAAATAGGGTATTTTACCCCCTTTTTTGAGAAGATTGAGTTGGTTAGGTACATAAATGAGGGATTCTTACCATGAAATTTGGTAAAAAATCATAATTAATACCTTATAAAACTCCCAAAATTATCACTTTTCCATGGGTAATAGGGATATATCTATTTGTTTTCTCTCAGAGATCAGTGACTCAGAAAAATTAGAACATTGATTTGCCCAAGCAAAAGATGAAAAATGAGTGGATGATCAAAGATGGGGCCTTGGTATATTAAATAAAAATTTTATGTATATTTAAATTTTAATAATTATTATAGACACTCACACAAGCTCCAATCCCTTAGAATGACCTAGTTGAGCATGCATACAATCCAATTTGGCATGGTTCCACTAGGCCAAGTTGACAAAAGAGAGAAAAAGTAATGAAAGGAATGTTGGAGATGTTGTGTTATGGTTTTTTAAGAATTAATGAAGTTTTATAATACAAAATAAACAATTATAAACATGTTAGATCAGCTCAAGTGGCTCAGACTAGTAGAGAGTGTGTTAAACCCATTAGGCTTCAAAGAGACCTAAAACCATGTTGAGATCCATCTTCATTTATAACCCTTGAGATGACATGTGGGTGATTTAAAAATTATCATAGGATGTGTATAGACATGTTTTAACTCATTTAGTGTAGATAAATATATAGGAAAGCAATTTATATCCTTGACATAGTCCAAACATGCAAAATGAGAAGAAATCAAGCTCGATGGGTGTTTTCAACTACATATATATTTTATGGGGATATTAATGGGAAAAATAGGAATTTATGGAAGTTATTAAGGTCACTTATAATAAATATTGTGAAATTTATAGGTAGTTTCAATGTCCAAGTTTTATGAACAAAGCTTAATACCTAAAACTACCCAAAACTATACTAAAACCTTGGTTATGGCCCAATGAAGAAGATGAGATTGGAGAGACATTATAATGGAATATTTTAGAAATTAAACCTATTGGATCATGGATAATACTCACTTATGATCTCACACATTCAAGTATATTTATATAAGTATATGGACAATAGGTAAAATATGGTTTTTCTCAACATTTTTTATAGTTTGTAGGGTCTATGACGTTTTAGAAGATGAAATAAAGTTTTATGGGAAGATAGAGAAATATAATAACTCTATATATTTATTTTATCCTATGGAAAAGTTTCTAAGTGTCCAAACTAAAGCTCTACTTTCAGCCAGTCAAGACTGACATGATGCACACAAGGGTGAAAAGTGTGGAAACCTTAATTAGATGCTCTTTTAAGGTGATTTTGAGAGGTATTAAGAAATGTATAAGATTTATATGTGTCATTAAATCCATACAATATATTTTCATGGGAAACTAAAAACTTTTTAAGGCCAAGTGTAAGGGATGACTAAAAATAGGGAGTTTCAAGACTAAGGCAGTGATTACTCTTTTCCAGGAGTTTCCAAATGAGTAGGATCAGAACTAATGCATGAAATTGAATTTATAAATGCCTTAAATATCATTACAATCACCATAACTATCCCTAGTTATTATTGGAACATTCAAATAGATGCAAATTATGAAGACAATTTTTTATGCCAAGATTGAAGATTTTGTGCCACTTTTCACAATTCTCATGACTTGTTTGGACATTTGGACTTCCTGACATTACATGGTTTACCTAAAATCTATTCTCCATGAGTTTTTAACTTATATTATCAATTTGAAACATGTGAAATTGACCTTTGGACTTCATTTTCTTGGTTCTTCTCTCAAAAGCTATAAATATATATTCTTTTAGCTCTTTTTGGTAGCCTCCTTTGGTTATTGGGGAAAATCTAGCCAAATTTGTACTTGAAGAAATAATAAAAGTTATTTTTCCACTCACATGTTGTAATATTTAGTATTTATTGAAATCTTGTTGATCATATCTAGTGAAAGATCTTCTTTTCTAGCATGTTATCCTTGATTATTTACCAAATGTACAGAAAGAGTGTTGTTTCAATTCTTTGTTAGTATTATTTTCTAATTATATATGTATTATAATTATTTCATGATTTTATTCCTTCATGTAATCATCCATTTCTCTCATAAGTATTAAATACCTTCTTGAATCTAACATGTGAAACATTGATGTGACAATGCATGTGGAGTTGTGAGTTTTGTGTAAGAGAAACTTTGTTGGTCTTTAAGTAGCATATATTCAGTCAAATAAGAAGAGATTAAACATAGGTGCATCACCTTTTAGTTTTATTAGTTTTTTCTTAACCCTTTTCATATAGAAGTTGATAGATTAGAGAGTGCTTGAAATAATGCATTAAGGGAACCAGCCCTACTAGAGATTCATCTCAACAAAATTATCACCCACAGCAAGAGAGATGTCTCCATTGTGCCACTTGGATGAGGAGAGCTAAGAATACCCTCAAGGGTGCAAATCCAAGTTTCAACATAATGAGTATTGCATTGGAGTACTAAGAAATTTTTTCATGTTATTAGTGACATATGTGTAAGAAACCCCAATGGTAATAACCTTACTAAGAGAACTCATAGTAGGCTCATTAGGGGGAGGAAAAGCCCAAATCGCATAAAATTAGAATGTAGTTGGAAAAATTAGCATTGTGGCTACTTAGGGATTATTTTTGGGCTTAAATAATTGAAAGAATTAGTAGTTATTGTTACATTAATTATAGTTTCAATAGTTGAGGAAGTTATCAAAGAATGTGTAAGTTATGTAATTACACTATAGGATGAGATAGCTGGGGTGATTGTTGTTGTATTTATCACCATGGTATCTTGAGATGGAGAGCATGGGGGGTGTGGTTGATGATTTACTTTATATTAAGGTTTGTAGTTTTGACTCTGCCTCACCTTCCATATCTGTCTCTTTGTCTAAAAGTAACTTAGTGTCCACTAAATTGACCCTTCCTTGATCAAATTATTTATATTCCCCTATAATCTCAATCCCTCTAGATTGAGTATCTTCTTTAGTCATCCACTCATCTTCTTCATCTTCCTCTATTTTTTCCTTAAATAATATTTTTTACTCATTGTCTATTTTAGTCGCCCATTCTTATTTAGTTTCCCATATTTTATCTTCTTCTTCACTATCATATATTTCAATAGTTTTTGATATCCATGAACCCTTTATTTTATCTCCTTTCCTTAGAAATTCTATAGGATTCTCATCTACTTCCACATTATATGGTTATATTATAGGAGTCTTGGGATTTATCTTATAATTAATTGGAGGCTTAGTAGTAATGGGGGTTGGCCTTGTAAAAATTGGAGTGGGAGATGAAGGGATTAAAGTGGTATCAGGTGGTAGTGTATTGGGAATGGTAGTGAACACTGATAGAATTACAGAAGGATAAGATGGTCATCTAAGATATTTGGGAACTACCATTGGTGGTTTTTTTATAACAAGTGGTGACCTAAGATGAGAAACAAAATAAACTTGAGATAGGAAAATAGAAATACTTACTTGTTCCACTATGGTTAATGGAGGCAAAGGTAACATGGAGAATATCTTAGATACACTACTAAGACTTGTAGATTTATATTATATGATATTTATATGTTGAGGTAAGGGGAAAATAAATAAATGTGTATGGTAGGTTGGGGAAGTCTCAACTCTATCTTCAACATCTTCTTCCCTATATGTGCCTACTTGTTCTTGCATACTTGGTTATGTTTGAGGAGGAGGCTGATGAATAGGTATAGAAACACATCATTATATTTTAATTCTCTTGTCATCCTCCTTAATAATGATACAATCATATTATATCTATTGGGATACAATCATTGACATATTTACTTTGTGCATCCTTGTAGCCACTTTGGAATCATCCTTAACATTCATAAATACAATATCATGACTGTAAGATTGGTGTTCATAATTGATCCTTACCTTCTTTTCATATTTATTTATATGCCCCCTGACATTCTTCTTAGGGTCCCAATTTCCAAATTATGCCCATTTAAATCCATAATGGAACTTGATTTTATCCACATATTGGAAATGTTTCCACCTCATATATTGTATTCACCCAATACTAAGAGGGTTTGGGTGAATAAATACTTGATTAGCCTTTCGTATCTCAACATCAATAATGTTAGCCAATTGAGCATTAATTTATTACTTAGTTAACTTATCAAGAATAATTCATGGCAAGTAAAAAGGGTGTGCCTTGGTACACTCTATCTTGATTATGGTGCACTCAGGATAAAACCAATAATCACCCATTTTATGAATAGTTATCTTTACGGGGTTTGATAATCTAGGCATGTTATTCCCATCAATAGCTTGATACACCATAGGATAAAAGGTCTCTATCAATCATTTCCTTTGTTTCCTAAACCTGTGAACATGGGGGACATTGAACTGATCACAAATAATATTCTTTGGATATTATGTTGATGGTTTCTAGGTTACTGATAAGTTGAATGCACTATTACAGTCATAACATATACAAAATAAGACATCATTTAGAAGTTTCCATATGGTAAGTTACCTAAATTTTTTATTCACTAAATGAAATTGATGACAATTATCTCCCCTAGGGAAACTATTTTTTTGGAAGTTAGGATGATATCCAACAATGAAACCCATACTTCATTGACATTATAAATTATTTATAAGCCATATATTCTATTTAATAAATCCATGTAAATCCTTACCCCTGGTCTAAAGGTGGCTATGAGAACAAAAAAAGTGGGACATTGAAACATAAAGTTGCTTGGGTTTCTATCTCATTATTACAATTTGCTATGGATGTTATTTTCAAGGAGCCATGAATTACCATGTATTTCCTATAGTTTATCTCTAGAAGAGGGATCCTAGAGAACCTTTTGAATTTATTTATACTTATGTATTCTATAAGAGTTTTTATAAGTCAAAAATGTAATATTTTTTTAGAGATTTTCCCATTTAAAAATAAATCAAATAGTAAGTAGATGCAGAGCATTACCTCTGGATTGGTTCCATCATTATGTAGGCCAACTACCTTTATCACCATAGGGTCATCCCTATATCTCTATGTGAAAGTTGAAAGATGGTATTCCACCCTTTATGGCTCCAAAACATCAACCTTATCCCAAATGGATGAGAAGTGTTTGAAATTATGGTTAATAACTATTTAATCAAACATTGTGTTTATATACTTAGTTGGCTGAATAATTTAATATGTATAAGGAGGAAGGGTGAGATACAATGAGTCCATTGAAACTTACATAAGAATACACCTAATTTTTCAATATTCTGAAATCTCTTGGTCATAGTAGAGCTTCAAATTCACAATTTGCACTTGGTATCTAAGAGGCAATATGATCAAATCAAGTATGAAAAATAAAATTATATTGCTTTAAGTTCACTATCTTTGAGAATTGAATACCTTAAGTCACCAATTAGTGTTAATTAATGGAAATAAAAACTTTAAATCCATTCCTTGTCTAATTTTCTCATTTGAATTTGAATTTTCCTAATGTTATGATCTAGGAATTTGGCTCAAGAGAGGAAGAAACACACTAACTAGAATAACATCTCTAGACCTAGACACTAGGGAGATCTTAGTTCAAAAACATGAATAAAACATACAACTAAAATGTAAAATAAATATTCTTTTACCTCCCTTGGATGTTCCAAAATGCTTGTTGTAGTGGCTTGTTCAGCTTGTGTTCATGAAGTCTTCATCAAAGGAGGCTTAGCTATCTCCTCTTCTCCTTGGCACCTTTGACTTGTGGCTTGGCTTGGTTCAGAATCAATTTGGCATGGTAACACTAATTTCATGAAGCTTTTAGAACCAATCCTACATTATAAATTTTCATTATCAAGACTTATAATTCATATGGTAAGGCCTCCTATTTATAAAATTTTGAGAATGTCTAGAATCAACCTGAACCATCCATCCTAAGATTGAGATGTGTGGTTGAGTATTAATTTAATTTTTAGAATTAAGTTTATAATTATACTCATCATTAAATTGGAATAAGGGGAAATTAAGAGGCATGGAGGGCATCATGGAAGGCATTAATGAGGCATGGGAGGCATGAATCCTGATATTTGTGGCATTTATGGCCTAGGGATGTCTTCCCAAGAAATGAGGTCACTTGATGATGCATATACTCAACATTAATTTATAAAAACAAGTATTCAACAAGTTTACATGGAATTCTTAATTAGGCTTTAACTTGGATTAATTATCTCTAAACATGATTAAGCACTTTGTGCAAAAATTACTTAAATTGATCAGAATACCTTGTTATTGGTCCAAAATTTGATTGGATTAGAATTGGAAGTCAATATTAGATGACTAGGATCCATTATACCATTTAGGATGTTATCAATATAAATTAACAAAGGCACATGTCTTGTGTAAGATATTTGATAGGAAATAGCAATCTAGAGCACCTAGGTGTAAAATTGGCATTTTGACTCGAAATGATTTGATTAAAGTTAGTTGGCCCATAAATTTCATTACCCTATTTAGGGATATCCTAGCCAAAATCAACACTTGAATATTTCAATTTCAACTCATTTAATGCATTTTAGTGTTTTTAGGCCAAATTGTGCACTTTGGGTGGAAATTGGTCAAAATCCTGATTGGAGGTTATCGGTGGCCAGATTTAGGTGTCTACAAATGCCAATTTCAATGGAATTTATTTACATGTGTCTTATTTTACTTGTTCCTAGGTGCCTTGTTAGCATAATATGATATATTTATCATTTTCATGTTTTTAGGGTTGGCATTCATGTCTTTGCTATTTGATATTTTAGCTAAGGGACACATGTTTGTGTATCACTATTTTGCTTGTAATTGAGCTTTAATTCACTATACCTTAATATCAAAACTATGGGTTAGTGGGATGGTGACATGTGGTAGGATCATAATGATCCACTCACCTAGAGTATAAATTATTTATCATGAATTTAGTCACCTAATGTAGAGGCATTATGATAAGTCTTCAAAACATCATTACCTGGCTCATTAATCCAACTGGTCACAAGTATTTAAGGGTTTGGTCTTCATTTTCCATGTACAAGTTTAATATTTCAATTATATATTTGGGATTAATGTATCTTTGAATAAATTGACTATTTTTTTAACTAATTCTAACATTTCTTGATGATATTTCATTCCCTCATGACATTCACATTCAAATTTTATTCACTCTTCTTTAATACTTGCTCTTTTTTGTTGTTTTAGGTTTCTATCCCTTAGGTCTAAAGGACCAAAACAATAATGAGGAATAAATAACTCAATATTTTTTCTTTAAATATATTAAATATTAATATTCTATCTTATCTAAACCCTTTTCAAATCTTGGATCCAACTTACCCTTTATTTCTTCTTTGTAAGCTTATTACGTCCTTGCATGGCTTATAGCCTTTCCTAAGCAACATTTATTTGTTTGAGAAATCCTTTTACCTTTCTTGAAGGTAAAAAAACAATTCATATATCCTTTTATAAACCTTCAACTCCCCATTAATTTTCACCATGAAATTCATTCAATTTCGCCATCTACCAAACACCTTTATTCCTTAACTAGCCTCTTTTAGGCCTAATTAGGTTTAAACACAACCCAGTCCTTTGATAACTATACCATCTGTACCATTTTAAATTTAAAACCATGTGATTCATCTTAATATTATTATTATAATAAAAAAAAATACCTTTTTATAACAAAGGAATCACTTGAAATCCACTAAACCCTAATCCTAGGGTTTCTTGAACCCTGTACAGGTTGAGCACATAAATAATTTTATAATTTGAATTGTAGGTTGTTTCAAAGGATAATTTTTTTTATAGGTATATTTTAATATCTTATAAACTTTTCCCATAGTTATTAATTGTCATCTCCACCTATCCACACTTAAAACATCACAACTCACCTAATTGTGTCACCTTCCATGGACTATGCATGGGTTTTCATTATAAATTTTCATTCCCACAATTCCTAGGCCTCACCTCAGCTTACCTAAAGATTCATGATCCATTATAAAATATATAATTCATATTTTACCACACCCACCATCCTCCATTGGTTCAATAACTCTTCATTTTTCACAGCTTACATAAAATAGGGTCTAAATTGTGCTAAAACATACAGGGTATGCAGATTGTATAAATGCTTTCCATGGGATTGACTTTGAAAGACTTTATTCATATTTTTGTTTCATAAATAATAAACTAATATGTTATTATTGACCTCTCACATTTCCTTTTCCTATCATTCTCTTTTAAAATAGGGTTTCTCTCTTTAACAATAGGGTTTCTTATGTGAACAAGTGGTCTGCCTGTAACAAAATATCTTTGCTTCCTTAGATATGGCTTTGTCAGCTTACTGAAACATAACATAAAATTATATACAATTCAAATATAAATCATATTTCTTAAAATACATTAATTATATCTTTGAAAATGTTTACATACCCTACATACCTTAATCTATCAAGAATGAGAACAGGGTTTTTAAAACAAGATTTGACAGCTTAGATTCTCAAACAACTTGATTTATTTACTCAAACACAAGGGGTCCTTGGTACCTTATTCACATTTTATAACATGATAAATCTTTTTTATCTACTCTAAAACCATTATATAAGCCATTTTTGATTGATTGAGATCAACAGTCCATAGGGCTTTATGGATTCAACTGACCAACTTACACCTTGTTGCTTAGGTTATCACCACTCTTGTAGGTTTACATGGTCTCAAAATGTATAATGATAAATGTCACAATAATATCCATATTTTATCTTAACAAAATACCAAAATATCTTCTATTTAGGATTGTAACCTATAGCCTCTTATTGTTTGTTCCCACCAGCCATCCAATAACCTATAAATCTACACAAGGATAAACAAACATAAGGCCTCAAGGGCCTTCAATGACAATGTATATGACTTACAATAACTCAATGAAATTTAATAATACTATTACATAGAATGTCATTCCTCCTTTATTCCTTGTATCACCAAAAACATTATAAACTTTGCCCTTCTTGGGACTGTATCAATTTTCTTAGAGAGTTTCATACAATATTTGTAATCTCAAGCCCTTCTCCCTCTTCTTTGAGGTTTATCCCTTTTATCATTACAACATCATACCTATATTGATGTACAATACTCTCTTTTACCAAATTCAACATTGGGTTTTCTTGGAAGTTGTATCAACTTCTTTAATAACCACCTCAACATGAGGATTATATGTCTAGACTAGAATATGACCACTAATATTATATTTTAGACTTATTTCCCCTTATAAAATCCTTTTAAAATACCTAATTATAATTCTTACCCATATATTACTCATATATTCACTCTTTACAAGCACTTGACCTTCCTACACTCATTTGAATATTTGAAATTTCAAATTCCTAGTTTTGGAGTGAAAACTCAAATAAGCTAGATATTTCATCTTGAGGACCTCAATAGAATCAAATGCATGGAATGGAACTTGAAATATCTCTAGACACACATTATACTCCAAACTTGACAAAATTTTGCCTACTAATGACCAAAAAATGAAATTTGACAACTTTAGCTTGATGTTCCTACATCATACTCCCCAAGAGGGAGAAAACTTAAGCCTCTAAATTTATTCCTTGTATTCCAATTGGTTATTTTTGGGTCCTTCATTCTCATCATGTTTTTCATTTATTCTAGCTTCTTTTACTTTACCAAAATCTTGCTTATCCTCTTCTTAGTCTTGTTTAACTTCTTTGTATGTTCATCTTTAATCTCTATGAATTGTTTCCACTTCTATACTCTCTTATTTTCTACATGTTCCATATTTTTAAAATATTTTTTAATCTTCTTAGGCTCAACTACAACCAAGTTGTATGCATTTGTCTTCCTCATGATTTATTCATGGCTTCTTTTCTCATCAATCTCATTTGTGGCTTGCTTGTCTAGAGATTTTTGCTTCTTATTCATGTTATCATCTTTATTATGAGGCTCTATTGACCTATCATGCACATAAAACTCCTTATTTTTCATATCTACACTCTCTTTTTCTTCCTCTTCTTCAATATTTTTGACATTTAGATGTCTTTTCCTCTCACCTTGCTCACTATTCAAGAGCAACTTCTTGTTCTTTTCATCCATATCATAGTAAATTATTACTTGACAAATATTTTTCCTCCCATATGAATTTTTATCAAACAAAAAATTATCTTGAACTTGAACCATGAAAATCTTACCTTTTTGACTTGTTCATATGCCATTTCCTTGCTTGCTTCCTTACATGTTTGCACAACTTCTTGTGTTCCTCTTTACTACTCTATTCTTGAGTTTTATTAAGATTTATCCTTGATATTTTAATTTTGTACTTCACCTATTTTTAAATCCTTTTATGGAGTAAACATTTCTTCCAAAATTTTCAACTCCTCTTACAACTTAAATGCATCAATCTCTTCATTTTCTTCATCAAAATTTGGTTTTCTTTGTTCTTCAGTGTCTTGGGAAATTTGTCCTTTATCTTATCCTTAGCTTCCCTCATTTTTAGAGTCTTATCAGCCTCCTCATACTACATACCATTATTATCAAATACTCTTTGAGGTGATTCTTCCTCACCTTACCATGCTACACCCTCATCCAAAAATGAAATAGTTTCCATGTACAAAAGATCTTCCTTATTGATTTAAATTCAAGCATTCCATAAGTAAAAACATTGGAAAACATATCTATCAAACACTTATCTTCATTTATTCGTTAATTTCATTTTTCACATGGTTGTACCTTTAATTATTTGTCTTGGGTTGCATACACCTTCTTTCTTTCTTGCTTTTTATGCTTGTCATCTTCTTCAACCTTCATGATTTCTCTGAGTAATCTTTCACTATGATCTTCTTATGGTCTTATAATGCTCTTTACCACCCATTTGAAACCTTTTATCTTTTTAGGCTACCACTTTCCTTTCTTTGCATCACTCTCATGCCTCATTCCTTGGTCATCTATCTTGCCAAATTTATGTGCTTTGCCTTTCATACTTTATCTCCATGCTTGTGCTTGATTTTCACTCATGATTTTACTTTGCTTGACCTCTTACTTGAGGTTATCCTCTTTCTTTTCTTCCCCTGCTTGTTCAAGCCATTTAGGCCATACATATCCATTCCCATGTTCACCTTTTGAGGGTTGTACTTTGTCATGTTTTCTCTCAACCTGCATATTAGCCTTGCCTTCTTTATATATGAAATCAAATTCAACATTCAAATACTCAGTTACCTCTAATGACAATTGTTGCAGGTTTATTTCTTCATTCTTATCTTCATGGATAACCTTCAAGTCTTCTTGGGTGACCTTCACATTCTCTTGGTACACCATCTCATTTTTTTCAACTGCTATGCATGGAAATGCATCATAGAACTCCTCTTTCTCTTCATTTTTAGCATGTATAATACCTTAAATCTCTTTCACTTTGGCTTCTTCAAGAGGTTCTTTATCTTTGTCATCTTCTTGCCATTTGATGGGTACTATTCTTGGCCCATTCTTCTTTAAATTTGAGGCCTCATTCTTGGCCTTCATCCTCCTTATCTTCATACCTAAAAATACAAACTCAAAATAAATTTTAGCATATAAAATTAGAGACCATATAGTCTCCTTGAATGTCTTTGGCATAGACATCTTCTATCTTCTCTTGTTTTCTTCTTCATATACTATTCTTGGCACTTCTTTCACATTCTTGTTCTCTTTAATGAGAACCCAATTATCTACCTCTCTTTATTTTTTCTCACTTGGAAACATCTTTCTCATGTGTCTTTGGGCTGCCTTTTCTTTCCTATTCTCATCTTTCAAGACACTATTCTTGTGCCTTCTTCTTCTTCTCACAAATGACTCAATTTTCCACTTTACCTTTCTTCTCACATTCCATCCTATCCATTAGATTTATTGAATCTCCATGAGCTTCACCATGAGCTCAATCCTCTCAAATCTCTACCCTGATTCTCTTCTTATGTCCTCTATTTCTTTCTCTATATCCATCTTCTCTCACTTTCTTTATTTTCTATGCCTATCTAGACCTTCTTCTTAGCAAGTCTAGTAAGAATACCTCTTATACCTCTTTTGGGCCTTTCCTCTTCTTGATTCCTCTCTCTAAGATCTCTTCTTAATCCTCTTGACTCTCTTTTAGAGTCTTCTTTATTAATATCTTATCTCTTGGAGCTTCAATGATCTATTTTCTTCTATTTTTTCTATTCTTTCCTTGCTTAGTTTCTTGTCCTTCTCAAAGGAATTTTGGGGATGTTGTTTTCTCTCTCCTCAATTTGGTATTCCTATATTCTAACCTCAATACATCATACTTTCAACCTCCTCTTCTCCCTCAATACCCTCCAAGGTTACTCCTCATGCATATCTCATGGCATTATGAATTTTTATTAAATCAATAAAATGTAAAGAATTCAAAAAACAATTTTACCCAAACATACCTTACTACTTATGATAATAAATGATGTAGAGGCATTAGGAGAAGTCTTCAAAACATCATTACCTAGATCATTAATCCAATTGGTCACAAGCATTTGAGGGTTTGGTCTTAATTTTCCATGTACAAATTTACTCTTTCAATTAGATCTTTAGGATTAAGGTATCTTTGAATCAAGTAACTATTTTATTGAACTAATTATAACATTTCTTGATGATATTTCATTCGCTCATGACAGTCACATTCAAATTTTATTCATTGTTCTTTGATACTTGCTCTTATTGATTGTTCTAGGTTTCCATCCCTTACATCTAAAGGACCAAAAAAAGAATGAGGAATAAAGAACTCAATATTTTGACTTGAAATATCTTAAATATTCATATTCAATCTTATCTAAAAACTTTTTCAACTTTTGGATCCAACTTGCATGGCTTGTAGCCTTTCCTAAGAAACATTTATTTATTTGAGAAATAATTTTGCCTTTATTGAAGGTTAAAAAACAATTAATATCTCATTTTATAAAACTTCAACTCTTCATGAAGTTTCACCACTCAATTCATTCAATTTCATCATCTACTGGACTCCTATATTCCTTAACTAGCCACTTTTATGCCTAATTAGGTCTAAACACAACTCAATCCTTTTATAACCATATCATCCGTAATTTTTTCAATAAAAAAACATGTGATTAATATTAAGCATGATTATTAGGACCAAAATACAAATTTTTACCTTTTTATGATGGTGTATTCTCTTAAAATCCACTAAACCCTAATCATAGGGTTTTTTGAACCCTGCATAGGTTGAGGACACAAATAATTATATAATTTGAATTATAAGTTATTTCAAAGGATAAAAAAATTTATGTGTATATTTTAATCTATTATAAAATTTTCCCATAGGTATTCATGCTCAGCTCCACCTATCCACACTTAAAACATCAAAACTCACATGACTATGTCACCTTCCATGGATTGTGCACGGGTTTTCATTATCAATTTTCATTCCCACAATTCCTAGGACTCACTTGGGATTACATAAATATTTATGAGCCATTATAAAATATATAATTCATATTTTAACATACCCACCATTCTCCATCGGTTCACTAACTCTTTATTGTTTGAAACTTACATAAAATAGGGTCTAGACTGTGTTAAAACATACAGGGTATGCAAACTGTATAAATGCTTGCCATGGGATTGAATTTTCAAGAATTTATTCATATTTTTATTTAATAAATAATAAACTAATCCATTATTCCCATCCTTTTTCATATCCTTTTCCTATCACACTCTTTTAAAATAAGTTTTCTCTCTTTAACAACAGGGTCTCTTATGTGAACAATAGAGGGTCTGCCTGTAACAAGATAGCTTTGCTTCTCTAGATAGGAATTTTTAAAATTAATCAAACATTACATAAAATTATATAAAATTCAAATATAAATAATCTTTCTTAAAATCCATTACTTATATCTTTGAAAATGTTTACATACCCTACATACCTTAATCTATCAAGAATGAAAATAGGGTTTTTTAAACAAGATTTACTAGCTTGGATTCTCAATCAAATTGATTTATTTACTCAAACACCAGGGGTCGTTGGTAAATTCCCCACACTTTGTACCATCATAAATATTTTTTATCTACTCTAAAACCATTATATAATCCATTCTTTCTTGAGTAAGATCAACAATCCATAGGGATTTATGGATTCAACTGACCAACTTATACCTTGTTACTTAGGTTATCACCACTCTTGTAGGTTTATATGCTATCAACGTGTAAAATTATGCATGAAACAATAATATACATATCTAAGATTAAAAAAATACCCAAATATTTTCTATTTAGGACTGTAACCTATAGCTTCTTATTGTTTGTTCCCACTAGCCATACAACAACCTACAAATCTAAACAAGGATAGACAAACATA
Organism: Torreya grandis; assembly: GCA_037957365.1. Lineage (NCBI taxonomy): Eukaryota > Viridiplantae > Streptophyta > Pinopsida > Cupressales > Taxaceae > Torreya > Torreya grandis. The sequence goes on along the minus strand of JARHVA010005449.1, from coordinate 397,611 downwards.
TGGCCTCAAGGGCCTTCAATGAAAGTTTATATGACTTAAAATAACTCAATTAAAGTCAATAATACCATTACATATAATCTCATTCCTCTTTTATTCCTTGTATCACCAAAAGCATTACAAATTTTGCCCTTTTTGGGACTGTATCAATTTTCTTGGAGAGTTTCATATAAGATTTATATCCTCAAGCCCTTCTCCCTCTTCTTGGAGAGTTCTCCCTTGTCTCTTCACATCATAATACCTACATTTATGTACAATACTCTCTTTTTCCAACATCAACATTGGTTTTTCTTGGAAGTTACATCAACTTCTTCTTTCATAACCACCTCAATGTGAGGCTTATATGTATAGACTAGAATATGACCACTAATATGATATTTTAGACTTATTTACCTTTATAAAATCATTTTACAAACCTCATTATAATTATTACCCCTATATTACTCATATATTCACTCTTTACATGCACTTGACATTCCTAGACCCATTTGAATATTTGAATTTTCAGATTTTTAGTTTTGGAAGGAAAACTCCAATAAGCTAGATAGTTCATCTTGAGGACCCTAAATAGACTCAAATGCATGGAATAGACCTTGAAAGTTATCTATACACACATTATACTCCAAATTTGACACACTTTTGCCTACTAATGACCACAACATGAAATTTGACAACTTTAGCTTGATGTTCCTACATCATCCCCTTTGGGTAGCAAGATGATGACACATGGATGAATATCACTACCTATATTACCTAGAATGATAGTAAAAATAGATTTGTAGATGTCACATTTGAGTTATAAATATGATGGCATGTGGATGGATCTCACTAATTTGATTGATTGGAATGATAGTTAAGCTTCATACACTATGAAAATATCTGAGATATTTTAGGTTAGAGGGATGGAAACAACTGGAAAGATCTTAGTGATCCACTTGCTTGGGTGACTTATTCTCTTCAATTTGGATTTAGGTAAGCAAAATGATGCCACATGGAAAATATTACATGAGCCTAAGGATGTCTTAATAAACACTTAAGCACAAAATACCCTATTCAAGACACAACATAAGAAAATAATAAATTAGAACACAACATGCCAGTCCAGTTAGCTTTTAGATCAAAAAATGGACATGTGCCTAGGATTTAAGTTAAATAAAAATTAAAGGAAAAAGGTAAATCATGTAATATATCTTATTCATTGATTTGATTATTCTTCTCATAAATTTGAAACATATTTTAGACTTTGGAAATAACCTTAAGCTTATGCTTTTCAAAATAAATGTTGTAGACTTATAAGGTTCATAAGACTTTGAATAAAGATATTCAATCAATAGTGGGACCCCATTTGAATTTTAAAATGGGGTGTGTGTGTGTGTGTGTGTGTGTGTGTGTGTGTGTGTGTGTGTGTGTGTGTGTGTGTGTGTGTTAGGGCACAAAAAATGGTGATTCAGCTAGAGAATAATCTTAAGTACTTGAAAACCCATAATTTTACTAATGCATTTTAACAAAATTTTAGTCCTAAAAAAAGAACATAATTAAACCAGTCCATGAAAAATGACTCCTCCTTCCCCATGAAACATACTAACCCTTTTTACTCCTTGGATTTGTGCATGAGATTTTATGAAATTTATTTTTCCTTTATTATGAGTGTTTTAAAAAATTCCTAGATAAACGCTGTAGGTTCCATTTTGACTTCATATTTTATAAGCAAATATTAAGGGAAGCTTAGGCATTACTCTGTTGCCAACCATGCATCCATATCCCTGATAAAAATACCTATTATTTCACTATAAGCCTTGATCTAATTCTAGTCAGGCATCCATAGCCTAGGTACATGTTACTTAGATCACCCATCTTCTATAAGATTATATGATTATTATTATTTAGAACATACATATAAGAAGGGTTGGGAATCACCATTGGCTAGGTGTATGTATAAGAAAAAATATTTTAATCAATATGTCCCTGCCAATGTGGATCCATTTCTATGTTCATTATCTCCCATCCAAGTTTTAGCATGCAATAGTGTAGTTGATCTTTTGTGAATGATAAGTCTTTATAAAATTTGTATGAGTATATCATAGTAAATTACAAAGTTTTAGTAAACCCACTCAATCCAATTAGAACCTAATTTATTCATAACACATACTTCAATCCCGAAAGAGCAAGAAATACTACAATAAATACATATGAATTACAATTGTGATTCCTTTTATATTGTCCCCTTGTTTTTAGAAAATCTTTTGTAATTACAGCATAGGAAATTAGTTAGCTTATTTTAAAATTTTAGGAAAACTAATTTAGAAATCAAAATAACTAATCTACCTAAAACAAAATGCAAAAAGAAAGCAACATTAATTTATGAAAATAGGTAAAAATAACCTAAAAATAGGAAATATATTTGAGAAACTATATACACATAATATTTTCAAACTTTTATCACTTAATAATGCTCTTTATCTTATAGGAACCCATCGAGTCTCAATATCTTTGAGTGCATGCCTTAAAGGGTGCACCGTGAAAGAGGTGGGTAGACCATTGGTGCTTCATAGGATTGTTTTCCATTTTTTCACTTGTTATCTACATGCTTGTCTCCTCAAAACCTTATCCCTAAGCTTGTTCTTCTCTATTACACACTCCTCATTCATTTCCTACCGATTGTCTCCCTTTTCCAACCTTGAGCTGATTTCAACTGTTCACTCTACTATTTTGACTGGGTTGACCTTGTACTATTTTGGGTAAAATTCATTTAGGGTCTAGGTCAGCTCTTAAAGGACCTAGCCTTTGACCTAGTGAATTTTTGTCCATAACTGTACTAAGTTGACTGGGTTGACCCTATTGGTCAAAACTTTTGAAAGGAATTAGGTTTAAATCCACCTATATATATATATATAATTTCATGTTTCCATTATTTAGAGAAGAGAATAAAAATTAAGAGCTATTGTGCATTTGCTTATCCTCCATTCTATGATCAAGCTTAAGGTTTCATACTTTCTTTGGAGATACAAATATTATCTTGTGGGTAAGTCTTTTAGATGCATTGATAGGTTGTGTAGCCTAGAGTTGATTTATCCTTGTCATCCTTACATACCAAAATAACCTCTTACAATGCACCTTAGCTAAGGGAGATATTGAGTCTTGATGGTTTTGTCTTCAAAGGTAAGTATTCCTAACTTTGTTCCTCATTTATAAGAGTAGATATATATGCATTTGTACTTATCTTCCATGCATTAGGATTTTGTATACATTAAAGTGAGTATATGTCTCTTATGCATGTTTACTTTTTTTGTTTATTACCTCCACTTTATGCTGCAAGATTTGGTAAGAACTAGATTAGAGTCTCCTTTACCTTTTATTAGTTTAGTGAAATATGAAAACATAGGACCTAACTAGGGTTATTGTATGATTATTCTTGACTGGAGGATTTGGAACCCTCCCTAACATTGTGCATTATGATAAAATATCCCATAGTTAGGTCTAGTAGATCCCCATATTGGTCATGTTATCAATTATCTAATGTATCTCCAATCGAAAGTGTAAGTATGATCTATCTTCTCTGAGTTAGGATTGATTTATAGACTTGATACATTTTTGATTGTATACATTCTAGTGAAACTAATGTGAATCTAACCTTTACTAGTTTTATCTCACATTTTTCATAATTTTATAATTTTATTTATTATTTTTATATATTTGTGATACTAGGTTGATAATATCAATATAATTTCTAACTTCTATGTGTAGGTTAAACACACAGTCACATCAATACAACTCTATTCTATCTGTGTAGGTTTTTCATTAGGTAAAAGATACTAGGTTGACTAATTCAACATATTACACTTTCAAACATCCAAAATAGGTTACTAGGTTGACCCTATTGACATAATACACTTCTAGACTTATAGAAAACATACTAGGTCGACACTACTGGCATAGTATTCTTTATAAGTTCCAGTAAAATAGGTAACTATAGAACTAGGTCGACCTAGTCAGCCTAATTGGTAGAATTTAAAAGTATAAATTAGGGTACTTCAATATCAATCTCATTTTACTATACATCCTCCAACCCACCAAGGTTCCTTTCTCTCATTCTCTCTCATTTTTTTTATTTATTACATTTATACTTTTCATACTTTGTAGTCTTTAAAACTACCCTTATACATCAAATTAGGTCCACTCTATCAACTTAATTTTGTATTCTATCTTCTATTTAGAAGACTAAGTTGACATTAGTGACATAATTATTTAATAAACCCTTGCTTCATCATTATAGTAGTGATATTATCAAATTTATTATGTAATCTCTGCATATACTATCATCTAAACCAACACTGTAAATTGTTTTAAAGTTGGAATTAACACTTATATGCTAGTAATTGGCTCACACTTTCATTTTTATCTTCTTTCATGATTAAAATAGATCACATAGTCTAATTAGGTGTTTTTTCAATATACTACATATTTATACTACTTTTCTATTTTCTTGCTCACACTACCAAATCACATAATCTTAAAATACATTAAAACAATTATCTATCTAAGGCCTACCTACTTGGATTTCATCACCAAGGGGGAAGCTAACTTGGTTTTATGGCAAAGTATATAAAAATGGTTAATTGTATATATTATTAACTCACCTAACACACTTATTGATGTAGTTTATGAAGTGAGGGGGTAGGCCCCAATACCAATCTAGTATCATTACCAACATATATCCCTTTTAGCCTAAATATCCTAAAACCATCCATAGATTGCTTTCTAGTTCCTTAATTATATTCAATTCCCTATCACATCTAAAAACATTTATGTTGATCACTTATTTAGCATGTACTTTCCAAGTTGATTACTTGTTCTTTGCTCAATAGTATGTTGTATTAAAAAAACTTGATTGGCTAACATTGGTGCAAGGTTTTGTGATGTGTGACTTAATTGGATCATCCTCATTGACCCAATTGATTGTGTGTTTCTCTTCATTCCTTTAATTCAAAAGTACTTCAATTTTTTATTCCTATTTTAGTACATAGTCATTTTGCTTGACATAGTCTCTTACAGACTATCTATTTTCCTTACTTGTAGTACTAGGTCGACCCTATAGACACAATACTATTTTTTTCTTCCTATTATATTGAACTAAGTTGACCCTATCAACTCTATATATTTTTTTTCTATTTTGTGTCCAATTTAAAAAACTAGGTCGACCCAATTGACTCTGTATCCCTATTTTCCAAATTTTTAGCTTCTATTTCCTATACTAGGTTGACCTAGTCAATTCTATACTCTTATGTGTTCATTCATATTTCCTTGATTTTTCATTACTTTTACCTTATCTATTCCTTCTCCTTCATCATAAACTTCCTATTTAAAGACAACATTATTTTAAATTTAATAGATATGATGAGTCTTACCAACCCTCATAGGGTCTCCGATAAGTAGATTAGGGATCCTCTCCTAGATGAGAGTAATATCCATATAGCCACTTTCAAAACAAACTATGGGGCCCATCCTCATTCCTCTCCACTTCATAATCATCTCTTCTCATTTGAAGATCAACCCAAATTAGAGTATACCCCTAAAATGCTCTTCTTTATCTATGAATTTCCTCAACATAGAGGAAAAGATCTTTCTAATATTTACCATTTCATGATTAGTGGTCAAATTAAAGAGCCTTATTCACCTTCTCCCACATTATCACATAGATTTGGGGATACTATTTTCTTTTATTCTCAGCCTCTTCCCTCTATTTTGACTCATTCTCATACCATGACTTCTTCCTTGACTTCTTCTACCTCCATGCCTATTATCTCTACTAACATGGTAGGTTATACATCTAGTGGTCCTATTCTAAGACCCACTTTTATCAACTCTTCCACTGGTGCATCATTTTCTACCCATGGTAATCATGCTTCTAGTGCCTCCTATTCTCATCCCTTCACTAGTCAATCTTTTTCCACACAAGAAAAATTTTCCACTAGTCCCTCACATTCTAATAGTGCTTCTCAAGCTATTATTAACACCCATAGTGGTACCTAAGCCACTAATTCCAATTATAATATTTAAAATAATGCCAATAATGCAACTCAAACCTACCAAATTTTATTACAAACCCTTAATCAAATGAATACTTTTCAAGCTCATAATACAAACCAAATGATGTGAATGCAAAACCACCTTATCCCTCTTCAAACCCACCCTCAATAGATTCCATGGGACATGCATAATCAAAATGTTCCCACACATCCTCTTTGATATTCTCATGGTAATCTTATCCCTCAACCTCCTCTTGTCAATAAGGTAATCAAACATCTTCAAAATGAGCCTCTTAAATCTCAAATTTTTAATATTGATATAGGAGGTATCACCCCTACCATTTCTTACAATGGGTCAACTAATCCTTCTCTTCATCTAAAAACATTTGTAAATCTATATAAAGACTGGGTCAAATTAAATACCTTTTCCTCTACCAAGCTATTAGCCAAAACTCTCACAGGTGATGCTTTAGATTGGTACAACCAACTTAAAAGTCATTCTAGTATTAGTTTGGAAGATTTAATAAATGCTCTAGTCCAACAGTTCCAAATTAGTGATCTTAAAAATACCTTGGACCATTTTATCAATTGTAAGAAACTTGAAAATTAAATTGCCCAATCTTTTGTTAAAAGGTGGAAAACATTGTCCAATAAATGTGAACATAACATGGTCGATGATAACCTTTTCCATCTCTTTACTAATTCTTTTTTCCCAAGTTATAATATCGGTTCTAGACTCTCTCTCCACATACTTTAGATGAGGCTATTGACCAATCCAAATGTCAATATTTCCCTATGCATCAATTCAATCCATCCCAACCTTCCATGGGTCCTCGTATCTTACTCAAGAGTAAGAATCATCATGCTACCAATGATGGTGTCATGGATTCTTATGATACAATTCACACTATTCAAGATGTTGTCTAATGTTGTATACAAGTTCCCCCTTCTCAATAATTCACCAATCCTCATTTATCTTCACCTAACAACATCAATGTTCATAAACCTTTATCCTCATTTGAATTACTCAAATGTCTACCTAGGCCTCTTCCATGAGAACTTGATCCCACTTGTCTTATGAAATATTGGTATGATCCCAATAAATTTTGTTTGTTTCATGCTAGTTGGGGTCATTCTCATGAGACATGTAGGCAAATTCATAATTTGGCTATGGATTTTATTTTTGGTCCTAATTTTTATCAAGATTCTATCATTCAAAAACACCAAAAATCCTATGATATTGATTTCAAATCATATGAAATAAATATTAAATTTCAAGCTTTAAATCAAACTAATGCTCATTTAGCCATATATAAATACCCTCTTCCAAATCACCAAGATAACCAAGATACGCCCACCCCTTACACCAATAATGTAGATAGTCTTATTGACCCAACTATAAAAGAGAATGTGGTTAATATGACTAATATTCAAAGGGTTGTTACTTTCATTGATACTCAACCCATCTACACACCTCCATTATCTCACATATTTCACGTTATCTGAGATTCTTATCCAACTCACTTAAATGAGTTGGGGCAAGATGACCTTATAAATTTTGATGAAACAATTCCAACTCCTCCTTTGGATAACACTTCTCATATTATTTATACCATCCCGTGAACTTCTTTACCTAAAACTAATGACACTCAAACTTCTATCAACACTTCTTTTAGAAATTCTCAATCTAAACCTACATAAAATGCTTCATCTTTTCAACATAATTTACCACCACCTTGTTCTAAACCTTCTACCTCTTATCAACATAAATTCCAATATACTTTGGCTCTTGTTTTTTATGATCTCCTTCAACACTATGCACCTCTTTTTAAAAACCTTCTTATGGGTTATAATGAATGGGATAGCATCATGGAACTCATTAATATCCCATCCCAAATTTCATTTATTTCACTTATACAGACCTCTTTGCATCATCAAAATTATCTAATGCAAATTTTGTTTGAAACAAACATCCCTCATCCTCTCTTAGCAGGATGTGAAGTAACCTTATTTGGATTTGAAGATAGCATATTTCAACAATGCAAAGAGATGTCCATACACATTGATAAAATAATGGGCACTTCTCTTTCCCTCAATTTTCCCATCACTTTCATGATACCTGATGAGATTTTTCTTTGTATGGATGATCCTCCTTTATTCATTAGTGTCCAAATTGGTGATATCCAAGTTAAGCATGCCTTGATTAATGAAGGTTCTGGAACTTATGTTGCCTCTCTTGATTTTATCAAAACTCTTAGATATTATAAATGCAATCTCAAATACACATGTAGCACATGTCAAGGATATGATTAAAGCCAAATTCCTCCTTTAGGTTGTGTGTGGTTTCCCATTACCATCCCACCTATCACTATTCATGTGAAGTTGATGATATTTAACTTTTATTTATTTGATAACATCTTTCTTGGTAGGCCATGGATGTATCATATGTAATCAATTTCTTATTCTACCTACCAATACATTAAATTCCCTCATAATGGAGGTATTTATAGGATTTAAATTGAAACTAACCCTTAGAATTTTTAATAATTCCAAGATCATGGTGTCTTCAAGATTCCTACTCTTGAACCTTTTCCATTCCATTTCATGAGTCTTAATGATTTAAATTTCCCATCAATTCCACTCAAGGTTACAATATTCATCCTAAACTCATTGGGAATATTCTCCCTAACCTCCTATATTTTGATGATGATGAACTTGATGAGATCAATCTCAAGATTAAGACTTTCAAACTCTTACCTCATCTCATCTCTCAACTTCTTGCTACTTTAAAACCTTGTTCTCATAAACCACCTTGTGATGACATCCCCATTGTCTTAACTAAGACTCTTAATTATATTCATCACACCTCATTGGATGATAATGCCATCCTTAACTACATCATTGATCTTCATACACATAATTACAATGATGGTTATTACTTAGATGATCCATTCTTAGGTGGTCTTGTTCAAGCTTATGATGCTAAGATTATCTATTATCGTTCCTCTTTTCTTTAGTATTTTAGTGTATCTTCCCATATTCCATCATATATAGTTCCTAAATTTAGCATTTTTCCTCTTTATCATAGGGTAGAGATGGTGTGGACACCTCTAATTTCTAAAAAACCTTGTAGGAGTATGCTTACAGATCATGCTATGACTTGGCCCTATCACTTTGCTAGGTATTATGACCCCTATAACCTACTTATTCCTAAGATGCATTCAAATATCCTTCAACCTTATATAGACCTTGACCCTCCCTTAGTATATCCCACTTTATATCCCATTCTTTTTCTTACTTTAGCTGAGTCTATCCCTATTTTTGATCCCATCACTCCTTCTATCGAGCCTAATCTAATCCCTTTATCACCACCACCTTATTTTGGTGATGGTTTGCTTATTTTAACATATATGGATCCATTTCCCATAAAATGGGTTATGAATCATTCCTAAACTCCTTTTACTTCTATTACACCTCCTCTTGTGAGTACCTCTACCAAGCCTACTCATAAGCATGTGTGTTGCTTCCATGGTATAGATAACCATTCATCCACACATTGTCACAAGCTAAAAAAATATATTGACACTTTGCATCCTTCTACCCTTAAATCCTTAAAAAAATCCATACCTCCATCAAATATACTATTTTATTATATTCCTAAGTATGGAGAGGTTTATTGTATTTGGCATGAATGTGGTACCCATCACACCAATCATTGTAGCATCCTTTAGTAGAATCTTAAATATCACCTTTTAATTATTATTACACCTTCTACCATTCCTCCCATAGGTCATTATCATAGGAAGGATCCCCCTTCTTCTCCCATGGTTCCACCTTATATAGTTCCATTTTCTCCTTTGGTCCCTTCTTCACCTTTTATTCCTCTACCTATTAATCCTTCACCTGTGGATCTTCCCTCACTTATGGATCCTTATCCACATGTGAGTCCCTTAAATGTGGATACTTCTCCATCAATAATCCCTTCATCTAATATAGATTCCACTCTAATGAATTATTTTGATCATACTTTTCCTAATAGTCCTCCTCAACATGATCCATCAAGCATTTATACCTTATCTGTTACATAGATTAGCCATGAAGTATTTTCCCAATTTTTGTTGAAGATAGATGAGACATTTGCTATAGTTTGAATCAAACTTTATAAATACTTATCAGATGTTATGGATAATGTGTGTGGTCAAATATATAAATAATTATGATCACATGCATGATGTTCTTACATTTTCATTTGGATTGGATGTGTGATCCAATTTTATCTTTATCTATTTTGTTATATTATTTGACATTGTGTCAAAATCTTATCTATCTTACATGGTGTCTTTTAATTTCATGATTTATATTGCTTATAATGTCATTTATGTTTGATTTTCTTATTTATCATTGCCTTATTTTTCTACTTAAGTTTCTTTCTTAAAATTTTCCCTTATTCTCTTTTCATGCTTGTTTACTTTCTTATCTATATATACATGGATAATTATCATTGTGACTTGGTTATACAAACCTAGTTCCATTTAGTCATTCCTTATTTACCATGTGATTACTTAGTAGCCAATTAATCTCCACTGGTCCACTTTAGATCTCCTTTATTCCCTCTATTCCATTTTCATAATCTAAGAATATACATGGTTAAGACTTGAGATAACATGTCAGTTCATTGTTAATCCTAAGTGCTCTAGTTAGTCTTTTCTTTGGTCACTTAGCTTACTTTAGCCAAGGCCTAAATATCATTCATGTGTATCACTCTATCTCTCATGATTGGTCATACCAATTTCATATGGAGGAGGAATCTTAAAAAGCCTTAAAAACATTCAAAAGCCAAATCATTTAATAAAAGACAATGATACAAAAGGCAAAAACATTTAAAAGTTTTTAAAAAGTCAAATCACACTAAAATATGTGATTTAAAGAACATCTCTTTCTTCTATTCTAATATCAAAATCCACAGTTAGCCTCATGATAGAGCTGAGGTCTATTTGGGTGCATTAGGCTAGTAGATTAGAAAAAAAGAATAAAAAAGATCTTTTAGTTCTACCTACTTTATCATGCAAGTACCCAATCTTCACAGTAGACCAATAGATATGTAAGGGGTCTTGAGGAATGGTGAAAATGTCATGGGAAGGTAGGTACATTTTAATTTTAGTTTACTAATATACCTTCATGAGTTGATCTTAGTAGCATGCTTATTTTCCTACACAACTTTGTGTCTACAGTGAACAAGTTTCTTTTCTACATTGATGGTCACTTGTCACTTAGTGTCTTCTTATGTCTTTAGTATGCCTCCTGTCTCCTAAAGTATTCTCATAAGATGCCTAAGTTATGATTTTTACATTCCTTATTTCAATCCCTACATTCTTCATATTTCCTCTCAAGAAAAAATTATTTGTTCACTAATCACTCCCCTAGGGATTCTATTTGTGAGTTGCATTGTAAGACCATGGATAGGATTTGGCCTTCCTTAAAAATTACCAACATTTCACATTCCTATTACCAACATTCCTTTTTACTAGATTTTCACATTTATTTCACCTCATTGGTGTTCCCTTTATGAGTTTTAGTGTAAGACCATGGATAGGACCTAGATTTCCTCATATTTTTTTCTAGTAATCCAAGTCATAACAAAAATTATGTGTCAAATATGAGATAAAATGTGATTAATCATGAAGTTACACATCCTTAACATACTTTCCATCTTGATTTCATTTGTTTTAGGCTTACATCATTATTATTTCACTTTTATCTCCTTATTTTTTTGATTGCATGTAAGAATCCAACCATTTCTTGAATTTTTCATACTTTCTAGCTTGAATTAGTGTGACTAATTTAAGACCAAATTTTCCAATTTTGTTTTTCTTTTATACTTCTCAACGTAATTTAGTATGATTGAATAAATTAACTGATTTGTTCTTATACCATTATATGTCACATGTTTTCCACTTTAATACATTATTTTCATACTTCCCAACATGATCTAGTGTGATTTTACTTGTTTTAATTTGGTGCCAATATTTGACATGGTTTATAAACAACATTTTTTTCCATCTTGTTTACCATTATTTGGTTTCTTATACTTAGTCATTTTCTTGTTATTACATATTTCCCAATGGGAAATAGTGTGCAATAAATTTATTTTTTATTAATTATACTTATCCAAAATCTTTTTCACATGTTTCTTTTTAATCATGCATGTGTCCTACATAATTCTATAAAATAAACCATAACTCATATATTTTATATAACATATACAACACAAGATAAATGCATGTGCTATAAATAAATATACTAAGCATCCACAACCACAACCATAAGATAAACACATAATATCAACATCCAACTACGAAAATGAGATATCCATATATCATGAGTTTTTTATATAAAGTACAACAATATACATCATCTCATCTCTACGATTGGGATCTATCTTATCTATCTCATGGCTTAACCATGCTACCCATAGATGCCTTAGATAGTCACCTCTGAATAGTACACTATAAATGGGTTGTTCAAGATCTCAAACATGTCACCTATTCCTATAGGTTGGCCACCTGGGCTTGTACCTACACTAGCTAGGCATGTACATATGCTAGTTGGGTCATGGTAGTTAGATACATAGCTATCTCCTAAGCCAAGGATTACCATGCATGTACCTCTCCCACCCACACCCTTACTAGTGTTTGTGGTTCTTCCCTACATATTTGTACTCACCTTGTAGCCTCTCTTGCCAGTCTAAACCAACTCTTTGGGGTAGACACTATCATAGGATCCTCTAGTGTTATGGGGTCATATAGTGTCATCACCTCGTCAAAGATATCATGGAGTGATCCCATCACCTAGGATCCCCATATAATATCCTCTTCTATAGGAACTAAAAAATTCAAACCAAATAGATATCAAATTATAGATATATCTCAAAAATCTATCTATCTATAATCTATCTCAAATAACTTAACCAAATTTTAACCATTTATTTCTTACCTATCTGAGTATCACCTACTACCATCTCACCAATGATACAACTAATGAACATAATATCTCCATCAGTGCATCCTATAAGTACCTCATCTATAGGTCACTACCCAATGGCAAATCCTGAGGTCACCACTCATGCCTATCTCAAGATATGCCTAAGTGGTACCTCTATCACCCAACTCTATCTTGGCCCATCTAATGGGTCATTTGGGATGACCATCATCTGTAATCTCTCATGTTGTTGATGTATCCATTGATGGTAATATTGAGGTGGTAATTGATCCTACTATTATGGTGATGGTGGTGGTACCTTTTACACTCTTAAATCCACATCTATCTCCTCTCTATCTACTACCTATCATGTTTGACTAGTCCATAGTCTTTCATGCCATGATATGATCATTGGCCTAGCAACTATTGGCCCCAATCCTCCTCCTCCCTTCAGATCTCTCACATGCCTAGCCAAAAATGTGGGCACCATTATCAAAGATACCATGTGAGGGAGTCCCATATATCTTGGTACATGTGCCACTAGATATGACTCTATCCACCAGGTATAATGACTTGTAATTTGTGTGTATACCAATGTTGGTACCACTATCTCCCAACTTAGCCATACCATAGTAATGATCCATAAACACCACTGAAAAACTCAAAGTGAAGTTTAAAATGTATGGATTTTGAATTTCTCAAAACTAAATAAATTCTTGAAAATACTCAAAATAACTTGCAAATTATTTGGCAAAGTATTCTCGGTTATCGAATTGGATTAGAATTGTCAAAAAGACTGATATCTTCCATTCACCAATAAAACTGAATTTTGTTTTAAAAATTAAATGTAATAAATTTTCAATTTTTCAAATATTGCATGAGTTCTTGATTAATTGAAAATCAGAATACTGAAAATAAAACATGCAATCATGACAAATTACCACATGAAATTGATAACAGAGTTCGGCATTGATTGCCTACGTCTCTGGGTCCACCCAATAGTGAGGACCATTTCTATTAAATTTGCACAAAAAATGGCTTAAAAATTCTTGAAATGCTACACAACTTCCCTCAAGCCTAATCTCTATCCAAGAATTCCACCTTCACTGATAAACTCAAGCTCGGTCACACGAAATCCTTCCTCAGTCTTCAATCCCCTTCCGAAATTGCTTTGGTCCTTCATTCAATCTATTGGTATATCCAAATAATAATAATAACATTCTATTTTTAATTACAAAACATAATTAAAAGGGCTTACTTACTGTGTACAAGATCGGATATTGGAGAAAATTCCATTTGGTAGCTATCTCCAAGCTTCCATCTAGCTCTCAGCCTCTTAAAAATAAAATGCAGTTAGAAATCCATGTCAATACAAGTAAAAATTACTCCCTTTTATAGAATTTTAACCACTGTGGCTGAAGTGGTTAAGACCTTAGCCTTTTAGGCACCAGGTCTCAAGTTCCAAACCCTCTTCCTCCATTCTAGGTGCCTAGGGATGTGGGAAAGGGCGTCCTTCCTCCATGGGTACGCTTTGACCAAGGAAATAGTCCCACATTTACTGGGAGAGATTGTTTTAATGCTTAAAATAGCAAAATTTCTAAAGTTTTCAAATGCCTAGCATTTGGGTGCCAACTTTGGCTGCCACCTAGCTAGTCAAATGCCTAGATGCATGTTTAGTGGAGTATTTGGTGGGTGACGTGGAGGTTTGGCGCCTTTAACATTTGAAAATGTCCAATATCATGAGAAAAAAATAAAACACTTAATAATTTTTTTTCCCCCCTATTTATTTTCCATGTGTCAAATGGAGATTGGTCCACTTAGCATTCCTCAATTGTGCCACGTGTCGACCTCTGATAGGTCCAAATGTCGCAAGTGATTTTTTTTGACAAATCTTCAAATGACCATATCTTGAGCATCCAGACTCCATTTCTTGAACCGTAAAAAGTGTTAGAAAGCTCTCGATGAGCTATATCTTGTGCTATAATTTTTATCAAAATATGGAAACTTTTATTTTTTCACAAATGGAGAGATCCACCTGGATCAAACCTCCTCACTAAGCACTTTTGGACCCCAAAAGCGTGGTCTCCATTAGAAATACTTCTGCAAAAACATCACTGCAACATATCAAAGTAACGATTCAAAATTCAAACTAAATCCTTGAAATGTTAGTGAAAAACAAATATCTACCCATTGCCACATTGTGGATAGAAACACACTGCTTGCTCAAATGTTGCATCTCAAAAATGGTGCATCTGCCAATCACTGTAAATTGTTCACCAAGTGCAACTGCAAACCAGTTTGTTAGTGTAATAATTTTACACACTATTTGTAACCACAATTAACAGTTACAATAAAATGCCCAAAAATGAATAAGGGTCTTATAGAATGTGCAAATATCATGCATGGCTACAAATAGTTTGTATAATTAGTACAATTACAAACAGTGCCCATAAAGGGTCTTATAAGCCATTATTTGCACAATATAAAAGACAACATATAAATTGCAATGCAAATTTCTCAAAATAGACATACTGCTCATGTCCATATAAACTACATATACTGTTGTCAAGGTTTAAAAATGAAGTTTCAAAATCCCAGACATGAGAAAATATTCCAAGTATGTTTAACCTGTCCCTTGGTTGTTCTCTACGAGCCACTCCAATAAACCATATCAACATTCAAATCATGGTGAATGTCCTTTATCATCACATAACAAGAATCCCAAAACATGAATGCATTATTAATCCACTAATCATGACAACATGAATGTCAAAAATTGTTTACCAACCCTCCTAATCCAATTTTCTTGATTAGTTGGTGAGATTTATTTAATGGATTTAGTAACATTGGTATGGGTTGATTTAACTTCATTAATTACCTTATTGATAGGTTTATAAACCATCTTAATCTTACCAATTCTAGGATGGTGTGATGGTTGAAGTCTCCAACACTTTTCAACCTGATGTCCACTTCTGTTACAATCAGTACAAAACCTTTTGTCCACTCTATTGGAAAACATATTATTATTTCTACTCTCATAACTCTATCTAGGAGAATAGTCTTTCAAAATATTTCCTAACAAAGATTTACGTTTCCAACATTTGGCTACACAATGATTAGACAATCCATAAAAACTACATGGATAAACGTGCCACAAATTTTGTGTACCATAATCAAAAGGAACATTGGAATATTTATGTTGTTTGGTAGAATTAGAATCAACATGATTGCAAGTGTGGTGAAAATAATGTGTTTTACCTTCCATCTAAGAGGATTTACACTTATGCATAGCACATCTTACTTCTGATTTCTCAAAGCATTCACTTATTTCATTATGAATACCAGATCTGTATCCTAACCCTGCATGATTAGGCTTATTCTCTACCTAAATGGGGTTAGTATCACCTTGGCCATCTTTTCCTAGGCCTTTTCCATTAAATCCCATTTTAACAAGTAATTTTGAACCTATTCCTTTTTTATATTATTCAAATTTACCAAAATCATTGTTACTAGATTCTTCATGGGAAGGAAAATCAATTGATGACTTACATGCACTTATAATGTTTTCATCCATCATAGTGCCTACATCTATAGTGGAAGGTAAATCCTTCACTTGTCCACCATTCTGTAGTTTTTCCATGAGCTCATCCTTGGCTCGTAACTCCATTTTCAATTGGGCAATCTCCTCATCCAAGGAGTACACTCTTGCTCTCAGGAAAGCATTCTCTTCCTGGATTTATTGGTTATATGCTTCAAGCTCATCAAGCTTGGCTCTATTTGATAACTTTCCCTTTGCACTTGTCGAATCAAAAAAATTGAAACAAATGCTGAAATAGAAGCAAAACAACAACCAATTGTTAAATCCCTATTGATCAACTGCTTTTATACCAACTTGATCCGTAAACACCACTAAAAAACTCAAAGTAAAATTTCAAAATGTATGGATTCTGAATTTCTCAAAACTAAAAAAATTCTCGAAAATACTCAAAAGAACTCAAAAATTGTTTGGCAAAGTATTCTTGGTTATCGAATTGGATTAGAATTGTCAAAAAGACTGATATCTTCCATTCACCAATAAAATCGGATTTTATTTTAAAAATTAAATGTCATAAATTGTCAATTTTTCAAATATTGCATGAGTTCTTGATTAATTAAAAATCAGAATACTAAAAATAAAACATGCAATCATGACAAATTACCACATGAAATTGATAATGAAGTTCAGCATTGATTGCCTATGTCTCTAGGTCCACCCAATAGTGAGGACCATTTCTATTAAATTTACACAACAAATGCTTTACAAATTCTTAAAATGCTACACAACTTCCCTCAGGCCTGATCTCTATCCAAGAATTCCACCTTCGCTGATAAATTCAAGCTCGGTCACACGAAATCCTTCCTCAGTCTTCAATCCCCTTCTGAAATTGCTTTGGTCCTTCATTCAATCTATTGATATATCTAAATAATAATAATAATATTCTCTTTTTAATTAAAAAACATAATTAAAAAGTCTTACTTACTATGTACAAGGTCAGATATTAGAGAAAATTCCATTTGGTAGCTATTTCCAAGCTTCCATCTAGCTCTCGGCCTCTTAAAAATAAAAGACAGTCAGAAATCCATGTCAATACAAGTAAAAATTACTCCCTTTTATAGCATTTCAACCACCGTGGCTGAAGCGGTCAAGACTTTAGCCTTTTAGGCACCAGGTCTCAAGTTTCAAACCCTCTTCCTCCATTCTAGGTGCTTAGGGATGTGGGAAAGGGCGTCCTTCCTCCATGGGCGTGCTTTGACCAAGGAAATAGTCCCACATTTACTGGGAGAGGCTATTTTAATGCTTAAAATAGCAAAATTGCTAAAGTTTTCAAATGCCTTGCATTTGGGCGCCAACTTTGGCCACCACCTAGCTAGTCAAATGCCTAGATGCATGTTTAGTTGAGTATTTGGTGGGTGGCATGGAGGTTTGGCACCTTTAACATTTGAAAATGTCAAATATCATGTGCAAAAATAAAACACTTAATAAATTTTTTTGCCCCCTATTTATTTTCCATGTGTCAAATGGAGATTGGTCCACTTGGAATTCCTCAATTGTGCCACATGTCCTCTGATAGGTCCAAATGTCGCAAGTGATTTTTTTCGACAAATATTCAAATGACCATATCTTGAGCATCTAGACTCCATTTTTCAAACCATAAAAAGTGATAAAAAGCTATCAATGTGATATATGTTGTGCTATCATTTTTATCAGAATATGGAAACTTTTATTTTTTCACAAATGGAGAGATCCACCTAGATCAAACCTCCCCACTAAGCACTTTTAGACCCCAAGAGTGTGGTCTCCATTAAAAATGATTCTACAAAAACATCACTGCAACATATCATAGTAACGATTCAAAATTCAAACTAAATCCTTGAAATGTCAGTGAAAAACAAATATCTACCCATTGCCACATTGTGGATAGAAACACACTACTTACTCAAATGTCGCATCTCAAAAATGGTGCATCTGCCAATCACTGCAAATTGTTCACCAAGTACAACTGCAAACTAATTTGTTAGTGTAATAATTTTACACACTATTTGTAACCACAATTGACAATTACAATAAAAATCCCAAAAATGAATAAGGGTCTTAGAGAATTTGCAAATATCATGCATAGCTACAAATAGTTTGTATAATTAGTACAATTACAAATGGTACCCATAAAGGGTCTTATAAGACGCTATTTGCACAATATAAAAGACAACATATAAATTGCAATGCAAATTTCTCAAAATAGACATACTGCTTATGTCCATATAAACTACATATATTGTTGTCAAGGTTTAAAAATGAAGTTTCAAAATCCCAGACATGAGAAAATATTCCAAGTATGTTTAACCTGTCCCTTGGTTGTTCTCTATGGGCCACTCCAATATACCATATCAACATTCAAAGCATGGTGAATGTCCTTTATCATCACATAACAAGGATCCCAAAACATGAATGCATTATTAATCCACTAATCATGACAACATGAATGTCAAAATTTGTTTACCAACCCTCCTAATCCAATTTTCTTGATTAGTTGGTGAGATTTATTTAGTGGATCTAGTAACATTGGTATGGGTTGATTTAACTTCATTAATTACCTTATTGATAGGTTTATAAACTATCTTAATCTTACCAATTCTAGGATGGTGTGATGGTTGAAGTCTCCAACACTTTTCAACCTAATGTCCACTTCTGTTACAATGAGTACAAAACCTTTTTTCCACTCTATTGGAAAACATATTCTTATTGCTACTCTCATAACTCTATCTAGGAGAATAGTATTTCAAAATATTTCCTAACAAATATTTACATTTCCAACATTTGGCTACACTATGATTAGACAATCCACAAAAACTCATGGATAAACGTGCCACAAATTTTGTGTACCATAATCAAAAGGAACATTGGAATATTTATGTTGTCTAGTAGAATTAGAATCAACATGATTGCAAGTGTGGCAAAAAGAATGTGTTTTACCTTCCATCCAAGAGGATTTACACTTCTGCATAGCACATCTTACTTTTTCTTTCTCAAAACATTCACTTGTTTCATTATGAATACCAGATCTGTATCCTAACCCTGCATGATTAGGCTTATTCTCTACCTGAATGGGGTTAGTATCACCTTGGCCATCTTTTCCTAGGCCTTTTCCATTAAATCCCATTTTAAAAAGTAATTTTGAACCTATTCCTTTTGTATATTGTTCAAATTTACCAAAATCATTGTTACTAGATTCTTCATGGGAAGGAAAATCAATTGATGACTTACATGCACTTATAATGTTTTCATCCGTCATAGTGCCTACATCTACAGTGGAAGGCAAATCCTTCACTTGTCCACCATTATGTAGTTTTTCCATGAGCTCATCCTTGGCTCGTAACTCCATTTTCAATTGGGCAATCTCCTCATCCAAGGAGTACACTCTTGCTCTCAAGAAAGCATTCTCTTCCTAGATTTGTTGGTTATATGCTTCAAGCTCATCAAGCTTGGCTCTATTTGATAACTTGCCCATTGCACTTGTAAAATCACAAAAATCAAAAAAAATGCTGAAATAGAAGCAAAACAACAACAAATTGTTAAATCCCTATTGATCAATTGCTCTGATACCAACTTTATCCATAAACACCACTGAAAAACTCAAAGTGAAGTTTAAAACGTACAGATTCTAAATTTCTCAAAACTAAATAAATTCTTGAAAATACTCAAAAGAACTTGCAAATTATTTGGCAAAGTATTCTCGGTTATCGAATTGGGTTAGAATTATCAAAAAGACTGATATCTTCCATTCACCAATAAAACTAGATTTTGTTTTAAAAATTAAATGTCATAAATTATCAATTTTTCAAATATTGCATGAGTTCTTGATTAATTAAAAAGTAGAATACTAAAAATAAAACATGCAATCATGAAAAATTACCACATGAAATTGATAACGGAGTTTGGCATTGATTGCCTATGTCCCCGGGTCCACCCAATAGTGAGGACCGTTTCTATTAAATTTTCACAACAAATGGCTTAAAAATTATTGAAATGCTACACAACTTCCCTCAGGCCTGATATCTATCCAAGAATTCCACCTTCGTTGATAAACTCAAGCTTGGTCACACGGAATCTTTCCTCAGTCTTCAATCCCCTTCCAAAATTACTTTGGTCCTTCATTCAATCTACTGTTATATCCAAATAATAATAATAACATTCTCTTTTTAATTACAAAACATAATTAAAAAGGCTTACTTGCTATGTACAAGGTCGGATATTAGAGAAAATTCCATTTGATAGCTATCTCCAAGCTTCCATCTAGCTCTCAGCCTCTTAAAAATAAGATAGAGTCAGAAATCCATGTCAATACAAGTAAAAATTACTCCCTTTTATAGAATTTCAACCACTGTGGCTGAAGCGGTCAAGACCTTAGCCTTTTAGGCGCTAGGTCTCAAGTTCCAAACCCTCTTCCTCCATTCTAGGTACCTAGGGATGTGGGAAAGGGTGTCCTTCCTCCATGGGCACACTTTGACCAAGGAAATAGTCCCACATTTGCTGGGAGAGGTTGTTTTCATGCTTAAAATAGCAAACTTGCTAAAGTTTTCAAATGCCTAGCATTTGGGTGCCAACTTTGGCCGCCACCTAGCTAGTCAAATGCCTAGATGCATGTTTAGTGGAGTATTTTGTGGGTGGCATGGAGGTTTGGCACCTTTAACATTTGAAAATGTCCAATATCATGTGCAAAAATAAAACACTTAACAAATTTTTTTTCCCCCCTATTTATTTTCCATGTGTCAAATGGAGATTGGTCCACTTGGCATTCCTCAACTGTGCCACATGTCGACCTTTGATAGGTCTAAATGTTGCAAGTGATTTTTTTTGACAAATCTTCAAATGACCATATCTTGAGCATCCAGACTCCATTTTTTGAACCACAAAAAGTGATAAAAAGCTCTCGACGAGCTCTATGTTGTGCTATCATTTTTATTAGAATATGAAAAATTTTATTTTTTCACAAATGGAGAGATCCTCCTGGATCAAGTAATGTGCCTATATAGCTACCACATAATGTCTATCTACCTAACTATCTATAGTATTAGCAAATGGAGCTTGACCCATGCTACTTGATCTTTTCACCACCTCTATACATGAGGTAATTGATCATCAACCACATGGGTCAACCTAGTTGGTTGATACATCAAGAAACCTCATATATCTAAGAACTCAACAACATAATTGGCCCCATGGTATTCTACACTCTGGACAACATCCCATATATGTCATTCATAAAGTAGACCCAGATGATAGAACCTAAATCATATAGTGCCATGTGCTCTAAAATAATCTGGCATAAGGCTATCATGTATAGTAGTACCTTGCCATCCAACTTGTGATATAACAACCATGTTGTCACAAGTCCTATAACTACCTTTTGGATGTCCAAAATCTAAGATGTATAAATGTTAAACATACTAACACTCATCCCAGTATATATCCTATTTGAGCCCATTATCCACATGGCTAAGGCTTACCTATCCTCCTATCCATCTGGTACTCTCATAATCATGGGTGTACCCCTATCGATAGTCCAAGAATCACATGGAAATCCTCTAGGGTGATACCCACCTCAATGGTATCCCCATCCACCTCCCATATAAATATGTTAGTCAATCATTCCTAAGCTCATAGGAACATGAATATCAGATCAAAACTTAATGGGATTCAACACATATCCATAATCCATTCTATACCTAATATAACCATTCTCGATTGATCCTCAACTATCAATCATTTAAAGAGGGTTGGGAACCATGTTGCATCCACCAATATCAAAAATCTTGAATTCCCCATGTAGTAAACCTCTAGGTCATTTATAATCAAAATACATTCTTTTCAAATTTTAACAAAAATAAGCCTAATTTGCTTTAATTTATCTATTTTTGATCAATTTGACCTATTTTTAGCCTATTTAGCCATTTTAGTACTTAGTCAGCCATTTTGGGTCTTTTTATCACTCTTTTAGCCTCTTTCACGCATTTTGGTACTATTTTGGTCAGTTAGTCAAACACTAGGCTGACTAAATTTTCCTCATTTTGACTAGGTTAACTTAAGAAACTAAGTTGACCCTTTACTTTTCCCCCCCTTAGTACTAAGTCATCATAATGGATTATTCTACTAAGTCATTAGTTATGTATTAAGTCATTAACATGCAAAAAAAACTAAGTCAACACACACCTACTAATTTGGTAGTGCAAATTTCACAAATTTTTAACCTAGTAAGTCGAATGGGTTAACCTAGTTGGTTCTGCTTGCTAACCCCTTTCCTTGACTGTAATAATTGCCTTATGGTAGTTATTACTCTAAGCCCTTTCAACCCATTTCCCATTTTGGTTTCTACTAACCTTAGTAACTTTTTTGGGTTCATTTTGGTTTCTAGAATTGCTCTAAATTACAAATTTCTATAAAACACTTAATTTCAATAAAATATTCAAAAGCAAGCTTGAAATTCTTATTTTCCTACTTGTGTTATAACCAATGTGGCCATTTGGAATCCCTCTCATCTTATCTATCATCTCCTCACCATCTTAGCTCTATTTCCTCTCATTTGGTCTCTCAGAGCTCTTTTTCTCTCATACACAAGTCAAATATAACAAACTGAATTGCCTTTTACCTTGTTTTAACTTACTTTTCACAATTTTCTTACCTTTTAAATATTTTTCATCAAATTCCTTATTTTTCTCATATATTTGTTTTTACTAACCTATTTTTTAACCATAAAATGTTCTAGAATCGTGATGTCATAGAGAATATTTTCCACTACATATGCCTATATTCCATTTTTTATTTTTCGCTATTTTTTGCACTAATCACTATAGGTTATCCTAATTTTATTCAAATTAGATTTATTTAATTATATTTCAATCTCTTTATTTATCTACAACACTAAGGTAAGTAAAGGTATGTGTTTTTCAATTATGTCCTTTAATTTATCTTATTTTCTTTTTACTGCATTTTACTTAGCATTAACATTCTGTGTTATCATGTTCTATTTTGAAAGAACCATCCTATGTTGCACTCACATGACACATGATTGTAGAATAATAATTTGACTCAAGAGAGTATGGTATTATCATGTTAGTTTAAAAATGAAAACCAAAATGAAAGAAACACACTAACTATCATAACATCTCTAAGCCCAGTTACTAGGGGGAACTTGGTGAGGAAAACCCATTTGAAAACACAACTAGAAATGGAAATAAATGATGAATATGAACACAAAACACCAATTTATTACCAAATCCTCTCCAAAAATCTCCTTCTTTGGCTTGTTTATCTTGTGCTTTAAGAGATTTTTATCAATTGAGTGTGGCTACCTTCATCTCCTCTTGGCACCTTTGGTTTGTGATGGTTTTGGCTCAATATTTGGGCATAATAACACTACATCAAGATGTGGTTTGAAGTTATTTGGGAAAGGTAAATTTTTCTTAAAAGAGATTGAAATTAAATAGTAAGGCCTCCTATTTATATATTTTTCAAAATGATTAAAATGAACATGAACTATCCATCTCAAGATGAAGATGTGTGGCTAAGAAATTTTTGAGGAAAAAATCAATAAATGACCTCATAAATATTTGGGATAAAGGGGAATCAAAGAGGCATGGAAGGTCTCAATGAGGCATGGGAGGGCTTAACTTGATATCTTATACAATTATGGCCTAGGGATGTCTTTCCAATTAATGATGTCATTTGATGATGTAGTTATTCAATATCAATTTCTAAAAAGAAATATTAAAAAAGATCCATGGAATTATTAATTAGGATAATGATGTGAATTGATTTGATTTAAGTATGATTAGTCAAATTTGATGCAAATCTTGGCCCTTGGTTCACAAATTAATCAAATTGGTCAAAATGTCATATTATTTACACAAAATTTGACTAGATTAGATTTAGTATGCGATGTTAGATGCATTGGATCCATTATCCCATTTAGGATGTTGTCAACACAAAATAAAAAAGTCACATGTCTTTTGAAAAACATTTGGTATAAAAGAGTAATCTAAAGCACCTAGGTGCAAAAATGTCATTTTAACTCAAAATGATTTGATCAAAGTTAGTTGTTTCATAAAATTCATTACCTCATTTAGTGATACTCTAGCCAAAATCAAAACTCATATATGATAAGTTAAAATATTTTAATGCATTTTAGTGTTTGAGGCTAAATTGTGAATTTTTATAGAAATTGGTCAAAAGCCTAGTTGGAGGTTATTGGTGGCCATTTTTAGGTGTCTATAGTTTTCCCCTATTTGGGAAGGCATTACAAGCTATAAGCATAGTAACATATTCTCAAAGATTAAAAAGGTCTTGCATGCCTACAACTTCAACGATAATTGATAAACTATATAATGCCTCCTCGAGGGAACAATTGGCACAATTAGGTTAACAAATGGTCCCTTGAAAGAAAGAAGTGAATGAGGGGACAAAAAATAGGAAGATGATGGGGTTAGAACACAGTGGTTTTGAAAATTTAATCAAAATCATTGAAAATGCAAGTGGTATGGTGTACAATGGTTTGCCCAAAGTTGGTTATAAGCATTGTACTCTAATAGTGGCAACATGGTATGATAACACAATGATTTGCCCAAAGGTAGTTATAATTAGTAAAAATATTGAGCTACCCCAGTTAGGACAGATAAACAAGATGACGACATGCCCCTATTTGGGAAAAAAAAAAGTAAATCTAGTGATAACATAATGATTTTCCTAAAGGTGGTTATAATCATTGAGAAATGTAGGTGGGATGGTGTCTAAAGTGATAGGCTGATGATGATGATAACTTGACATAGATGCTAATGATGAATTGGGACAAACTAATGATAGGGAGATGCTCATATGAATTACCAAAGGTTGAAATTATTTCATGGTTTATTAATCTATTTGGGATATGATTGGGATGTCACTAATTCTAGTGCCAAGGAGATATTGATGCTAACCTTGCTGAGTAGAATTTTTGAAGCTAATTTTTTTTAGAACTATGTAACATGCATTATGATAGAACACCATGAGGATTGGGCCAAAATATTCATAAGGACTGACTCCATATTTCTAATTTTCAATGGAAATTAATGCATCAATAATAAAAACCATGATACCAATGTAAACATATGAATATGGATGGATTTAAGTATAAAGCATAATGAATCACCCAATGAATGCACATAGATTGAATCAAGGCAAAAGTGCTAAAGGAAAATAAACAAGCACACAAATGATAAATAAATAAATGAGCAAATAAACAAACAAACAAACAAATAACAATTAGTCTAAATGGTTAATATAAATAACATGATTTAAACTAGACAAACATTGCCCCTAAAAAATAGGTGATAACTTAGCAAACAACTTTATTGGGGGTATATAAGAAAAGGAAGGGGTGGATGAGCTATCTATATATGTGCTAGGTAAGTGGATGCTACCTACATAGTTCTATTGATGTAATATTAAACAAAAACATCAAGCCAAATGTATTTCTCCCAAGAAAATGGGAAGAAAATGATTACTAATGAAAACAAACATGATGGTTGTGATAGAATAATAGGAATGAACTCACAAAATGGCAAGGGCATAGGAGAAAATACCCAAAAAGATGGGGAAACTAAGTGACAAGTGATTTTCTTGTAACTTAGTAAGGGTTACCAAAATCCTTAAGGCAAAGAAGTGAAAAATATTTTTGGTTTTTCTAATGATTTTACAAATGTTTTTGGAATTTTTGAATATCTCAACTCAATCAAGAATGATGAGATATTAAATGGTCCAAGATCACAAAATGGTAAGAGCGTTACTTAAGATGCTCAAAAAATGGCAAGAGTGTGGCTTAGGTTGCTCAAAAAATGGTGAGAATCTAGCTTTGGGTGACTGAGTTGACCTTAATAAGTATCAATCATTGCTTACATAGTCCCAAAATAGGGCCTGAAGTCAATGCAGTTCCACCTTTTAGTAGGGGAATTTGACTAGTATAGCAGTGAATTCAAACAAAATAGGTACAATTAGTATAAAGGCACAATATGGCAAGTTGGTACATCAAAGCATGATAAACAAGTGTTGTGTTTATAACTAGGAAACAACAACATAGATCAATGATACTAATTTTTCCATATTTAGTTATAATTAGTAACAAGACTAGTGAGACACTGATCTGGCCATAGGCAGTTATAATTAAGCATACTTGGTATAGAGAATGAAACAAGAAATGAAGGATGCAACTACTAAACTATTATCTTACTATTCCAAAATACTACCTCTATCTAGAATATGTGAAACAACTATTGAAACTAAATCTAGATCCTTTTACTGATTGTGAATGGAACCAAATGGAATGGAACCAAGGTCATAAGGCTAGGTAGGGAGGGATAAATCAACTCAATTTATGGGGAAGGTATGGTAAAATAGATAGGCGATAAGAAAAAGTGATAGGTTGGTAGGATGATAATATGGTAAAATGGTATAGTACAAAGAAGATTGATAAATTGATACAACTTGAAATGGTCCTTATAGACAATACACCAAGTTACTCAAGCATAGTACCACTTGAGATGAATAATGTTAATTGGCTCATCAAGTTCATGTCCATCTGGTATGGCAAGCCTATATAATCCTATTTTAAAGTTTATCATAATGATGAAAGGACCCACCCAGTTGGGTTTGAACTAACCTTTATGTTTCTTTTCAACCATGGTATTCTTTTGGTTTTATTTAAGGACAAGATCACCAATTTCAAATTATCTATGTTTTATGCACCGATTATAGTGGCCTCAAATTCAGTTCTAATAGGCACAAATATTTTTCACCACATCCATGTATTTCTCATCAAGTAACTCTAGTTCTTGCAGGATAAATACTAGATAGTCATTGTCATCCAGGACATGCTTGAAAGAGATGCATAGAGAAGGAAGCTTAACCTCAATGGAAAGAATGGCCTTAATACCATAAACAAGTGAATATGGAGTGGAACTTGTGAGTGTATAGTGATTGGTATGGTATTGCCAAAGGGTGCATAATATCTAAATGTTCCAATCATGACCAACATCATTGATAATTTTTTTGAGAATGTTAACAATGGTTTTGTTTGATGCTTTGGCCTAACCATTACCTTTAGGGTAATATGTCATGGCAAAATGTTATGTGATGTTGTGTTTGGCACATATATTTTTGACATCCTTATTATTAATTGATACTCTATTATCATATATAATGTCAGAAGGGATACCATAGTGGCAAATGAGATGATTGAAAATGAACTTGGAAATTTGCGTTATAGTCATGTAAGTGAGGGGTATATCTTCAACCCACTTAGTGAAATATTTGATGGTGGTAAGGATATGTTTATGACCATTGGATGAGGTTTGATTGATCTTATCAATGAGGTCGAGGCCCCATGTAGTAAATGGCCATGGTGTCAACATTGGTTTCAGATTCTTGGCTAAGGCATGGATGAGATTGGCATACCATTGACACTTATCACACTTTTTTACATATGCAGTTGCATCTACATCCATTATGGGCCAATAATAACCAATATGAAAGAGGTTTTTGGATAGGACTACTCCATTGGTGTGGTCTCCACATACTCCTTTATGAACTTCTCATAACACTAGTGTAGATTCTACCAAAGTTAAATAATGAAGCAGAGTTTCATCAAAACTATGATGGTAAAGGGTGGATCCAAGTAAGGTATAACATGTGATTTGGTGGATGAAGTCTTTGGTTTGTTTTTGGGATAGGTCAGGTGGTATAACTTGGTCTTGTAGGTAGTTGTAAATGTTTGAGTACTAGATAGAGATAGGACTAATAATATCACAAATCATCATGGTAGTTGAAGTTTTATGAGATAATGCTAACAAATTCTTGATGAAGAACTTATACTCTTTATCTATGTACATTTTTAAAATCAAAGATCTAATAGTTGTCATAGCATCTGTGGTTCTATTACTTGCCCTTGGTATATGTTCAAATTAGATGTTTGTAATCTACTGCTTGAGAGTGTCAACCATGGCCTTATATGAAACCAGCTTATCATCTTTTGTCTAGAAGTGGTCTATAACCTAGTTGATTATTAACTAAGAATCACCATAAATCTTGAGATGAGATATGTTCCATTTGGTGAAGCCATACAATAAGTGCTTCATATTCAGCCATGTTGTTGGTACAAGGAAAGCTAATCTTGAATTATTTAGGGATTAGATCCCCCTGCGTAATCCATGTAAAGTAAATGATCCATCAAAATACATCTTCCATTACTAATCCCCAAAAGGTTTGTCAATGATGGTCATTATGGATTCATCAGGAAATTGGAATGTTAATGGTGTTGTATCAATAAGTTGATCTGTAATAACTTGTCCCTTAATAGCTTTTGGTTGACATACTCAATATCAAACTCACTCAGAAGCATGATCCACTTAGCCATATGGCCTTGTAAAGATACTTTAAATAGTAGATACTTGAGTGGATAAAAATTATAAATAATCATGGTCTTATTGTTTAACATGTAATGGCATAGTTTTTGGGCTGCAAAGACCATGGATAAATAGGCTTTTTCTATAGGCATATAATTGTGTTCATACATGACCAGTATACGGCTTTAATAGTACATGGAATTTTCATTTCATTTATCATCATGTTGAGCCAAAAGTACCCCAAGACATTTTCAGTAATGGATAAATACAACAAGAATGGATTTATTGACATAAGAGGCAATAAAATAGGTGGATTTGCTAGATATTCCTTTAGCTACTGAAAAGTTGTTTGGTAGTGATCATCCTAGTGAAATATGACTCTTTTATTTAGAAGATGTGTAAAAGGATGGGATTTATTATCAAATTATGATTTAAAGTATCAGATAGATTAGATTTTAATCTAAAAACTATGGAGTTGCTTTAAATTAGTTGGTGGTTTCATCTTTGTTATGGATTGTACTTTGGCTAGATTGACTTCAATACCTTGACAAGACACAATTAAGCCAAATAATTTTATTGATGTTACTCTAGAAACACAATTCTTAATATTAAGTCTAACTTTATACTCATGTAATCTTTCAAATATTCTATGTAACACTGCTAGATGATCGGCCTTGGTCTTTGATTTGCTAAGAATGTCATTGACATAATCTTTGATAATGGCATGCATCATATCATGAAATATGATAGTCATGGCTCTTTGATAAATAGCCCCTACATTCTTAAGACCAAATGGCATAACTTGATAATATAATGTTCCTCATGGAATAGTGAATATTCTTTTGTACTAGTCTTCTAGTGTTATCCTGATCTGGTTGTACCCTAATATGCCATCCATTAATGAAAGCATTTCATAATCCATTGTGGAGGTGATGATCATGTCAATGTTTGGTAATGGAAAGTCATCCTTAGGGAAATCTTTGTTTATATCATGGAAATTAGTATATATTTTTATTCCTTTTGGATTTTTTATAAATGACACTACATTGAAGATCCACTTTGAATAGTCGATTGACTGAATACATCTTACTTCCAAGACTTTTTCCAACTCTTTCTTCACTAATACAGCATGTAAGGATGCATCTTGTGCAAATTTTGTTTTACTATTTTGGCATTAGGATTGACCATAATGTGGTGCATAACCAAGGTAGGGTCAAAACTTGACATGTCAGAATATGCCCATGCAAAAATATCTACAAATTCCCTCAAAAGGGTTGTAAGGACTTCATGTTCCTTCTTAGTAAGGGAAGCACCTAGCTTGATCCATTTTGGGTCATCTAGGGACCAGATGTTAACCTATGTTGTATCTTCCACTAGAAGGGTTGAACCATCTTCAAGGATAAAGGGTAAAGATTTGAATTGATTATCAATATTAGAGTCCTCTATTAGGACTAGCTCTTCAAGTTCCCCTAGGCATGATGAATCAAGGTCCCCCAATGGAAGGTTTGGCTATGTAACAAAAAATGTTGGAAACTTCTGAAGGATTTGATCAAAATCTTGTTTTTCTTCAAAACTGAACTTAGACTCATAGACAAGTTCATCATTGGTGGTCTTCTGAGCTATGTTTGAAGAAGATTGAACACCCCCATCTAATGGTGCCTAAAATAGGTTTTCACCACTAGAATGGCCTTTTTATTTACTTTTTCCCTAGTCAAAAAACACCTCAAAGAATTTTTCACTTTAAGATCTCAATTTTTTAATTATTTGCTTTTGGCTAAGGGTGTTCACCCACTCTCCAAAATAGGCTTCACAATCTAACTTGATTGAGAACCCTGATTTATGGTCCCCCAACAAAACATTGTCTCTAAAATTGAGAAAATCATAGAAAGCATCATCATTTTGGAACTCATCAATTGACACATTGGACTCTTTTTGGTCCCTATCTATCATTTGGGTATAATATAATGGTAGTGGGTTGTGATGAATGATTGGTTTAAAGGTACAAACAAAATGAGTATTAAATAGGTTGTTCTCAGCTAGGTCATCAAAAAGGCTATGATCAGACTTTGCTTCACTACCAGCATCCTCATCACTATTTGATGATGATGGAACATGATTAAGGTATATAGGGTCATTCCCAGGTGGTTTAAATCCAACTCCATAGGGCCCTTTGTATTTAATTATGTAAATTGGCTAAATTTTTCCTCGTTGGTTTGGTCTAAGGCCTCCTCCTTCATAGTCCTAATTCTTCATGATCCTATTGGTAATAGGATATTTTGAATTTTCATAACAATCAGCCTGCTTGTCATTATACAACCATGATTCATCCCCTTCAAGAGGGTTTAGTTCTAGGCCAGATGTTGGTATAAATATGAAAGGTCCTTTACCTTTTCCATTTTATTGCCATTCTGGATGAAATGGCTTGGATTTAGGTCTTCTAAAGGATTTTGGATTCTATGGAAGGTTGGCGATATGAAAGGTATCATAGGTTAAATACTCTCTTGGGCCATTAGATGAGATGGTATAATGATTGGATATCTCAGGAGATGGTATGTGAGAAAGGGGATTGAGGGTATTAATATCAATGTGATTATCCTCTAGTAAATCAAGGAGTATATCCTTTCCCTTATCTTTCTTGGTTATTGGATTCATGCCAAAACAATAGTTATAACTCTTGAATTTGACCTC
The DNA here is from genome assembly GCA_037957365.1 of Torreya grandis. NCBI lineage: Eukaryota > Viridiplantae > Streptophyta > Pinopsida > Cupressales > Taxaceae > Torreya > Torreya grandis. The sequence goes on along the minus strand of JARHVA010005449.1, from coordinate 365,956 downwards.
TAAGTGTTTGTAGTGCTTGTACAGATGTAATTCTCCTAGTATAAAAACTTCCATCCCTGAATGGGATAACCTGATACATTGGTGTAATGTTGATGGGACTACACTAATTTCATATAACCAAGGTCTTCCCAAAATCATATTATATGACAAATCAAGATCTATCACATGGCAAAGTGTATCATCAGTAAAGGGCCTTAGGATAACTAGTAAATAGATGGTGCCTTATGATTATCATTCCTCATTATCATAGGCTTTGATAGTTATGGTATTTGCTTGAAGATTTACCATTGTGTACCCAATAAGCTTGGTGAACTTTAGAGACACTATGTTTAGACTAGATCCATTGTCTATAAGGACATGTTTCACTTTGTACCACTTTATGAAAACTTCAATGTACATAGGATTATTATGCAATGGGCGAAGGGATGACATATCACTTTGGTTGAAAGTGACTTGTTGTGCTAGAGCTAGGTGTCCAACCAAACCTTAAAATTTGTTAGAGGGTATGTCACTTGAAACTATAGATTGTCTAAGGAACTCATTCAAAATATCCTTGTGTATTGTTGACATATGCAACAAATATAAAATGGATATTTGTGTGGGCATCTTTTTCAATTTTTATACAATGTCAAACTTCTTCTCTTGGTTAGTGTAAAATGGCTTGTTCTGAGGTAAAATGGATAGTAGGGTGATGGGTGAAGTGGTAGATGGATGTGGGCATGGGATGGTAATATTTAACCTCCAAATTTTGATTGGATAATTGGGATTAAATATAAGACCATGATTTCTAACAAATGCTAGTGATGGTGGGGGACCAGATAGGATAAGTCTCAAATGTTGGTACACTTATGCATGGTCACAAGGCAATGATGATTTATTGGTATAGGGTCCAAAATTAGTAATCCTTACTTGTTAGTATGATTTTATGTAGTCTCAGGTCAAGGAAGCATTATCAAAGTGAGTTGGTGGATTGGTATTATTAAGTAAAGGTCTTGATGGATTGGTATTTGGTCTCAGATTGATAAAAATGGTGTTAACATGACCTCCTACAATACGACCTATAACTTTGTTGTAGTCATGTGAAACTACATGGTAGATCTATTGGTTGTTACCATTTTGACCTTGGTTATATCCATTGTTTAGAGATTGTTATTTCTATTGTTGGTGATTCTGTTTATTCTATTGGGTTTGGCCTTGGTTATTTAAACTATTATTGTTAGTGTTGTATTGTCTATTATTTTTATTTTTCTTGGTTGTTATGTGTTAGGGAAAGGGGTTTTGATAGATTCCAAGGGTCTAATTAGAAGTGGAATCACCACCATCCAATGTTATCTCCCATTCTTTAACATATTCTGAATGAAATGTTTAATTTTCACACAATGGCATAAATTATGTACGTTAACCTGATGATATTCATAGAATTCATTTTGGTGGTACCAGTTAGGATAAGGGATGCCCTAAGGATAATGTTTTGATATAGGCCAACTAATTAGATTAGTGGTGGTGATATTATGAAACATAGATTCAGTAGGCTGTCCAAGGTCACTAAAAACATGATGAGTAGGAACTATTCTCCTTGGAGGAGGATCTTATAATGGAAAAGGTTGTTGAATTTGTTGTGTGGGCTTGGGCTATTATGATTGTTGCATTTACTAAAAAGGTTGGGGGTTTAGGAGTTAGTTAAATATGATAAATGGGTTGAGTAGATGGTGTTTTCACCATTTGGACATGATGTGACTTAGTTACTCCATTTCCAACAACATTTTTGTTATAGTTGAATTGCCTTAGTCTATCATTATTATTGGCCTATGCTAGTTGTGACACTTATGATTGGACTTGATGCTAGTTTTGGTCATTTCCTGAATTGGTAATTTGATTTTGATTGAATGAAGTAAGATTCATCATCCCTTTGTTAATAAGGTCTTACTCAATCAATAAACTTTATCGATGATTTCCTTACAGGTATGCACACACTATAGTTCTAGATGATAGGATATCTCACTGTGTAAATATTTAGTAAACACAAAGGCTAATTATTTATTTGGTAAAATTTAGGTGAATCAATTTGAAAGGGCTCTCTATCACTATAGATAACTTGAAAATATCTCACTAGCCTTCTGCTTCACTTGCATCAAGTTGACCAAAGAAATCTCATGTTTGAGATTGTATGAAAAGTGTTGCATAAACTTGTCTGAAAGATCATCAAAATTAGATATTAAATTTTTAGGCAACTTTAAAAACAACTCCAAGGCTTGTCTTACTATACTTCTTGGGAACAACATCAAAAGGTATATGTCACTATATGCCACTGGTTGGCATGCCACAAAGAACTCTATCAAATGGGCTTTGGGGTCACCTTTCCCCTTGTATTTATCAAATTTCAGTGGTTCATATCCTGGAGGAAATGGTATCTATAAGTACTCCATGTTAAATGGATAAAAACACATGCCATATAAATTAAACATCTATCTATTTCATAGATTGGATGGTAGCAATCACATCCTTAATTTGTTGTAATTTTTGGGCTAAGAAACTAGAAGGAATATTGGTTTGGGTAGATGGTGAGGTGGTCACAAGTGGATAACTTTGAATAGGTTATGATAGAGGTATTTATTGGAATACATTGGTTTGGTTGGGAAATGGACCAAGAATATGCATATATGGATTAGGGTTCAATTATTGGAATTACACATATTGTGACGTGATATTCTAGTTTGGGTTAGGTAAGTAGGTCTGAGTTTGGGGATGTTGAGGTTGGGATGGAGGGATATGGCTATACTATGCCTATTGGGGATGAGTAAAGACCTAATATTGAATAATGAAACCTTGTTGTTGAGGGGGCACTTATGAACCAAGACCCTATCATTGAACTAGTGTGACATTATATACAAAAGGCAAAGGTTGCCTGATTAGTACTTGAGGAACATTAGAACATCTAGGTTACACAAATATTTGGTGGGAAGTTGATGCATATTGGAGATTCAACATCTATCACTGACCAATAGTTGAATGTTATTGATCAGACATCATTTAGCTTTGAATTGGTATATTGGTTTGTGAGGAAAGAGGTATGTTCACTACTACTTGATGAGGTAGAACATTGGTTGCCCCTGTTGAGGTGGAAATATATTCTACCTATGCTACATCAGTATGTTGGATTGTGCCTATTGTTATGGAATATTACTCATTGCCTATTGGGTAAGATTCATCACATTTTTTTGTTGAGGCATCACATTGGTCATCAATTGAATTCCTAATCCTATTAGTTGACCACTTGAAGAAGCAACTAGTTGAGGATTAGTGGTAGTAGTTTGAGTTTGGGATGTAGAAACTCCTACTCCTTGATTTAGATAACCAATCATGGTGTTAACTAAAGGTAAATTTTTTTGTGTATTAGTTTTCTATATACTTACGCCACTTTGGTTTGGATTGGACATTTCTTGAACATTGTCCACTATGTTTTGCTCAATGTTATGCATAGAATTAGAAGACACTTTTTTGATGGTTGACACATGAAATAAGTTATCAACCAAAGTGTTTTATGTAAAGGCTATACCCTAATTTTTTGAACTATTCAATTCTATTAGCACTCCTATTGAAGGAACTATATCTATGAGAGGTTTATTGGACATGGTCATTTGGTTAAAATTCCATGCTAGGCTCAAGTATGTTTGGTATGCTATCTACATTTGTACAAAGTGATCCTCTATGAGGTTCTTGCCTTTGACAAACATATTAAGGTACTAATATGAAATTTGGACTAGAGCTAAAGGGTTTCTAGAAGAAGCCTACTGGTTATAAATTATGTTGTGAGGCATTATTACTAGATTTGATAAGTTTTCATGGGGGAAGTCTTATATAAACTTAGCCCCTACTTTGATAGCTCTAATAAATATTTCATCCTTATTTTCCAACAAGTGATGCTCAAATAGATAAAGATCATACATGGATGGTGTAGTAACATAGTACAATTTTTGAAGAACTGGTTCTTCAACTATAGGTATTAAAGCTAGATATTGCTCTATTTGTTATTGATCTTGCTTTAAGTAAGGAAGTGTGTTTACCAAATAATGAGCCAATGGGTCTTAGTTTTGTCCCCCTATTTGAGTGTTATAAGATGGATAAGAATCCATCTCATAATCAACATTATCTACATAGGGGTGTTTCTACCTCAAATTTACTTTTCAGACTTAAGAAAAAGAAACTAAAAGAAATTAATGGACAAGGCTTGGGAAGTACCTGGACTAAAGATTGCGCACCGTAAATCCAGACGCTTGTGAGCACTCCTCTTTGGCTGTGGAGGAATGACACCTGCAAGAAAAAAGGAACTTGGACAAGAAAATGTTAGAGGGATGGGCAGTGGGTTGCCAAGCAAAAGCTTGTTCCCAGAAGTGTAAAAACTTCCTTAAGGGAGGTCAACCCACTGTTTGATAAAGATAAATGACTGATAAAAAGACAGAATGCCAGAATATAGAAGTGACAAAGAAATTAGAAAGGAAAGAAGAAAACAAGATGATTACCTGAAGGAGCTGTTGGGCTGAAGACAGTCGCCGAGGTCGGAAATATCACCGGTGTCGGTTATCTTATCTGCCGGCATCGGCTATCCTACCGACGTCGGTCAGAGTTGTGGCCTATAGTCGGGTCTGAGTTGCTTTCTGGACTGTGGACAGGTCTGAGACTGAACGGGGACAAGTTTGGATGGATTGGGGAGTGGTCTGGTTCAGGTTGGGTGCCTGATGCAAGGTCTTCTTGGCAGAGGGATGAGAAAGTTGTCTGTGATTGGAAAAAGAGAGGAGGATTCACAGAGGACAGGGCCTGAGAAGGCTTTGCAGCCTCTCAGGAGGAAGGACAGAGGGAGCAGGAGACAGCAAATAGGATAGATTACTGAATACTAAACAAATGAAATAAAAAAACCAGACTTGCTTACCTTTTAGCTTGCTGAATGAAGAGAGGAGAAGATGTTGTCGAAGCCACAGAAGACTTGTTGCAAGAAGAGAATACCTGATCCAGAGCCTTTTCACCTATTGCTGCTATTGCACGAGGTCAAGACAGAGGAGAGACGAAAGCCAAAGCGCCGAGAGAAGTCTGTTTTCGAGCTCAAGAGTCCAGGGGCTACAACGGATGCAGAAAGGGATAATGAAGGCTGCCGATGCCGGTAGTTTCACCGACGTCGGCTGAAGGGTCGCCGACGTCGGTGGTCGCAGGATGAGCACAGAGGCTAAAAATAGCCTCTGCCCATTCTTGCACGCCGCCGGGCGAGGGGTCATGGGAAGAACGGTCACGAGGATGCCAAAATGGGCGTGGGGGGATATAATGGAGAGATTTGGCCTAATAAATGCTAGGGGGAAGGTGGAGGGATTCAAGGGAGGATCCAAGGTGGCAAGGGTAGGGTGGAAAGGGGGCCTTATTTAATTAAAAATAGATGTTTATTTCCAATTAATAAGACTTAGGTGAGTTAGGGACCAAGGAGGACTAGGAGGGAGAAAGGACCAAGGGGGAGAACCAAGGTGCAGACACGTTTGCGGTGTCTACATTTGCCCCTTTTTGTCTTGTTGGATGTTCTAGATGAACTGCAAGACAAAAACAGGAGTTGGTTGCCCCAGAAAAAGGATGAGGTGTTCCCCCCTCAAAGTGATAGTCGAGAGAAGGGAACCGAAGATCGAGTGTCGATTTGATAGAGAAATGGATAGAAGAGAGTGAGTGAAAATGCTGCCATAGTCGTGATTGCGCGTAGTCCACTTCACGAGAGGGTCAGGTCAAATTGTCGCATGTCGAGGGTCAAGGAGTGCCAAAATTGAAGTAACCGAGCCCCAGCATTTAGTCATCTGCTGATCGGGTCACTCAATCTAAGCTGAAGCTCCAAATGGTCGTCGTGTCCCAGGTATCCAGGGCTCAAGAAGTGCTCCCAAAAACACAAAAAAGGCCACAAGTAGTAGGGATCAACTGGCTCGCGATCCTATACTTGCGAAGGGTCAAAAATAGTTTGCAGACAATTCTGCTAACCAGCCATGGAATAGCATACACGCAAAAACAACCAAGGCAACATTGGCTTGGAAGAAGGTCAAAGAAGATACGCATGATCTCCAATGGTCATGGGTCGATGGATGGATGGATGAAAGGATGCGGCCGAGCTAACCCCAGAAGACCCCATGTCAACTGAGTGCTGCCTACATAGCCCCTGTGGTAGGGGCCTCAGGCCGATGTAGTTCTCCCTAAAAGGGAGGAAGGGTCAGAGGGATTGATTGGTCTTGGTCAAAGTCGATGATTGGTCTTGGTCAAAGTCGATGATTGGTCTTGGTCAAAGGTCTTGGTCAAAGGTCACGAAGTTGGGTGTGATAAGAGTCAAAGAAGAGAAGGTTTGTCCATCATAGAGACGAACAAAAGGGGGTGGTCGAGCTAACCTCAGAAGATGCGGTATCTGAGTGCTGCCTACATAGCCCTGGTCATAGGGCCTCAGACCAATGTAGTTCGGACAAATTGAGAAGATTGGTCGATGATGAGCTTGGTTGAGCGTCGAAATGACGAGGGGAAGATGAGGATAAAAGGATGCTACAGATAGTGTATTCTATAGAATTGGTCGAGAGTCTTTCATCCCTAGCAAGTTTCCATAGTCGTGATGGATGTATGCTAAAAATGAATGGAGGGTCTATTTATGCTTCAGCAAGTATTGGTTTATGCTTAACATAAATTGGGTCTGGTCGGTAGTTTCCATGTGTATTGGTGTCCATAGAAACTATGTGAAATGGTCTAGGATGATGCCTGATGTCATGTTGAAAGTGTCGAGGTTGGGTTGGAAAATGTTGAAGTTGGTTTGGTTTAAGGATGAGTCGACAATTGAGTCGACAAGAGATGTGGCCAAAGCGTGATCAAAGTGTGGAGAAAAGGTGAAAGGCAAATCGCTCTTTCATTGACAAGGACCAGAAAGGAAGCATAGATAGGGGTTATAAGAACAAAAGCCCCATTCATGCATTACGTCGTTGACCAGTATGGAGTTAGAACGGTAATCGAATCACTTTGACATTAAAGTGAGCTCGAAGTCCCTTGAGCAGGTGATAGGAGGAGGATAGGGTAACCCAATTTAAGAGCAGGAATAACCTTGCCCCTTTTATAGGAGACCCTGAGACAACTACAAGCCAATGTCCGTGACTCTTTTTTTTTTTTTTTTTTTTGCGCAGACTGATCAATGCGGGAAGCCTGCATAGAGATGTCATTTGATGGAATGGTCATGTTGCAAAGCTGATCAATGTGGGAAGCTTATAAAATAGTGCTATTTATTTCCAGATTAGTCATAGCCATCCTTCGAGGGAGTGGTCTTATATTTTTGCTTAAAATGTTTGATAAGTTGGCCTAGCTGTCCTTCAAGGGATCAGTCTAGTAATACAGCAATGATAGTACAGCTGTCCTTCGAGGGATCAGTCTGTCTTTTTGATTTTGACTTGATTTAGTGACCATGGATATGTTTTGACATCTTGACTTGTATTTATTGATAGGAATTTGAGTCACGGACAAGACTGTAGAAGCTCAAGGACGCCCCTTTTTATTAGGACAAAGCATCCATGCATCCTAAAAGGGTTGTAGAGGACTTGTTAAAGGGGAATAGGGTTGAAAGGAATGAGGATTAAGAGGATGAGGAGTGCTCAAGGGACGAGCTCAAGTAAAATGTCAAGTGATCGAGCACTCGACTAATAGAAGAAAGGTCAAAGATGCAATGCATTAAGAGGCTCAGGTTCTGGCCGTCCGTCGAGGGAAGACAGACGATAAGTCCCTGACCCATACTTGTGCGTGATGATAAAAGGTCCAAGCCAATTGGGGGTGAATTTGCCTCATTTACTTCGCTCCATATTGGTCACGTGCTGATTCTCTTTGAGGATGAGGTCTCCGATGTTGAAATCTCGTTCTCGCAGATTTTTGTCGTAGGCCCGCTTTATGCGACTTTGGTAGACATGGAGATGATTAAGGGCAGCAAGACGGCGCTCGTCGAGTAACTCAAGTTGAGCTAGGCGATCTTGATGAAAGTCATCGTTGGAGAGAATGTCATGCAGGGAGATGCGGAGAGACGGGATCTGTACTTCGAGAGGTAAGACAGCCTCTATTCTGTACACGAGAGAGAAGGGAGTAGCACCCGTAGAGGTTCGGATGCTAGTGCGGTAGGCCCACAAAGCGAAGGGAATATGAACGTGCCAATCCCTTCCTGTATCGTCGACCACCTTCATGAGAATTTTGGTGAGAATTTTGTTGGAAGCCTCGGCCTGCCCATTTACTTGTGGGTAGTAAGGCGAAGAAAAGCTGAGTTTGATGCCAAATGAGTCGCATAGTTTTTGGACAGTCTTGTTTTTGAAGGACTTGCCATTGTCGGTGATGATTTTGTGAGGGACACCGAAATGACAGATGATGTGGCTGCGGATGAAGTCGACGATTTTGTCAACTTTTGTGGAGACAAGAGGAATGGCTTCCACCCACTTGGTGAAATACTCAGTGGCAGTGATGATGGCTTGATGACAAAGAGACAAGTGAGGGTTGATCTCACCGATGAGATCTAAGCCCCACTGAGAGAAAGGCCAAAAATCCTGAGAGACTTGCAAGGCGTGGCTGGGGAGATGAAGTAGGTTAGAGTGCTGCTGACACTTGATGCAATGCCGAACATAATCGCTACAGTCTTGATGAAGGGTGGGCCAATAATAACCCAGGCGAAGGATGCGTTTGGCAACTGAGTTTCCACTGAAGTGTCCACCACAAATCCCGTCATGGACTTGCTTTACGGCATGAGAAGCTTCAGCGGAGGTTAGACAGCGAAGGAGGAGGCCGTCAAAGCCTCGCTTATAGAGAAGGCCCCCTAGCATGGTATAGCGAGTTGTGCACTTGATGAAAGCTCGCCGCGCATTGCTAGAGAGGTTGGGAGGAGTGACAGAAAGAGACAAGTAGTCCACGAGTTGCTTATACCAGTCATCTTGTGGGCTAGAATTGATAGTGTTGATATGGTCGATGTGAGGAGAGATGTATGAAGGCAAAGGTACACGATGCACTGTGACAAAAAGGCAGGATGATGATGATGATGAAGATGGGATGTGCGAAGCAAGAGAAGCCATGGTGTCGGCAAACTTGTTCATAGAGCGTGGAACAGTCTGCAAGAGGTAATGGTCGAAAGATGCCAAAAGAAGGTCAGCACGATTCTTATACCTTTGTAAAACTTTGTTTTTACAGAGATATGAACCGTTAACTTGATTAACGACGAGCTGCGAGTCGCCGAAGATGTTGATAGACTTGATGTGGAGGGAAAGGGCAGTCTGAAGTCCCAAAATTAAGGCCTCATATTAGGCCATATTATTGGTACAATCAAAGTCAAGCTTGAAAGATAGAGGCATGGGCTCCCCTTCGAGTGGGATGAGGATGACCCCCGCACCCCCACCGAGTTGACATTTGGAGCCGTCAAAGAACATGGTCATCTGGTAGACGGTGTCATCGGTGGAAAGGGTGGTGATAGACTCATCAGGGAACTCACAGTGTGAAGGTTGGTTGTCAGGAAGAGGGGCATCTGCCAGTTGGTCAGTAATGGTTTGCCCCTTGATAGATTTCTGTTGGATGAATTCGAAGTCAAACTCAGCAAGCAGCATGAGCCACCGAGCCATACATTGATTCTGATATGGCTTGGAGTGCATGTACTTGAGAGGGTCGGTGTGAGTGACGACAAAGGTTTTATGGTTGAGAAGATAGTGGCGGAGCTTGGTAGCGGAAAAGACTAATGCCAAACAGAGTTTCTCGGTATGAGTATACCGAGTTTCATAGTCGACTAGTGTTCGGCTGATGTAGTAAACCGCTTGCTCGAGATGATGCTCGTCTCGGTGCGCGATCATGGCACCTAACGAATGGTCGGTAGCAGAGATATAAAGGTAGAAGGGTTGGTCGTCCTTAGGTGGAATGAGGACTGGTGGAGAGACCAGATAGCCTTTGAGGGCTTCAAAAGCCTCTTGACAGCCCTTATCCCATTTAAAGGAGACGTCCTTCTTAAGGAGGTGATGAAAAGGTTGGCAGCGGTCCGAAAGCTGCGAGATGAAACGACGAATGGACTGGAGCTTCCCTTGGAGACTGCGAAGCTGCTTGAGATTGGTCGGGGGCGGCATTTCGAGGATAGCGCGGATCTTGGCGGGATCTATCTCGATGCCATGGAAGGAAATGATGAAGCCGAGAAGATTGCCTGAGAGGACCCCAAAGACGCACTTCTTGGGGTTGAGGCGGACATTGTATTGCAGAAGATGAGAGAAGATGATTGTGAGAATGGTCAAGTGGTCGCGGTGAAGCTTGGACTTGCCGAGAAGGTCATCCACATAGTCCTCCATGATTTTGTGGAGGAGATCGTGGAAAATGTAGGTCATGGCGCACTGATATGTGGCACCAGCATTTTTCAGGCCGAAAGGCATGACTCGATAGCAGAAAGTCCCCCATGGGGTGATAAAGGTAGTCTTGTGCTGGTCTTCCAGTGCAATCAGGATTTGATTGTATCTTGAAAACCCGTCCATAAGAGATAGCATCTCATGGCCGGCCGTGAGATCAACAAGCTGGTCAATGTTAGGGAGAGGAAAGTCATCTTTGGGACAGGCTAGGTTAAGGTCGCGATAGTCCGTGCAGATCCGAATCCCCCTAGTTGCTTTAGTAACTGGGACGATGTTAGAGACCCACTGTAGATAATCGATGGGTTGGATGAAGGAGACAGAAAGAAGGCGCTGAAGCTCCTCTTTGACAAGAAGCGCAACGCGAGGATGCATCTTTCGAAGCTTCTACCTAACAGGCTTAGCCTCTGGTTTGGTGACAATGTTATGGGTAGCAATGATGGGGTCGATGCCAGGCATGTCGCTGTAAGTCCAGGCAAAGGCCTTGCTATGGTTGGAAAGGAATTGGGCATAGTCAAGCTGCTCTTGAGCGTCTAAAGATTGGCCAATCTTTAAGACGTGAGGAACATCGAAAGAAGAAGGGAGGTTGATGTCAATAGTGGATTCATTTAACATAACCTGGGTCTCAGAAGGGAGGAAACGCTGGATGAAAGAGTCATCGGCACCCATGTAGGAAAGGATGGCGTCATCGTCAACGCAGTGGACAGTGTGAATGGTTGCCGACTCATCCTCTACCATGCTAGGAAAGATGAGAGGGAGAGACCTGGGCACCCCATTGAGCTGATAGGTCAGGGGTTCCAGGCGGATGGTGTTTATGGAAAAAAAAACTAGGAAGGATGGAAACCATCGACTCCGTAGGTGACGAAGGAGAAATGGGCGAGTCTGGAAGAGATTGGTCAATGGTTGGTTCGGGACAAAGGTCGGAAGGAGCCTGAGTGGGGTCATGATATCCCAGGCCATACCGTTTCTTGGCATCATGATCATTGAGCGGCTCGATGGGCTGATGGGAGCCCTGCTCATAACGTCCGAAACCAAAACCCTTCCATGCACACCTGTGAAGGTAAGTGTGTGCAAAGGCAGGGTTGCCAAGAAATGAGAAATCAGATGTGAAAGGTTGGGGTGAAGAGAGGGAAGTGCCATTGGTAGGAGCTTGATTAAGCCCCCCCATAGACAAAGTTGGTTTGGAAGTGAGGAGGACCATAAGGTACGACCGTCCCAATTCGATGGTTGTAATTAAGACTGAGGTGAAGGCGTCCATACTCTTGCAGAGTTTGGAACATGTCGAGGGTCAACAAGCGATATTCCCCAAGTGATAGTCATTGGAAGATGTCTTCCATGGGGTCTTTGGTCGGCGCCTGAAGAGGAGGGGTGAGGGCAACCACCGATTGCGAACTGGTCGAAGCTTCTGCGGATGGAGGCGGTGCTGGAGTTGACGGCTTGATGGGAATGAGGACGTCATTAGGACGGTAGGTGGTGTTGCAAGTCTTGAAGGGTGAAGGGTCAGCGGGGATGGTGTGGACTTGCCCGTCATGCTTGAACTTCACACAACGGTGTAGGGGGAGGGTATACAGGCCATGGCACAGATCCAAGGTCGGCCCAGTAGAAGGTTGTATTGAAACTCTCCTTCGATGATATAAAAGAGCTCCGGGACTGTGCGTGGGCCTACGCGAATGTGGAGGATGACTGTGCCAATGGTCGTGGCGGTGGTGTCATTGAAAGAGCGTAAGATCGCGTCAGTTTTGGAGACGCAGTTCTTGGGAAGAGCCAGCTGATCAAAGGCGTGGGTAGAAATTATGTTGATGCTAGCGCCGCCGTCGATCATAACGCGTTTAATGCGTGTCCGATCAACATAGGCAGTGATGAAGAGGGCGGCGTCTTGATCTTCTGTGTTAGATGTGGGAATCTCAGAATCACTGAATGTGATGGAAGCGACAGGAGACAAAGAATGGATGAGGGCAGCGAGTGGTTGGGGGTCCTCGGGTTGGACCTCCGCTGCCTGCAAGGCTTGGATAAGGGCTTGACGGTGCTGAGGCAAAGTTTGGATAAGGTCGTAAAGAGACATCTTCACAGGTGTCTGGTGAAGCTGCTTCAGCATGGAGTCGTGAATTGGTCCAGAAGAGGAAGATGAAGAAGGTTGGGACGCACCAAGGATAGAAATTTTAGGCTTGGGCGCAAGGGGTGGCTTGATGAAGGGATAGGTCCAAGGAATGGCAGCTTTTTCCTTGGCCTTGTCCTTTTGCGATCTAGTGGTTATACGGATAGCATTGATTTCGAAAATGGGAGGCGAAGAAGGGGTCATGTTTTGCTGGTGAGATGTTGACGTGTTTGAAGAAGTTGGACAGGAAGGAGTCGGGGTCTGGTCAAGAGTGTCCTCAAGGAGAAGAGTGTCTTTCTCCATATGGCGGCGAATGACAGCCTTGAGGGCACAGCAAGTCTCGGTGTCGTGTCCTGGTGTACGATGATATAAACAAATTTTCGTATCGTCGAACCAGGAGGGCTTGGACCTGAGAGGTTGGAAAGGCTTGATGGGCGGAAGGGTTATGTCGGAAGTCTGGAGAAGTCAGCGCAATATCAATGAGTATGAGCCCAATAGAGGGTCCGTGTTATTTGATATGCGCAAGGTTGGTGACTTTTGCTTAGGCGAGGTTAGAAGAGGTTTCCATACCACCTTATGGGTTGATGGCGCGGTGACAGATGGAGACAGCTCTTTCTTGATGATTGATACTGCCTTTTTAGGAGAGGGACGACTGGAGGTAGGCAGAGGAAGCAAAGGAGGCAATGAGTTTTGGTCGAAGGCCAGAGTGGGAAGGATGCTAGCCAAGGTCGAAGGATGGGGGCCCAAAATGGATGGAAATGGTGACGGAGAAGGAGGCGTTCGTTTCTGTGGTCTGGCAGTCTTCTTCGCCTTGGTTGGAAGACTACTACTGGTCGAGGTCTGGCCTAAGTCCACCTTCACTTGCGGGTGAGTGAGGGAGGAGATAGGACGAATGCCAAATGACTTGATGGGTTTAGACGAGATAGATGCAGGCTTCGGTTTGGACGGGTTTGGTTGAGGTTTGAGAGTCTAGTCTTTGTCAAGAGTCTGACGAGATTCTGCCTTGGGAGGATTAGCGGCATGTGATGAGAGGGCGCAGGTATGTTGAAGGACTTTAAGACGCTCCCACAACACCTGAGGCGTCACTTTCCTCGAAGGGAGAAGTTCGATCTTCTCCACTAACTGGGAAAATGGCTGAGAGGAAGATGTTGATGGTTGTGAGGTTGAAGACGAGATGGGTGTAGTGGTCTCAGACACATGGTGTGGTGAAGTCATGACAGATTTAGATGAAGATGAAGGAGAGACAGGTTCTTCCCTAGGTGGAGAAGAAACCGGGGAGTGAGGCTCCTCCAGCGGGTAAGGGGCAGGGATGACGGTGCCCTCCACTTGCGGCTGAGGAGTAGGAAGGGTCGGGTCCTCCATAGGCTGCAGAAAGGAAGATGGCGAGACTGGAGGTGCTGGTAAGGCCGAGGCGTCCTCCAAGATGAGAGAGGTCAATGGAGAACTAGCTGGGGAGAGAGGCTCGTCCACATGTGACGGACTGATTGATGGACTAACCTCAAGAGGCTGATTGGGGACGAAAGGAGAGACCGTATTGACTGTCCGAATATTGTGCTCATGATTGTCGTCAATTAAGGTCTGGACATTGTTCTGAGTTGGCGGATGATTGGGGAAAGGTTGTTTGAAGATGTCAATGGCCTGATTAGGGGGTGCATTTGGATTGTCTAAGATGAGATCCCCCTTTTCAAGCATGTCTTGTATTATGTTCTTAAAGGTCTTGCAGTTCTCCGTGTCATGGCCCTTAACACGGTGGAAGATGCAGAAGTCTTGCTCCCTATACCACGCGGGGATGGCGTGTGAGGGATCGAATTGCGGAGGAGGTCGGGCTTGAGGGAGATTAAGGACTCCCTGTTTAAGAAGCTTTTCCAGCATAGACGCATATGATTCTCCAAGAGGAGTATATCGTCGCTGCATGTATCTTTGCTGGAATTGCCGAGTAGCACTCTGAGATGTAGAGGGCTCAGGCTGATTGGATGAAGAAGATGAAGGTCTGACAACCACGGCATTAGCTGAAGCCTTGGATTTAGAATTGGATGATGATGGCTTAGCAGAAGAAGAGTCATTGGTCTTAGAGCTGGGATTCTTACTCCGCAACTTGACTTTATTCTCCTCGATGGCACGCAACTCAAGTTTGCGAGCCATCGTGAAGGCCTCGTCAAAAGTGCGGAAGGTTTGAACCCTCAGAGTGGAAGAGATATGTCGGGCACAGGCTTGAGAAAAGAGTTCAATAAGCTCGGCCTGAGGCAAGGAAAAGGAGAGTTGGTTGATAAGGCCTCTCCATCGAGCAACGAAGTCGGCTATGGACTCGTCCTCGAATTGCCGAATAGAATAGAGGTCCGTGATTGAGACCTTCTTGGTTATGTTGATGGAAAAGTGATCGAGGAAGAGTTGAGCCAATTGTGTGAATGAGAAGAGAGAATGGCTAGGAAGGGAGCTGTACCAGTCAAGTGCAGCACCCGAGAGAGACATAGGAAACGTGCGTAAGAGTAACGCATCGTCATGGCCAATGAGGTAGCAGGCGCGTCTGAATGCCCGCAAGTGTTGTTGTGGGTCTTCCTTGTTTTGAAAGCAAGAAAACTTCAGAAGCTCCCACTGGCTAGGATATGGTCTAATTGGGACAGAAGGATGAATGGGCTCGTTGTAGATCTGCTCGTATGACAAAGTGTTGTGCGAGCCGGAAATAGAGGTCTCAAGACTGGTCATCTTGTCCATCAACATCTTGATGATGTCTGCCGACGGATTGACGGGTTGCGCACCCCCTAAGTTGTAGGGCGCTTGGAAGAGGCTAGAGGAGGCGTGCGACATAGTCAGTTGTAGAATGTATGGATGACTAATCGTAGGGGCAGAAGTGAAGGCTAAAGGTGGTTGGTTAGAAGACATAGCTGGGCCCGTTGTTGCCAAGAGAGGTTGGACTGTGGTAACGGGGGCCAAGGGATAAGAAGCCACCCTGGTGTTGATAGGGGCCAGGGTAGGCGGGATAGAGACGACAAGGTTTTGAAAAGGAGTGGATAGCGGTTGAGCGGGTTGGGGTTGACAAGGGGCCGGAACCTCGGTAGAAGTGGGCCCAATGATAGAGGGAGAGGCCACACCTGGAGGATTGGTCAAAGTCTGGTCAGTGGTCAAAGCGATGGATTGAGTGTCCGAAGGTTGAACTATGGATGTTGTCGATACAGCCGTAGTCGCGACAAGGGAGGTCGGCATTCCATAGATCAGATTGCCCAAGGAGTCTCGCGTTTGGCTATGCGTGAGATAGTGTTGCAAGGCCTTGACATTGAGGTCCAAGAATTGCTCGAAGTCTTGGTCCCCTTCTTGGGCAATGGGAGCCTGCGGCGGGGTTGGACGGGCAGGAGTTCTTTCGGTCTCCGAGTTGAACTCCATTGTAGGCTTGGTCACGGATGGGGTGGACGGAAGTGGTTGACGGCTAGCATGGTCGACAAGAGCCTTGGCTTGGCTACGAGTCAAAACCATGCAAGGCAAAGAAGGTTCAGGTCTCAGGAACTGTGTTGCTCAGTTTCAGAAGACCAGGATGGAGTCTTTGACAGAGAAGGGACAGGTTTTAGGTTGCTGGTTTTGGAAAAAAAAGGACAGTGACAGAGACCGAAAAACCGATGTCGGTAAGAAATATGGCCGACGTCGGTCAGATAACCGATGCCGGTAACAGATGAAGCTGACGTCGGTAGCAGGACCGATGCCGGTGACAGGGGAAGCCGACGTCGGTGGAAGAACCGATGTCGGTGACTGTGTTTTCCAGAGAACCAAAAGGTTCTTGGAAAAACAAAGAAGAAAGCATTCTCACACACTCAAACAAACAGATGAGAAGAGGAAAATAGAGAAAGACAGACAAGCCTAAGCGATAAATCCTAGAAATTAACCTTAGAAACTTGTGGCTTATGCCTTAGATGAATGTTTAGGGAGATTGGCTGAAAAAAGGGTCCTAGAAGAAGGCGGTCTAAAGATGGTTTCAGGTGTTGTTTTAGGTGCTCAAAGATCTATGTTAGGGTCTGGTACGTGGCCTGGTGCTAAGGAGCAAGCTCCCCTCACTTCACGATTCCAGTGGTTAGCTGGTCTCGCTTAGCCAAGATATACCTCGCCTAGAGTTTAGACTCCGCCAGAGAACGGAGTGGGCTTCCCCCTTGGTGATGAAATCCAAGTGGGGTCACCGGGACGGGTAAGGTATCCGCTGGGGGATGAATTCCCAGTCGGGCCTTGTCTCAGGTAAGTTTTATGTGTGTTTTAGTGCATGTGATTCGGTAGTGTAACATCAAGTGTCTACGGTTTATTCAATATGCGTCTAAGTTACTAGATGTGGACTAATGCAAGCACAAGCAGAAATGAAAGTGCAATATGTTTTAATGCCCAAGTCGAAATGTGATATTGTTATGAAGACAAGATTGAGAAAGGGTTGAGAGTATGATATTTAGACTAGTCTAGAATGCAAGGAAGAAAGGTTCGTTTTAGTCCTGCTTATAGTGTCATTTGGAATAGAAGAAAGAGACAAGAAGGAAGGAGCCTAGATGCACCTAAATGAATGAAAAAGAAAAAGAACCCAGGAGGAACCTAGGGTCCCACCGGGCGTGCCAGAGATGTTTCTACCTCAAATTTGCTTTTCAGACTTAAGAAAAAGAAACTAAAAGAAAGTAATGGACAAGGCTTGGGAAGTACCTGGACTAAAGATTGCGCACCGTAAATCCAGACGCTTGTGAGCACTCCTCTTTGGCTGTGGAGGAATGAAACCTGCAAGAAAAAAGGAACTTGGACAAGAAAACGTTAGAGGGATGGGCAGTGGGTTGCCAAGCAAAAGCTTGTTCCCGGAAGTGTAAAAACTTCCTTAAGGGAGGTCAACCCACTATTTGATAAAGATAAATGACTGATAAAAAGACAGAATGCCAGAATATAGAAGTGACAAAGAAATTAGAAAGGAAAGAAGAAAACAAGATGATTACCTGAAGGAGCTGTTGGGCTGAAGACAGTCGCCGAGGTCGGAAATATCGCCGACGTCGGTTATCTTATCTGCCGGCGTCGGCTATCCTGCCGACGTCGGTTGGGGAAGTGACCGGCGTCGGTCGGGGTTGTGGCCTGTAGTCGGGTCTGAGTTGCTTTCTGGACTGTGGACGGGTCTAAGACTGAACGGGGACAAGTTTGGATGGATTGGGGAGTGGTCTGGTTCGGGTTGGGTGCCTGATGCAAGGTCTTCTTGGCAGAGGGATGAGAAAGTTGTCTGTGATTGGAAAAAGAGAGGAGGATTCACAGAGGACGGGGCCTGAGAAGGCTTTGCAGCCTCTCAGGAAGAAGGACAGAGGGAGCAGGAGACAGCAAATAGGATAGATTACTGAATACTAAACAAATGAAATAAAAAAACCAGACTTGCTTACCTTTTAGCTTGCTGAATGAAGAGAGGAGAAGATGTTGCCGAAGCCACAGAAGACTTGTTGTAAGAAGAGAATACCTAATCCAGAGCCTTTTCACCTATTGCTGCTGTTGCACAAGGTCAAGACAGAGGAGATACGAAAGCCAAAGCGCTGAGAGAAGTCTATTTTTGAGCTCAAGAGTCCAGGGGGCTGCAACGGATGCAGAAAGGGATAATGAAGGCTGCCGACGCCGGTAGTTTCGCCGACGTCGGCCGAAGGGTAGCTGACGTCGGCGGTCGCAGGATGAGCACAGAGGCTAAAAATAGCCTCTGCCCATTCTTGCACGCTGCCGGGCGAGGGGTCATGGGAAGAACGGTCACGAGGATGCCAAAATGGGCGTGGGGGGATATAATGGAGAGATTTGGCCTAATAAATGCTAGGGGGAAGGTGGAGGGATTCAAGGGAGGATCCAAGGTGGCAAGGGTAGGGTGGAAAGGGGGCCTTATTTAATTAAAAATAGATGTTTATTTCCAATTAATAAGACTTAGGTGAGTTAGGGACCAAGGAGGACTAGGAGGGAGAAAGGACCAAGGGGGAGAACCAAGGTGCAGACACGTTTGCGGTGTCTACAAGGGGTATTAAACCATTTATTCTTGTGCAACCACATTACTAAATCCTAGATTGTACATGAGGCCACTGCAAGTGTAGGAAGACATGTTAGGATCCATAGTAAATATTTTGTGATAGATTTATTCAAACTATAAAAATGAGATATATGAAAATAGGTTCAAAATTGGTCTAATTCAAAAGTGTAGACACCTAAAAACTGCACATGATAGTTTTTGATGTCGTACTACTTTGGACCCTCATTTGACCTCACATCTACTGGACCACCTAGTCCATTAGACTTGTTCACAACTTAAACACCCATATCCTAATGCATCATTTAATCTAACCTTTTTATACCAATTATCCTCTATCCCCTCAATCACTGATGGTCACCCTAACCATCAATAGTTAGGCCCCCAAAAATTTCTTTAAAACTTTAAAGCATTGCTAGCTCTTGTAAAAGATTAACAACTCTTGGAATGGAAAATTACCTTTAAATTAAGAGTTTAAAAATGATGAAAATAAGCAACTTTATCCTCCATCAAATTAGCAACTTCCTCTGTTGTAATTGGCAACTTTTGCTTATAAAAGGAAAAGAGGAGGAAGTGCAAAAAGATCCGTAATCAAGTACATTGAATTCAAGTTCTCTTGTGGGTATCTAGTATCTTTTCAGGTATCTAGCAATATCATTGGTGACCTAAAGATCTAAGTCACATTCAAAGGCCTAAAACTTTGTTAATTTGGCCAGATTACTCTAGGATCCCTTCACCAAGCTTTAGGTTATTCCTTCTTAGCCAAAGAGGAGTTCCCACATTCATTTGGATTCACATGCACATTCTACCAAGTATTATTATACATACCCTATTACTATCTTTATTTTATTTTCTTTCAAAATTAAGAAATGAGTAAAATAAACTAAAATATTTTATCATGCCTGGTGGGACCTAGTTCTCTTTTCTTCCTTTATTGTTTGCTCATTGAATGAAATCTAAAAATTTATTTTTTGGGCTTAAAATAAACCTTATGCATCCATTGATTGCTTTTTTATCTTAGTTCATATAGTAACTTAGGAGGCAAAGTAATTTGTCACAACTTTCACATTTTTTATCACACACTAAAACAAACCACAAAATAATTAACACATCAAAACATACCTGAGACAAGGCCTGACTAAGATTTCATCACCTAACAATAACCTTACCCTCTCCCAGCTATCCTACTTAGATTTCAACACCAAGGGAGAAACAACTCAGCTCTCTAGTTGAGTATAAACTCTAAACTCAATATATTTTGGCTAAGCACCTAACACTCTTATCACTATGAGACCATGAAGTGAAGGGGTAGGCCTGAATATCAAGCCATGTACTGAAGTTTGATACAAATTTTATCTCTTGAGCACCTAAACAACTTGAAACTAGCCATAGATTGCCTCTTTAGTACCTTATTTATATGCCAAATTCCTCTTCACACTCTCTAAGGCATAACCCAAAAGTGATCTAAAAGGAATCCTAGGATAAACGCACTGTTAGTGTATGCATTGATTGATTTGAATTCTTTTTTTCTCTTTGTTTGAGGTGTGAGTTTCATCATAATATTCCCTAATTTCTCATATGGTCTTTACTAGACAACAACTAAGAAATGAAACTGACCAACCACCACCATCCTCTTCTTACTCCATGGAGTACACTTATGATGTTGAGGGTTCCCCTCTTTCTTCTCCCCATCCTACCCAAATTCTAGTTGTTTTTAAGGGTGATGTAGACTTCACTGCCTTCCTTGATAACAATCCAGTTGCCCTTCAACATTATCTTAACTTACCCAACTGTACCTCTATTGATTTGATCCCTCCAATGGATCCTCTTTATGATATGCCTCCCCATCTTATGGTGGGGGTTACCTTCACCCAATCCTCACTAATCCAAGCCTCTTCTTCTTCCAACATCCCATCTACTACCTCTACCCAAACCTAATCCAATATTCCAACCTCTAACCAAACACTTCCTACCATACCCAACACTTCACATGTAGGTACAACTATACCTCTAGTTACCTATACTCCCCCTACCATGGTGTTTTCTTTTGCCCCTACTTCTTCCCTTCCCTTTATCTCAACCAATCCACCAACTTCTACCCCATTTTAGTATCTAGTTCTTTCTATACCTCAAACACTTCCACCTATTAGCACTAGAGTCACCACCCAAACTCAACCTACCCAACCTCCATCTACCACCTCAACCATACCTTTGAGTCAACCCACATCCATCCCCCAACAAGTACCTATTACAACATATCAATATGGGTACATACCACCTTCCACTCAACCATTTGTGCCAATCAGCTCTTATGTGGTACCATCTCAACCTCTCATCACCACTTACCAATATGTGGCCTCTTCAATGCCTTATACCACCTATCAATATATATCTTCCACTCAACCCCCAAAAAATATACCCCTCAATTATGCATCTTCCCAACCTCTTTTAGATTTGTTCAAGATGCTAATGGAAAAAATGAATAACTTGGAATGATCTATTTTTGGATCTCATAAACTATTATCCTATGACCAAATTTGTAATGAATCTATCCATCTATTTGTTCCCATCCACTCTTATCCTCCTTAATAAGAATTTCCTAAATTTTCCAAATTCCAAGGCAAGGAGGATCCCCAACAACATTTGAGATCATTTAGTCACTCTTGTTAATTGATTGAATATGATTATGCTCTCCTCCTTCAAACCTTCCTAATGTCTTTATCAGGAGCTGCTCTTGATTAGTATATCTCTCTCCTACACACTCCATATTTTCCTTCTCCCAACTAGCCCAAATATTTTTAGAACATTTCTCAGTAAACATAACTAAAAAGGTTTCCATAACTGACCTCTATTCTATCAATTAATTTGATGATGAGTCAATTATTGATTTTGTGGCTAGATGGAGAGGCATCATCAATAAAATTTCCTTAACCTTACCCCAACCTAAATTAATTTAAATTTTCTCTAGGGGTTTTGCTAAGAATATTTCACCCATTCTTCAAGTTCAAACTTTTTGAACATTTGATGAGGCATTCACCATGGCATGAAAACTTAAAAACCGTGCCATTGATGAAGGGAAACTAAAATTATGGAATAATAATTCTAATTTCAAACCCAGTGACCCTCCCTCTACCAAAACTACTAACAAATCCAATACCAAGGAAAAAACATCTACAAATTTGGTGGTTTAAAAAAATACCCCACCTCCAACTATTAACCAATCACATCAAAATAATTTTTCCAAATATTCTTATCAACAAAATCAAACTCAAAATCGAGCCCATCCATGACAATATAATCCCATTGGGGAGTCATATATGTCTATTTTGGATAATCTACTCAAAGCTAACCTTATCCAACTTCTACCAATTAAAACAACCCAATAATTTTATTCTTCTCACCCCATACTTGGGTGGTATAATGAAAATGACCATTGTGCCTTTCACCAAACTATTGGACATGACATTAATAAATGTGACACCTTTAAAAGTCTTATCCAAAACCAAATTAATAGTGGGGAACTTGAATTTTATAACCCCAATACACCTCCTAATCAATATCTTGACATTTTCCATAAGCCTTTACCAAATCATGCTCCTTCCACCCAACATCATGATAGTCAACTTGAATCATCTAGCTCACATGAGGCACATAAAATAAATGTTATCAATAATGTGCCCATTTTTGAAGAGATCATTACCTCTACC
Organism: Torreya grandis; assembly: GCA_037957365.1. NCBI lineage: Eukaryota > Viridiplantae > Streptophyta > Pinopsida > Cupressales > Taxaceae > Torreya > Torreya grandis. The sequence goes on along the minus strand of JARHVA010005449.1, from coordinate 343,780 downwards.
ACCCAAATAGAGGAAAACAACCCACAAACTATTCCTTTAGAGACCTAAATGTAGGAATCAACTACCCCTCTCTTTGCACTTAGTGTGACCATAGCTTTATCTGCCCCTCCTTTGGTGGAAACACCCAAAGAGGCAGTCATTATTTCAATCAATTCCTCCACCCATCCAATCTAAGTGGTAGAATTACCTACTTATTTGGATGACCAAGATAAAGAAGCAACCATACCTACCTCTCCCATTATGGAGCCATCTATGCCCTCTTTAAAAGCCATTCCCCAAGAGATCATTACCTCATCAACCCAGTCACCACTTATGGAGCCTCCCACTAATATTAAAACTGAAACCATACCTTCCACAAAAGATAATAATATTGAAACCATTCATTTTTCTCCATTGAAGGGCTTAAGATTTGAGACCAATGATCAAGGAATTACACCCATTTATAAGTCCTTTTCTAGGTTAGTCCAAATTTTAGAGTTCACATCCCAACCTAACTTTGATAGAGCCACCTTTTGGCATCGACTTGCCCTTCCTTATCAAAGCAAGTCTGATTCCTAAAATTTTCTTGAGTCCACACTTAAACCCATTATTACCACCCCACCAACTACCTCCTCTAAAGTCATAAGTGAACCATCTCAAACATCTCCATCTAAAATTACCAAATCACCTTATGCTTCTTTCACCAAACCAATCAAGAACCTAAGGAAGAGGGATTCTTCCCACACCTATTCACATTCACCCTCCTTTGAGATTGGAATTAACTCTATCAAACCCACCAAATCCAAATCCAATTAAGTCCCTTAAGAAGGAAGGATTACCATAACCTTCACCATAAAATAGACCCATACCACCTCCTTCCAGCCTACCTTCCATTTTAGGACCCCATCCTTATATCATTTTTGTTACCTATTCTTATTTTTAGAAAACATCTCCTTTTTCTCTACCTATAACCACCAAACCTTCTAATTATTCATCATTCCAAACAAACCTATCCCCATCCACCTTACCACCTATAATCACACCATCATCAAAAACTTCTGCATCTAAGTCACTAACCCCAAGCCAATCATATCTAAGCAAACACAACCAAAAGCCCCCAACCAAAATCATTCCTCTAACTACCACTTTCATAAAGAATCCTATGCCCAATAAAGTTCTCACCCCTATAATCCAAAACCCCTTACCTATAACACCTTTGTTGGATTCCTACACAACTATTTTGCAAAGGTTGTTGTAGACTTATTCCATTAGCTTGCCTCTAATTAAACCTTTTGACCCTACCCATCCTAAACCAACCTAGTTTAATGATAATTTGATTTGTCTTTATGATAGGACTCTTGTACATGATACAAATAACTTAAAAGATCTTCAAACACTTATTCATAGCCTTTTAGATGAAGATGATCTATTGGAACAACCACCATTGAGGTCATCATCTACTACATCACTTAAACAACCCATCTAACAAGCACCTACTCCCTCACCCTCACCTAATAGAAAAGAGGAGGAACCAAAGCAAATATCAATTCCCTTTATCCACACCATTCATATGGTTATTGGTTCTTAGGCCCAATAGAAGGATAAAGAGAAAACCAATGTAACCATCCCCTAAACTTACCCTTCAACCTCTCAACTTACCAACCGAACCCAAGCATCTCCATCTCCACCCTAACAATCCTAAAAACCCAAAGTATCCATTTTGGGAGCTCCACCTCCCAACACTACTCTATTTATCTAATGATTCATGTTGAAACAACTTCACCAGACACTAGTGAAAATGAGTCTTTATGATCTAATCAACACTTCACCTTAACATCATCAAGCATTAATGGAGGCTCTGCATTCTATAGAAGTTCAACCCAATGATCCACAACCTCTTACATCCTTTGTTGGGGGCCTCCACCAAGATTCCCTTGTCAACTTTCAAGAGTCATAAATCTTACCTTATCATACTGAAGATCATGATCCCCCACTCTTCATCACAACATACATCAATCAAACCTATGTCAAAAGGGTAATGATTGATGGAGGATATAGTATTAACATCATATCCTCCCATGTGTATGACAAAATTTATCTCCCCATAAACATCATATCTAAGAATATATTGTTCCTTCACTCTTTTAATGATACCCTGGCAACCACCTTAGGGACCATGGTGCTCCACATCTGTTTGTGACCCCAAACCATTCCTGAACTATTTTATGTTATTGAGGGTGAGTTCTAATATAATGTGTTACTTAGACACCCTTGGATCCATAAAATGGGTTAAATCCCTTCCATTTTACACTGATACATCAAATTTGAGCATGAGGAACAAGTTATTATGATCAAAGTTGATCCTAGTCCTTTTGCCTCATGTAATATGACCTATTGGCCTAATGACCTTATTATTCTTCCTTCATCCACATTATAACTCATTTCTAATCAAACCACCTCATCAACCACCATAGATAACACTTCCCCCCACCATAATGATGAAGCATCCACTAACTCATCCATTCCTTCATCACAAATTCTAGTGGAAGATCCCCTATAATCAACATTTTAACAACTCTCACTGGGGGAATATCAACTGTTAGCTTAAGATGCCTTCCCTACTCTACATGAATATGGGAATCTTCAAAATGACCCTTCCTATGACCCCAACATCGACACCATTATCCCTTTTGGGATTCCTAATAATCAAATGAATTTCATCAATGGGGGACTTGATCCGCCACTTCTAGCTCCCAACACCACTCTATGTGTCCAAACCTTTACTTCCAACTTTTCTTACCTAAACAACCCAACCTTTTCCAAAACCTACCTTTATCATTATGCTTCGAATGGAATTGGCCTTGGAATATATGAATAAGGACCTCATGAGTTTCCCATTATTAAAACCTAGAAACCTCATGAGTTCTTTGGTCTCAGGTTTAAACCACTAGAAGAGCCCCCATCACCAAAACCTATTGCTACCACTACCAAATAAAGTTCACCTTCACCAACCCCATATTCCCAATCTGAGGACTTTAACATCATCCCATATAACTTTTTTTTATCAACACTATTATTTTAAGTCCCCTAACTTATTACAAGGATGACCAAACTAAAACCATTCCTCTTATTCACCCAAAAATGATCGAATGTGATTCTCCCACCATCAACACCATCTAACATCAAGATGACAATTCTATTCTCACCTACCTCAATGTGGGGGATTACTCTATCCATAAATATCTCCCTCTTGAGAACTAAATGATGTTAAATGAATCAACCATTGATATAAATTTAGGAACTCAAGAGAACCCTTAAATCATCAATATTTACCAATCTTTAAATTTTATGGAGCAATAAGATTACCCTTATTTATTTTGTGACCATATCATAGAATTTTCTTGGTCTTATCAAGACATGCCTAGAATTCATCCTTCCATATCTCTCCATAACACCATCGCTCATCCTGAGGTTAAGCCGGTTTAGCAAAAACTTTGTCATATGCATCCATGTGTAGCTCTTCTTATCAAAGAAGAACTTTAATTCCTTCTATATGTTAACTTCATCTAACCCATTGACTATCAATAATGGGTTTATAATATCATTCCCATCAAAAAGCCCATAGAGGGCCTTTACCTCTATATTAACTTTTGTGACCTCAATATCACTGGCCCTAAAGATGACTTTCCTCTACCTAATATTGACCAACTTGTTAATCTCATGGGTGGCCATGAAATGTTATCTCTCATGGATGGATTCTCAAGATATAATTAGATCTTGATTTCCCCTAAATATTGGCATAAAAATTATTTTATCACCCCATGGGGAACCTTCTACTATAGGGTCATGCCCTTTAGAATAAATAATGCAAAGACAACCTATCAGTGGGCCATGACCTATATCTTTCATGAAATCATCCATAAGATTGTAAAAGATTATTTGGATGATCTCTTGGGGAAATCCAAACATCTCTAAGACCACCTAGCTATTATTTCTATCATATTTGAATGATTAATCCATTAAATGTCAGACTCAATCCTAAAAAGTGTATCTTTGGAGTCTTATCAGGAAAACTCCTAGGCTTTATCATCTCTCTTCACAGATTGGAAATAGACCCCATTAAGGTCTGAGCCATTTTGGAGATACCACCTCCTACCAACCTTACCCAACTTCATAACCTATAAGGCAAACTTAAATCCATTTTCCAAATATTAGACAAATGCCGACCCTTCCACCACCTCATTAAGAAGGATTTTATTTTAAGTGGACCAAATAATTCTAACAAACCTTTAACTCAATCAAGGAGTACCTTTTGTCTCCACCTGTTCTCACCCCTCCTAAATATGATAAGCCCTTTAACCTATAAATCACCACCACAAACCATTCCCTTGGTGCAATGATCATGCATTGTGATGAAAATAATAAAGAGCAGGCCATCTATTACATCATCCACACCCTAATCAAATATGAAACTTGGTATACCCATCTAAAAAAACTTTGCCTTGTCTTAGTCTTTGTATCCTCCAAACTCCATAATTATATTCTTAATCACAAAATCTATGTCATCACTAACACTAGCCCCCTCAAATACATGCACTCTAAGCCATATCAAAACCAATGTATGGCTAAGTGGCTCATGCTTTTAGCCAAGTTTGATCTTGAGTTCTTACCAAAAAAAATTATTAAAGGATAGGTTATTACTGACTAGTTAGTCAAAGCTCCTCTACCTGATAATCAACTAATACCTCTTACCTTTCTTGATGAGTCTATTAAAACTCTTTCCCAAGAATAATTCCCCCCATCAAATGGCCATTTTTTTGATGGCTTAAAGTGCCAAAATGGTGGGGGTGCCAGAGTAATCCTCATTCCCCTTAATAGAGAACCACTTCCTCTCTCCTTTATACTTGAATTCAATTTTACCAATAATGTAGTTGAATATGAAGCCTTAGTCATAGGTATTCAAACTACCCTAGATTTGGGAATTGAAATAATTAGTGTTTTTGGCAACTCCATATCCCTTTCTCTTTATGGGCTTATCGTACTAGTATTCAAACCTCTATGGGTGCTACACCTTTTTCCCTCATCTTTGGAGCCAAGGTAGTCTTGCCTCTTGAAGTCTAAATTCCACCACTTCACATATCCTTGCATGAAATATTTTTTGAAACTGAGTATCATTAAGAATGCCTCACATGCTTAGAGCATCTTTATGAGTATCGTCTTGCTACACTCAATCATCTTCATGTCTATCAATAGTGAATCAATCATGCATATAACATACATTTTAAAAAGCACAAATTTAACATTGGAGACCTCATCCTTAGATAAAATCAACATGTAACTAATATGGAGAAGACCAAGAAAGGCAAGTTTGCTTTTAATTTGTTAAGACCCTACATTATAACCCATAAGTATGGATCTAGAGCTTACCATTTGTCCTCTCTCAAAGGCAAACTAGAACTTGAGCTTATGAAAACTTCACATTTACATCCTTTTTATTGTTAAAATAGGATATAACTCACTTCTATGTCTAACTTAAGCTCATCCTTTGGTTCATGAGACATTTTATCCCCTCTCACCTACATTTCCCTTTTCCTATTAGGAACAATTGATTACAACTTAAAACCATGTGATTCATCCATCATAGATAAAACTTAATCCTAAGTATGGGTACCCCGACTCTACCCATAGCATGGTTCTCATGGATAATTTTCATCTCTCAATAGATGAAATATTATGATCAGTTTTTTCTCAACCCATCCCTTTCATTTATTAATAACCTTTTGTGCTAAATTCTTGCCTCCATATGGGTATACCTTTAATCCTAAGGAGACTTGTCCATGTTTTAATTCATAGCATTTCAAACTAATCCCTTGAAGGATAGCTACCTAATAATTCAAAGTTGCTTAAAAATAGGCTGCTTCTTTGAAGGACAACTCTAAACATTAAAAATTTAGACCATTCCATTAAAGTATGGATAAAAACTAATCATTTGAAGCTTCTCATATCAATCAACTTCAACCACTTACTAAATTACAAAAAGCAATAAATTAAACTCTATCAAAATCAAAATAAGTAAGCTACAATCAATTCTTAGAAGGGCCATTTGTAGACTTCCTGCATCGATCAGTCTACATTATAACCCATCATGCCATAATTGACTCTTATACATGGCATTGATAGAATTCCTAAATTGATCAGTCTACTTATCATAATCAAGCATAGACTTGTCTATCATGGATCTTTGGTCACCTATATAAGGGGCATGCTAACCCACATTAGGTTACAACTATACCTATGTAATACTCATCCTCCTACCTAACACTTACTCTCCCTTCATACTTCTCTAAATTCAAAGGACTACGAGCTTACTTGATACAAAGTGATCAAGACACCCTCTTTCTCAATCAAAGCATGCTTCTACAAAGTATTTGACAAGCTATTGTTCACTAAGTCAATCCAACTATTATTTCTTATCAATGGGTCCTTACTAACTAGGGCATCATGCCTCTTCTTTATCCATTTATTAGTTCATGTAAGCATGATTTCCTTTCTTTGTTTACTTTTCACACATTCAAATATTCTCATGACAAGTATAAAATTAAAACCATTATCCAACACCCTACAATCAACACAAACACATCAGTCTGAATCCCCGACCTCATCATATCAAATCCTATCTATAACCCACATTATCATATAAAACACTTTTATCCATCCCAAAAAGCTTATTTTTTAGACCATAAACAATCATCCATACACAAAATAATTTGACACAAACATTTATTTCAATACCATAAAGCATCCTCATCAGATAACAACAAATGTAAATCACCAAACTACTCTACCATCATCATAAACACTATCTCAACTATAATCATAATAACCATAATATTCATCATAACTATCTCAACTAAAAACATCACATAATATTCATCATAATTAAAAACATCATATCATCTTGCACAAATCAATAACATAAACATCATCATAATCATAATATGAATAATCATAAACCACATAAGCATCTAAAATCTACATGATCAACACGAGCATGAATGTCATCATAAATATAATAATAAACATCATCATAATATAAAATAATACATGTTACAATGTATGTCTCTATCATAAATACATCTCACATCATTAACACATAGGTTGATATCAAAATATACATCATAAAACTATCATCTCTTAGGCACTTGGGATAACTGAACCAGAACCACCTACACCTACACTCCCATCTGGTGGTGCACCCCCTACTATACCTACCTACATTATTGTTAATGTTCACTAACCTAATGTAGATACTACTAGACCCCCCAACCATGCTTGCCATATACTCCCCGTATCTCATTATATTTGGTAGTTGGGCTAGTACAATAGCCTCATTTTATCTGAGCTCATACATGGTGGCTTGATACCATCCCATGTATCTATCAGTAACTCTCACATAATCTATGGGAACTCTCACTAGAAGCTCCTCATAATCCAACACTATGGCTCTAGAAGTGGGTATTCTACATCCTCCCTCTTATAATAAGGAACATCTAGTGGTATATCCTACACTAACCCAAACTACCTCTAGACTCAATCTACTAGGATGCGCTTAGTCTCTCCATCTCATCTCCTATAAACCCACCAATAACTCTATGATGATAGAGTGTGGTACTTATAACCTATCTAGAGGGGCCAACTCACATAAGGCCTCCATAAATTGTTTGCTAATATAGGCCCTCCAGGGCATCTCAAAACCAATCTATATCTTTGGCACTATTACTAGCTCTTGAAAGTGCATAATCACCTCTCCACCTCATGAAACCAACCCTTTAGTTAGTTAGTGCACACCCATCCCAGGGTAGCCCAAGTGGTCTTAATACCTGTATGTGCTCATATACCTAACAGTGGAGCATGAAGTTGACACTAATCTTATATCATCTCCCTGCTCTCAAGGCCCAAATCTCTTTATATATCTATACCAAAAACACTAGGGCCCATCTAAATACTATCCTCCTTAGGAGCATCTCTATCAGCACTCTTAATAACAAACATGAAAACTAACTACTACTAGAATATAACACCACAAAATAGGATATACCCATCATCATCATTGTCAAAAGACATTTATCATATGGGTCCCTTTGGTATAATGGCCCATAGTATACTCCACCAGTATGGTACCTGGCTTGGGTCTGGTTAGCTCCATATATTAGATCTATGAATTAATCTTTATCATCACTCTCAATGTGGTATATCAAATCCCCTTGAATCAAAAACCAAGTAATCCTATGAGTGTTCTCTTATAGTATTGACATCTCCCCAGTCAACAACAAAAAAGTGTTTATGGTAGGATCCCATCTCTTGATGAGTACCACAATCATCATCATGTCCCATGGTAGATGATGGTAGTTCCTCATGGCCCATAGGCCAACCTACTTCATCTACCTTCACTCAAAATATATCATCCCATATCTAACCTCTATGAATATCTAAGGGACTTAGTCCCTCATTTGTATCTGATCATGGGCCTACAAAACATTCACATTAGTGTTAGCCTCTTATACTTAACACAAACTCTCAATCTTTATACCCACTTTAACCTCTAACTTCTTCCTATTCTACACTCTTTCACCTTTCAAACTCCTACACTTTATAAAGACTTAACTTCAACACCCTTTTTCTCCCAACACCAACACATCCCCTTCACCTAACACAAACCTAACAATACTCCTCAAACCACTTTTTCACTTCATAAACATTTACACACTTATACACAACTTAAACCTACTTCATTACACTAAACACATTCCTCTCTTACCATTTTACCCTATGTTGTACCCTTTTGTCATCAATCATCGATGGTTCATGGAACTATCAACAGTCTTTAGGCCCCTTTTTCTCCCCAGGGTTGACTATCAATGGTTGGGTTGAACTATTGATAGTCACTATGTGTGACCATTAATGGTAAAACCCTATCACCTGACCTTCCTGAAAATAACCCAACTTGACTCTACAACATGAAAACTACCACTTAATATTCACCTAATACCCCTTTTCACCTATCCCTAACCCACCAATTTCATTTTTCACAATTTTATCAAACCCTAGATTTAGGGTATCATGATCTAAAGTCATTTTGAAAATCTATTATTTCTCCCTTACCCTACTATTGATTTATTATATACACCCCAATTCCAACTCTCAAATTTCACCTACTCTACAAATTTTAATACAAACCCTACCTCATTCTATGATTAGTGTTGTGGCCAAATCCCCCACACTACTACATGCCCATGTCCTCATCCTCCCTCCATCTATCATGTAATCAACCAATCAACTAATTTTAACTAATCACGATCCCCACTTCCAATCCACTAAATAATAAACTCACCAATCACTATACAATACTCAATAAAGTCAATAATGACACAAGCAAAATCCCTTTTTACTGTTATCTCATGGAATTTTAGGGTTACCCTGATCGTCGATGGTCAGGGTGATCATTAACGGTTGACCTTAAAGGCCACCCTAACTATCAACAATTAGGGTCCTTCATCTTCTTCCAAATTTTTCAACCATGATCCTTCCTCATTAATAAAATCCCATCTATAACCACATTTATCCTGAAGTTCCTCTTGGAATCTTTGTCCATAAAACTATGTAGGCAATATCCACTCACCTAGTATAGTTGGAGTCAACTCAGCCACCCCTCACCCCTCAATCCCTCACCCACCACCAATTATGCCCCATATACTTCAATGTTAGTTATTCTTGACCAGATCCCTTTACATGTTTTATGACACCTCTGTGTGGTTCATTGAATGCATTGACCACTTTTTCCAAGTTTCCCATTTTGAACTTTACACTACCTAGTACACATCCCAACCAATTATGTTATTTCATGGGAGTATTTCCTAACCTAGATACCTGATATTAATATTGACCTTATCTAGATCACTTGATAGGCATAACTTGGTCAGCTATGACCAATGTTGTAGACCAATTACCCTCTCTTGTCCCTCTAAATCTCACCCTTATCTTACAACCTTGGCAAATTTAGTCTTTATGTGATCTTGAATATAACTCTTAGTCATATTTTATGTACAAGTTTGCATCTCGAATGCCCCAACCTTTTTATATCACCCACCTTATGAACACCCATATCCCATTTATCAAACCCTTACCTGATTTCATTTTCACCTCAATCATCTCCTATTTTGAGGGGGAATACCTCCTCCTATACTCAAGACAACTAGACCTAGACCTTGACTAGCCTCCTATTTTTATTTTATAGCTTGATCAAAGATACACAACAAAAAGGTGGAAAATATAGACACCTAAAAACTACACATGATATTTTTTGATGTTGCACTACTTTGGACCCTCATTTGACCTCGTGTTAAGTGGACCACCTAGTCCATTAGACTCATTTACAACTTAAACACCCCCAACCTAATGCATCATTTAATCCAACCTTTTTCTACCAATTCTCCTCTGGCCCCTCAATCATCGATGGTTAACCTAATCATCGATGGTTAGGTCCCCAAAACTTTCTTTAAAACTTTAAAGCATTCCCAGCTCTTGTGAAAGATTAGCAACTCCCAAAATGGCAACTTACCTTTAAAACAAGATTTTAAAAATGATAAGAATAGGCATATTTATCCTCCATAAAATTAGTAACTTCCTCTATTACAATTGGCAAATTTTTCTTATAAAAGGAAAATAGGAGGAAGCACAAAAGGATCCACAATCAAGTACTTTGCTTTCAAATTCTCTTGTGAGTATCCAGTATCCTTTCAAATATCCAACAATATTATTGGTGACCTAAAGCTCTATTAGAATCACATTCAAAGGCCTGAAGCACCATCACTTTGGCCAAATTTCTCTAGGATCCCTTCACCAAGCTTTAGGTTATTCCTTCCTAACTAAAGAAGAGTTCCCACATTCATCTAGATTCACGTGCATATTCTATCAGGTATTCTTCTACATACCCTATTACTAGCTTTATTTTATTTGCTTTCAAAATTAAGAAATGAATAAAATAAATTGAAACAAAAAGGATGGATATATATATCCAAAAAGTTTAATGCAATGACTTATGATAAAACAAGCTAATGTCAAGTATCTAACATTTACACATCTCACAGAAAAAGATCAAATAAAAGGACCATAAATAAAAATGCCAAATTCTAGGTTAAAGTGTTTCAAATGAGTCTAATCTAGGAAAAATAAAAGTTACCAAGTCTTTTGGCCAAATGTGGGATCAAAATCTAGGCTCAAAAAAATCATGTGCTAGGACTTTTGGCCAAACAGCGTCAAAATCTAGACTTAAAAAGATGAAATTTTTACTCTAATAGATTTGAAACACTTTAAAAAAAACTAGGCATTTGACTCTTGGATAAAAACTTAATCAATAAGTATGAGGTATGAAACGAAATACACTTGGAGATAGTTTATTTTCTCCCAAATAATGGCACCAACTAGACTCTTTTGACTAATAAACTAGACAAAGGTGAACAATGTAACTATGCTAGACAAAGGCTCTCAAATAAACTTGAAATGGTTGAAATTTTGAAACAACCTAGAATCTATGTGAATAGGCCTATGAAACAATTTTAAAAATAATTTGATCAACATAACCATGCAAAAATGCTCAAAAGGTATGATAATGCTTGTTTTAAGACTAAGACAAAAATGGTTTCAACACAATTTTGGTAGCACAACACTACTCTCCCTAACCTAAATGATACATACACATAAAGTTTTGACAAAATTTATAAGGAATAAGTGTGCTATCACATGAACCTTAAGACAAAGGTGAAATAGGATGGTTAGTACAAAGTCTAGGAATTAAATCATGAGTGATACACAAGATAACTTGAGTCCTACCAAATGATGATAATGATGTTGAGTCTAAAAATGGTCCTCAATCCAAATTGGGAATTGAACTCAAGTTAAAACAAGTCAAGTTCAAAGTGGTGAACCCAATTTTAATACATTAACCTTTAAAACTTGAAAGAGTCCAATTTTAAATTTAAATTATCAATGAGGGACTTAAACAAAATTTGGCAAAAGATCTAGACTCAAATAGCTACATAAATGCACCAAATTGGAAGATATGACACAAAATGTATGATGATGAATTTGAACAAGGAAAAATATGTTTTTCACTTGGGCAGCATAACACCTCCTTGTTCAAAGAAATTTGGGGACAATGTGCTTGGTTATGTCATTTTTGTTAACACCAAGTTTTGACTCCACATAAAAACCAAGTAATCTAATATAAAGACAAATCCACTAATTAATCATCTTAAGCCTTAAATTGAAAAGGTATGGTAAAGTGGGGTTGACTAAAATATTAGTTTTTAAACATTCTAGATGGATTAGATGCATAAGACTTTCACATCAAAATGCAAGAGAATCAACACATCAATTGGGTCCATGTCATATGGCTTGTTGTAAAAAGGTCTTAAAATTTTTACAACCACCACATCCATCACTTGCTTAGTGTATTACAATGTCCAACATAATCATACATCCCATGGACTTAACCTAGTGATGGGAGATGGTTTAACCACTCAAACCACCATCCCAATAGGTGATCTATATTTAAATACCCCCCTAGAGAGGGGTAGAAGACAATGTTGGGAGATGAAGCGCTAGGTCAAATCTTTCCTAAAAAGTTTATGGGAGGTAATGAATTCCCCCTCATAAGCTACGATGTAATGAAATACATGATAATTAAAAGTGCTTGAAAGGTTATTCATAGATTACCCAATCCATGTGGGTCTTGGGGAGAGCCTTCACAACTTCTCTTTTATGCCTTTGGACTAAGTCACTTTGCATTGAAGTTGGCACTTTTGATCCTAAAATTTCCCTAAAGGGAATGGATGGGAGAGCATACATGCACAAATCCCTATTTTCTCAAATAAATCTAATTTGATAACAACTTTGCAAAAACTTGAAATGTGTTCATTTTTAAAGAACTAAACAAAATGTATGGTGATGTTCTTTAGCCCCTTGTCTTCAAGATGTAAAAACTTGTAAATATTGAACCAAAAATATTATATGAAGCAATAAGCACCTATGTTCATTTTAAAGCCCAAAGTTTAAAGTGTTCAAGACTTATCATGCTAAATTTGTTTTAGGCACCAAATACCAAATGTGTGAAAATTAGCATGTTCATTTTAGACCAAATTTGAAGTGTGCATGATTTTATCCAAGTTATTTTTAAACCCCAAATTGAAGTGTATGATTAGTTTAAAACACCCAAGTTAACTTCCAAACTAGCCTTTTAATCTAAAAAAACAAGAATAAGACTACCTGCTTTGAAGCATTTATGAGATTGAGAAAATAAATTTGTAAAATAAGCTCTCAATTTTTTCACACAGTGCAATCCCACTACTCCACAATGCAATCCCAAGACTCTGCATAACCATGACTCAAATAGACAATATCGCTATTTGGGTTAGTTTTTAACAAAAAATCATAATCCTGCTACTTGATCTAACAATCTTGCTATTCGAGTTAACAATCTCATGAGTTAGGTCCACAATCCCACAAGTCAAGTCAGCAATCCTGATATTTAGGTAGGTAAAATTTCTATTTAGGTTCACAATCCTACAATTGAGAGAGTTGCAATATTATCACCAAACCCTAATAGTCTAGGTTAACCACTAGTGGTTTAACTACAATACCATGACTCAGATTGACAATATCTCTATTAGAAAATAGTGGCATTGTAATATCATCACTTAGAATTCATAGGATTTTAATATCACTACTATCAAGTAACATTATTTTAATATCACTATTAGTGAATAACATAATTACAATATCACTATTAGTGAATAACAGGATTACAATATCACTATTGGACCTATAGATAAAGACAAACATTAAGTCAAAAATAGTTAAAAATAATATCACAACTTGGAATGACAAACCCACAAATATGTGAGTTGTGGGATTGTAGTCCAGAGGACAAAATTGTGACTCAGTAGGGACATAACCACAACTTCTAAAAAAATGGATTTTTGGCCAAATTTTTACATTCTTTGCTTCCACACTCCAAAATCCTACATGACAATAGTTAGTAGTTTGCTTGTATGTGCTTTATCACCAAATTTTTGAGGCTAGTGTCCTATCTATCATGCCATTATGTAGACTAGGAATTTTGATCAAGAGAGGATGGTTAGTATCATGTTAGTTCTAAAATGAAAACCAAAATGAAAGAAACACACTAACTAGCATAACATCTCTAGGCCTAGTTACTAGGGGGAGCTTAGTGAGGAAAAACCATTTGAAAACACAACTAGAAATGAAAATAAATGAGGAATATGAACACAAAACACCAATTTATTACCAAATCCTTGATTTATCTAAAAGTATCCTTCTTTGGCTTGATTAGTTTGTGCTTCAAGAGATTTTCATCAATGGAGTGTGGCTACCTTTATCTCCTCTTCGCACCTTTGGCTTGTGATGGTTTTGGATCAATATTTGGGCCTAATAACATTACATCAAGATGTGGTTTGAATCTATTTGGGCATGGTAAATTTGTCTTAAAAGAACTTGAAATTCAATAGGCAAGGCCTCCAAATTATAGATTTTGCAAAATGATCATAATGAACATGAACTGTCCATCTCAAGATGAAGATGTATGGATAAAAATTTATTAAATTTTTGAGGAAAAAATCAATAAATTCCCTCATAAATATTTGGTTTAGAGGGGAATTAAAGAGACATGGAAGGTCTTAATGAGGCATGGAAGGGCTTAATCTTGATATTTTATGCATTTATGGCTTAGGGATGTCTTTCCAAGAAATGATGTTCTTTTATAATTTAGTTATTCAATATTGATTTATAAAAATAAATATTAAAAAATATTAATGTAATTCTTAATTAGGTTCATGATTTTAATTAATTTTATTTAAGCATAATTAGTCAACTTTGATGCAAATCTTGGCCCTTGGTGCACAAATTAATCAAATTGGTCAAAATGTCATATTATTGGCTCAAATTTTGACTAGATTGAATTTAGGATAAAATGTTAGATGCATTTGATCCATTATCTCATTTAGGATGTTTTGAACACAAAATAAAAAAGTCACATGTCTTGTGATATAAATTTGATATAAAAGAGAAATCTAGAGCACCTAGGTGTGAAAATGTCATTTTGACTCAAAATGATATGATCAAAGTTAGCTACTTCATAAAATGCATTACCTCATTTAGTGATACTCTAGCCAAAATAGGCACTTGTATATGATAGGTTCAAATATTTTAATACATTTTAGTGTTTTAGGCCAAATTGTGTATTTTTATAGAAATTGGTCAAAATCTTGGTTAGATGTTATTGGTGGCCAGCTTTAGGTGTCTATAGTGATGAACTTAAAGTGGGGAATATGTATACAAAATATTTTCAAAATTGTATCACTTATTGATTCTCTTTATCTTACAAGAACCCATCATGTCTAAATCTCTCTAAGTGCATACCTTAAAGGGTGTACTAGGAAAGGGGTGGATAGACCATTGGTGCTTCATATCATTGTTATCCCTTTTACCACTTGTTATCTACACACGTGTCTCCTAAAAACCTTATACCTAAGCTTGTTCTTCTCTATGTCACACGCAGTCATTTCCTACCTTTTGTCACCCTTTAACTAACCTTGAGCCCCTTTCGACTATTCACTCTACTAGGTCATTTGGATCAACCATGTACTATTTTGGTTAAAGTTAATTTAGGGTATAGGTTAACCTAGCTGACCTAACCCATGACCTAGTGAATTCTTATCCATAACTATAATAGGTCAAATGGATTGACCCTATTAGTCAAAACTTTTGGAAGGGCTTAGGTTTAAATTAGAATATAAATACAAGTTCATTTTACCATTATTTAGAGAAGAGAAGAAGAAATAAGAGCCATTGTACATTTGCTTATCCACCATTCTACTTGAGGAACAAGCTTAAGGTTTCATACTTTCTTTGGATATATGGATCTTGTCTTGTGGAGAAGTCTTTTAGATGCATTGATAGGTTGTGTAGCCTAGAGATTATTTATTCTTTTCATCCTTACATACCACAACAACCTATTGTAAAGCACTTTGGCCAAGAGAGAGATTGAAGCTCAGTGGGTTCATCTTCAAAGGTAAGTATTCCTAACTTTGTTCCTCCTTTTTAAGATTAGATAGATATGCATTTGTAATTCTCTTCCATGTATTAAGATTCTATATATATTGACATGAGTATATGTCTCTTATGCATGTTTACTTTTGTTTTTTGTTACCCCTACTTTGTGCCACAAGCTTTGGTGAACACTAGATTAGAATTTCTTTTACTTGTTATTAGTTTAGTGAAATATGAAAAAATAAGACCTAGCTAGGGTTATTGCATGATTGTGCTTGAATGGAAGCTTTGTAACCCTCCCTAGCATTATGTATTGTGATAAGAGATCCCCTAATTGGGTCTAGTGGACCCCCATATTAGTCATGTTACTGATTATCTAATGTATCCCTAATCAAAAGTTTAAGTATGATATATCTTCTCCAAGTTAGGATTGATTTATAGACATGATGCATTTTTTATTACATACAAAAACTAGGAAATATACTCTACTCATACATATACATTTATATTTACAGTCATTCATAATCATATCCATTTGGAACAACCATGAAATAATGTTTCAAAAATTGTCAGATGAATAGAAAAGTGAGGTCATTACCTTAGAGGTCCTTCAAGTGGAAGGCTTGTTACCTATAATTTTATATATTTGATATGAGTCAATCCATAAAGGAGTGAAATTATCGTGTTTTTCTTTCTTATCTTGTTCTTTATCCCATAAAATCACTAGATCTAAAATCTTAAAATCCTTAATTTTAGACCTTTTTTAAAACCATATTTTGAAAATATCTTAGTGTTTATTGAAATTATACAATTCTAAAACATTTTACATCTTCCATATAAACTATATCAATTAGTCTAGACTAAATTCTTTCATCCTTCCCCATGTACTCTTGCATATATTGGTACATTGGGATTTTAAGAGTGATGGGAGGAAATGGTTGATGTCCATACACTAGCATAAAAGGTGAAGCCTTGATGGCTTGCTTGTGTCTTGTTCTATCTATTCATAGTGCATACTTCAGTAGTAGATGTCATTCTCTTCATTTTTCTTGTGTTAACTTATTTATGGTATCCATCAAATTCTTGTTTGTAGATTAAGTGACCCTATTCCCTTGTGGATAATAATCGTAAGAGAACTTGATGGTTATTTATTTGTTGTAAGACAATTCAATAAATTCAATAACTTGAAACCTGGACTATTATCACAAACTAAATAAATTTACGTACCAAACCTAGTCAATATGTTCTCTTCTAGAAATTTGATAGCATATAATACTTGGGAATTATTAGTGGCGACAACTTCTCTTCACATAGTGAAATAGGTTGTAGCTATTAGAATCAATTTGTGTTAGATTGAAGAATTTGGGTTTATCACCCCAATGAAGTCAAGACCCCATTGAGTAAAAGGATGTACTTTAATGACTAGTTATATAGGTATGGTAGCATTCAATTAGTTTTTTCTAAACACCTGACATTCATGGTAGGTTCTAACATGGTTGTGGGCATACTTGAAGATCATAGGCTAGTGGTATCCCATCTTTAAAATTTTATGGGTTGTTATGTTTCTTGAGGGATGTCCACTACCTATCTTCTGATTTAGATTATTCAAGATATTTACAAATTCTTTTGAAACACGCCTCAAATAGATGTATTCATAGTTATTTTGGTATAAGACTCCTTTATTTATCATTAAATGGGTATATTTGAGCCTAAGGGCTCATCTTTTCTCTCTATTTAACTCAGGAAAACATTTACCTATGTGAAAATAGTGGATGATTTTACCATACCATTTGCCACTAGCTACTTAAGTCTCATTGATTTGTTTAAGATAAATATGTGTATCAATTTTATTCATGAGTTGGATGATTTCTTGGCCTCTCACCATCTTGGATGGTCTAATTTCAAGGTCAGACTCTTGTAGTTTTGCCATCCATTTGCCTCTTCTTTCACCCAAATTGTTTTTGCCAAGTGTGAGCTTGATAGCTACATCATTAATGATGGTATATATCTTCTTCCTTAGAATGTAATGCCTAAAATTCTTCACATCTCTAATCATTGCATATATCTATATATATATCATGGAATATTTCAACTTTGTATCTTTCAAGTTGGTACTCATGAAGGAAATTGGATGTTCATTGTCATCCACCTTTTGCATGGTACAACTACTATAGTGTCTTTTGAGGAAAATTATAAAGGTAGAAATCTTTAGTAAAATATAGGATGATCAGAACTAGATCTTGAGGAATGGTAGTTTTGATGTCTTGGAAATATTTCTTGGCTTTTGTTGTCCATTCTATTTTGGCATCTTTGTTTAACATTACATTTAATGGATTGACAAACTATATAAATGTATAAATGAATTTATTTACAAAATTTATCTTACCAAAAAAAGACTTCAACTCTTTCTTGTTTTTAAAAGGTGTCATCTTGTAAATAACTTGGATTCATTCTAGGTCAATGGAGATCCCTTTTTTATTGATGACATGGACTAATAGTGTTTCTTTAGTGAATTTGGAGATGTTTTTCTTTGGATTGAGTGATACTCCATATCTTATACACATGTCAAATACTCTTTGTAGATGGTACATATGATCATCTCTATCTTTGGAAAACACTGTTAAGTCATACATATAAATGATGATGCATTTACCAACGAATCCTTGAAAGGAAAAGTCCATAGCTTGATGGAAGGCCTCTCTTGTATTTATTAGGAAAAATGCCATCCTTTTGTACATAAAATTTCCCCACATGGTGGTGAAGGTAGTTTTATTTCTATATTTTGGTTTTAATAACACTTGATTATATCCTGAGAATCCATCCAATATAGACATCATCTCAGATCCACTAACCATTAAAATTACCTTGTCTAGGGAAGGCAAAGGATAGTTATCATTTTTTTATGATCATTTCAAATTTACAAATTCGAAACATAGTCTAATCTCTCCATTTTTATTCATAATTGGTTCTAATTTGGCTACTCAGGTAGAGTGCCTACTTGGGAAGACAATCATAACATCTAATAGCTTTTATACTTTTGTCTAGATGAGAGGCTCTAGGATTAGATTTACTGAAGTGGGCCCCTTTTGGAGTAATTATGAGATCACAAGATGGTAGGATTCTATGGTTCCTTTAATGCATCTACATGTGATTCATGATAGCCTGCATGGAACTATAATAGGGGTCTTAGACTTGGATGAGAGATTATTGCTCTCCTACCACAAGGTGATTATTATAAAGCTAGGTGATCTAGGTCAGGTGCTGCATGAACATGGAAGAGGGTAGCTGAAGGTGTTGTTTATTTGTGATCTTCCTCTACATGATCCTGCATGATTTGCCTTTGTGTTGTCTTACTACTTATATATTTTACCTAGTAAATTTTCCTTGTTATTAAAGGGTAGGCTTGAGAAAGGTTTTGACTTTTCTAATTTAATCCTCATTCATTCCTCTTCTAGTTGGTCCGGTGTCTTCCTTATATGCTCAAAATCTCATAACCAAGGTAATAACTTAGAGTTTGTGAAGAAATATCTTTCATGTGGTTAGAGAGATGTTAGGGTATGCCTACAACAACTAGAGATGGTGCCCATAACAACTGCAAGGTTATGCCTAGCTATGGGAAAAGTGCCAATAATAGCTACAAAAGAGTTTGTATCAATTGAAGGAGGTGCCTGCAAAAGTTATAGAAGAGCCCATATCAACTAAAGGAGGTGCCTGTAGTAGCTAAAAAATATATTTTTGAAATTGGAGGAAGATGAATAATTTTATTAGAATGATTGTTTATTTTTTATTTTTTCTTTTACTCCTAAATAACCAGTAAGCTAGTTTTCTATTTAGGCCCATTTTTATAGTTTTGGATAGCTAGTAGGCTAGTTTTCTACCTAAAAACTACCAAAAACACCCAAAAAGGGTTTTCATTATTGGATTTTTTTTATAACTCTAACTACTACCTATAGTAGAATGTTTATTCTGGGTCCTTGCCAAGTCAGCAGTGAGGGTGATTAGTCAAGGACCAAGTGAAGGTCTCAATCTTCATGCTAGAAGAGGGATAGGATGTCCTCCTCTCTTTATTCATTTGTGTATTATCTGGTTCTCCCTTTTTTTGGTGAGACATTATGCTAATCCAACACATCATTGTATCCATTTTGTAATTGCATGTGTATGTGCTTGGGAAACTCCTCTTGAGTGAGTGGATTTTTATATAACTTTAGTTTGTGGCCATTGATCAGTCAATAGAATCTTATCAAATCAATGGTTTAGAGTTACACTACTCCATTGCCATGAACATGCTCAATCTCAAATGTACTAAGCCATCTAGTCTGAAGTTTACCCTTGTGATCCTTATATTTTGAATCAGAAATAAAGGCCCAATCTCTTACATTGAATTACCTAGTCTTAATGTACCTAGCATGATAGTTAATTTGTTGGTGCTTTATAAAGTTTGTGGTCTATAATGCCTAATATTTGTATTCATCTAAGGCATTCAGTTGCATAAGCCTTTCTTGTTGTGCTTTAGATATATCCATCCCAATTGCTAGTGTTGTCTCTAAAGTCTTATGCTCAAATTCTATTGACAAGATAGCTTACTTTCATAGACCAAATCATATGAGGTGAAGCCTATAATATTCTTCTATGTGATTCAATAAGCTCAAACAACTTCAATAAATCTAGCCTCCCAATCCTTATGGGACATACTACTAGTCTTGGTCAAAATATTTTCTAACTCATTATTGGTGACTTTCACCTGTTTATCAGACTGTGGATGATATGGAGTTGATTTCTTATGTCTAATCTCATATTATTAGACCAAAGCAGTAATTAAAATAATAGTGAATTGGGGTCTTTGATTAGTGACTATTTCTTGTGGCACACCATATCTTGTGAACATTTCTTCATAGAAGAAAGCTACCACCTTCTCATCCCTAGCATGTGTAAGAGCCTTGACTTCCACCCATTTAATGACATAGTAAGTACATACAAATATGTACTCTTTGTTGTTAGATTTTAGATCAAAAGGTCCTACAAAGTATAAACCCCATTTTTCAAATGGTTTAAGCACCATTTGAAGTTACAAAGGCATCTCATATGAACATGTAGGCCTTTCCATATACTGATATCTATCACAATGAGTAGTATACCTTATTGCATCTTTATGGAATGAGAGCAAACAATATCATGTATTCAAGATTTTTACTACTATACGCTTGGCTGTAAAGTGCCCTCCATAGGGATCATCATGGAAAGATTTGAGGATATCTAGAATTTCATCTTCGCTGAGACATATTTTGATGATGGAGTCAGACCTAGTACATAAAATAAATCTAGACAACCATTAATACCTACCACTTTTTTGAATCAAAGATCTTCTTTGTTTAGGGAGGAAGTGTTATGAGAGTAACCCTGTGGTAAGGTAGTTAGCAATATCAACATACCTAGGTGTGGTAAGGGTGAGGGAGAACATGTGCTCATCTGGAAATGAGTCATCCACTATGGTATCTTCTTCAGGGGATTGCAGGTGTGATAAGAAATTAGCTATGACATTGTCCCTACCAGCCTTATCTACAATGGTGATATCAAATTCTTATAATAAAATCATCCATCTTACCACTCTAGCTAGGATAGCTAGTTTATTCATAAGGTACCAAATGGTTGCATGATCTGTATGAACAAAGACTTGATACCCTATTATGTAGTGATGAAACTTGTTGATAGCATAGACTACTGCTAAGAACTATTTTTTAGTAATAGTGTAATTTAATTCTACTACATGTAGGTTCTTGCTTATAAAATAGATATCATAATTAAGTGTTCCCTCTTTTTAGCCTAGCACAACTCCTAGGGTAGTATTTGAAGCATCTTTGTGAATATGGAAGGGAAGCTCCCAATCAGGACCATGTAAAACAAGAGTGGTGGTCAATAATTCCTTCAATTATTTGAAGGTTGTATCACATGTAGGAGTCTAGATGAATTCAACATCTTTGGTCAAGAGAGTGAATAATGGTGTTGTTACTTTGCTAAAATTGTTGATAAATCTCCTATAGTAACTAGCATGTCCTAAAAATCTCCTGACATCTTTCTATTTTTGATAAATAGAGAGATTTTTTATGATGGTGCTTTTTGTAGGGTCAATATTAATTCCTTCAATAGATACATGGTGGCCTAAGATAATGCCTTCTATCATAAGAATTTAGCATTTTTTGTGACTTAAATACAAATGATGCTCCTGATAGAATTGTAGCACTTTATCCAAATCATTCAAGCACTCATCAAATGTTTCTCCATAAATAATGAAGTCATCCATATAAATTTCTACACATTCATTTTCCATATCTGTAAAGATACTCAAGACAACCCTCTGGAATGTTGTTGGAGAATTATATATCCCAAAAGATAATACAACATAAGCATAAACACCTCAAGGAAAAGTGAAATTGGTCTTCTCTTGGTCCTCAGGAGCAATGCTAATCTGGTTATAACCACTGAAGCCATTTAGAAAGGCAAAATATTTCTTCCCTGCTAGTATGCCCAACACCTGATCAATGAAAGGTAGAAAAAATGATCATTTCTAGTTGTTGTATTAAGTTCCTTGTAATCTATTCATACACACCATTCTCCATTTTTATTTGGTATAATTACCAAAGGTGAAACCATTCACTATCTGAGATGGAGTATATAAATCTAATGGTCATTAGTTTATACAATTATACTTTGACTATTTCTCTAAGAGCTGGATTCATCCTATGTTGTGGTTGTCTGATTGGTTGGCACTCTTATTTGATATAGATATGATGTGTACATATTTTTGATATAATTTTGTGCATGTCCTGATAATCCCATACAAAATCACATTGGTATGCATGCAACAAACTAACTAGGCACTTTTCCTCATTTGACTCCAACTTGCTATCAATAAGCAATATTTTTCCTATAGAGATTTCAATTTGATGTGAGAGTGATTTCATCATTTATATATTGCTAATAGATCTGATTTGGATGCAGCTATGAGGAAACAATTGGTAGAATTTTTATTGTATAGATGCATTAGATTTATCTACTTCTTAGAAGTTAAAAAATAGGCACTCAACACATTGTAGGTGGATAAGATCTATAGAATGAGTTTGGTAATTATTCTAGAGAATGTTAGAGAAAATTGTATCATCTTCCTGATTAGTTAAGGTACATGCATGGTCTATGGTGAATGTAGGAATCTAGGGAGGCTACTCTACCTCATCTTCTTAACCCATAATTTATGTTCTGGTGTCAATGTTGGTTGTACTGGGGGATAGGGGACTAACTTCTTAGTGTGGTTGCCATTGGATATCAACATGTCACCTGATCTGTAGCTGATGAAGGTATCAGTTGTGGCAAGCCAAGGACATCTTAAGATAAGAGGATATCCACCCAAATTAGACTTAAGCTATAGCATAATGAAATTTACAAGATACTCCCAAGAATCTATAGTAATGACAAGATCTTCAATGATTTCTTTTGGTCTGATGGTAGACTTGTTAGCCATTTGCAACATTATAGATGTGGGATGAATATTATTCAACTATAGTTTATGCATGGTTTCAATTTTCATTACATTTATTATAGCCCCCAAGTCTATTAATGTATTATACAACTATTGATCATGGATCTAGATTGTTACTACTGGGCATCTTGGATCTAAATATTTCTTTGGCAGGGTGTTTTTTAGCATAAAGTCTACCAGCCAGCCAATCACATGCACTATATTGGGATCTTTCTTCTTCCTTCTATATTTACGTAGACATAAGTCTCTAATATCTTTAGAATATATGGGCACATCCTTGATGGTCTGGAAGAATTGAATTTTAACATAGAGATTTTTGAGCTATCTTATGAAATCAAATTTAGGTTTAATTTCATGGCACTGAAGGGTAAGATGTTTTTGAAATGGTGAGGTTATTTCAACAATAGCTTTATTTGTTGGCTCAGAGAGTTCTTGTGGTGATGAAGGTGGGTTAGCATGATCTTCTAGATTTTTTTGATCTAACTCCATTATTATGAGTGGGGCTGGAGTTGGTAAAACTTTCCTTAAACATAGGTGAACTTCATTGATGTTCACTACATATGTCAGGTACTTGATAGGTTTAGTATTGAAGGTTGGTTGAACCATCTTATTTGTAGGATTATGCATGGGTTGGGTAGGGAGATGATTAGGTTTGGGTGTAGATTTTATATTAGGCATAAGATCATGAGGTTTTTGTTTTTGCTATGGAGGGAATCATCCTTGATGATTTTCCTAGGGCTAATTGGCTCTATAGGGCTACTGCCACTGGTTTATGAAGGGTGGGTCTTGGGGTAGTTTCCAAGCTTATGTCTAAAGTGGGGATGCATTTTATGGATATTTCCAAGAGGTGGTGGGGTAACTTGTCTGAGGTGGATACCAGCTGGAATTAGGAGGTGGGACATTCATCCATGGACTAGTCTAGTTGGGAGTAGTATTCAAAAATTGTGAGTTAAAGGAGGTAGAATTTACAAAAGGTGGATTTTGTCCTATACCTAGATAATATGGCTATTAAACCTATGGATTTCTTTTTGAAACATATAAAACCTAGTCTCCATCTCCTATTACAACATGCAGCTCAACTATTTCTATTTCTTCAGTTGTGATGTTAGCTACTTTAACCCAAACTTTTTGACACCTATAATCTATCTTCTTCCTCTTACAATCCAAATTATAGATGGTCAAAGCTTGATCCAAGGTTGATTGATTTTACCTTGAGTGTATTTTATCTATTTGGGTGGCCAAATGACTAATGATATTTTGTTTCATGTCTTGTAATAGGTTACTAACTTCATACTTTGATAGGTTGCTTGTAGTTATCAGTGGAAGATTGTTGCCCCTAACTTTATGTATAACAGACCTAGAATAGTTCTTGCTCAATTCCTTGATGTCTAAAAATGGAGGATAGGAGATATCTTCCCCATTCATTAGGTCCAAGGCTTCCAAATAGTCTTCTCAAACTCCTTTTAGGAAGATAAGTTTTAGAGGTTCTTCTCCTAGTGCACTTTACTTGAATTTTTGTATACTGAACATGAACCGTTTAACATAGTCTTCCAAAGATTCATCCCCTTATTAAGTCATCCTAAATATATCATTTATTTTGTAACTTCATCCATATTCCTGATACTTAGCCAAAAATTTATTTTTCATAGCCTCCCAAGTGAGGATTGAATTACAACCCAGTACCATGAACAAACAAAGTGTTGAGTCCTTGAGGGTGGCTAAAACAAAGTTTCAATTTATGTGCATCTTACCTGTAGTCATAGCTTCTATAGAGGATATCAAATTCAAATAAAAAGATGTTTAGATCTTCTAAGAATGTACCTCTAAAATTGGGCAAGGCTAAGGTCATGATATCTTGAATAAGAAAATAAAAAGTAACTATGTCAAGAGTTATGTTTTCATCCACAAAGTCTCCTTATCCATTCATGATGGATTTTATTATGATATGGATACCAAAGGTACTCAGGATCATGTCTTCAAATTTTGTATCATTCCCTTCATCAATATGATAGTAAACATTTATCTGTTGCTCTATAGTCTTTTTTCTTGATGAGAAATCTAAAGATTATCTTGAGATTTGTTGGATTTGTTCAATAAATCCTTGATGAAATTTTATTCTGATGTTACTTTATAGAGTGTTTGTTTTGTGAAGTTCATCTCCTTTGTTTATTCTTACTAACTCAACTAATGCTTCCTCTACTTCATTTTCATTTTTCAAAGCCAATAATACTTCTTCTGTAAGCTACTTCCTTTAGTTTGTAGTGTTTCCTTCTTTAAGATCCCTCTGGATTATGGTATATTTTTCAACAGGATTGTTAGTTACTATGGGTACTTGTGGTTCTTTTTTGATAGCAACTTGTGGCTTGTTTGACAAGAATCTCCCTCAAGAATCTCTCTCTCTACATAAACATTGTGCTACACCTTTTAGCTATCTTGTTCCTTCCTACATAGGATTAGTGTCTTTATATTTTTTAAGTTTTCCATGGGGTTATTTTAGAATAAGAAAAAAGTACAATAAAGGAGTGCGAAAATCAAAATAACTAGAATTGAAATTTTACTTCTAGAAAATAGTAAAGTTATCTACTAAAAGTGGGAAAATTACTTTAGAAAGTAGAAAATGAAAGTAATAAAATTATCCTAGAAAATAGGAAATGAAAGCAACAAAATTATCTTAGAAAATAGGAAATGAAAGAAGGAAAATTAGAGGCACACTTTGTAGAAAATAAATCACTCTTACAAGAAATAAATCCTAAAAACATGAACTAAGTAAATTGCAAGATTGCAAGGAGGCATTCAAGGCTATGCACCATTTAATTCTAGAAACTTAGACATTTGGCATAAGACACTAAAGTGCCCTCACTTAACCTGCATAATTAGAACTATATGTCTACGAACTTAGACATTTGGCATAAGACACTATAGTGTCCTCACTCGACTTGCCTAGTTGGATAGAATAGTGCATTAACCAATCTTAAAAAATAATGATTGATTTTAGAAAATAATAATTGACACCCTCCCTGAAAATGGTGCCAAAATATTGTGCAGACTAATTACCCAATGAATCCCAGATTCTTAAGTCTAATTAACATTAATTATCAACCTGAGTCTAATTAACATTAATTATCAACCTAGAGTGTGTATGTTTTTCAAGGATATTAGCACTATATATGCATTATATATTCATAAATCACCTTGATTTACTAGTTTTAGTACAATGAACTTATGTTAAATTTATAATATAGTTATACTATGAAAC
The DNA here is from genome assembly GCA_037957365.1 of Torreya grandis. Taxonomy (NCBI): domain Eukaryota; kingdom Viridiplantae; phylum Streptophyta; class Pinopsida; order Cupressales; family Taxaceae; genus Torreya; species Torreya grandis. The sequence goes on along the minus strand of JARHVA010005449.1, from coordinate 316,889 downwards.
TATTATGATAGAAATATAGAAATGCTTCACACTTATAAATCACACATGCATCACACTTTATATAATTAGATTAATAATGAAATCTACTTACACACTCTTGACTAAGGAGGGTCAGGATCTTCACTATAATTCCTTTTGAGGGGGCCCTTCCTCATTCAGAACTGAGTTTGAATCCTTTGAGAGAGATTTAAAAAAGATTCTTATAGAATCAACTTTCTCATTACTCAAATCTATAACAATTAAAGATTACTATAGAAGATTAGAATGCAATGACTTCTATAGTTATATTAACTATCTAATCTTCAATTTCAACTCACTAACTTCTAATCTGATCTAGGTTTTTCCATCAAATATAGAAGGTAATTTATTAATTTCTAACCAAAGACACCAAATTAGAAAAAATATAAATACTTTAAAAACTATCCTAGTTAACCTTCAAGTGGTTAGTAATTGAAGTTACTTATTTTAGGATTGACTGGGTTAAGGACAAGGTATACTATTTTGTTATTTTATTTATTTTTGTCTCCTTCTCATTGTCCTTATCTTTCTCATCTTTGATAACACATATAAATTTCCTTGCATGTAGGAAATCCATATAACAACTATGGTCCTATCCAATCATCCATTTAGTTCCCAAGATAGTTGGATGTGTCTTTAATATCTGATCATAATAATAACTCTATTCTGTATAGTGGTTATGGGCAACCTATAGATGAAGCCTATAGTTGTTATAGGCACTCTACAGTGGCTATGGGAAACCTATAGGTGAAGCCTATAGTTTTCTTAGGCAACCTTTAGTGGCTATAATCACCTTGTAGGTGGAGCCTAAAATTGTTGCAGACAACCTATAGTGGCTATGGGTATCTTGTAGGTGGAGCCTACCATTACTGGAGGAAACTTGTAGTGGCTATGAGAAGCTTGTAGCTAGAGCCTATAGTTTTTATAGATAGCCTGTAAGTGTTATGCCCAAATGAGGTCTTACAGCCTTAAACTATCCTTTAAATGTTTATTAAATAAATTTACACAATTATAATCTAATCAAGGAAAAAACATCAATAATTCATAACATAACATATATATTTTAATTCACACAAAAAATTATAAATTCATTCATTTGTATGAGTCATTGATGGTTATGGGTATTTACATAGAAAAATATATATACTAAGTATGGATGAGGCTACAAAATAGAGAAATTGGTGGCCTCATTAACCACCAACCAATCCAACTACCCTACACCAAACCAAAGGTAGTCATAAACACGGTTGTCCTTAAAACCACTCCACCTCTAGTTGCCAACCAACCCAACTAAACCAACTCCTCTAACTCCTCCAATCAACAAAGCCAAAATCAAAACTAGGCTACCCCAAAACAATAAACTTTGATAAGGGAGTCATATGATTTAGTTTTGGATAAATTACTCAAATCCAACATCATACAACTTCCCCCATCAAACCTCCTCAACAATTCAATACTTCTTACCTTGTACCTGGTTGGTATAATGAGAGTGATCTATGTGCCTTCCACCATGTCATTAGACATGACATTATTAGGTACAACACCTTCAAAACCACTATCCAAAACTCGATTGATATAAGAAAACTTGTATTAGATAATCCTAATTCACCCTTGAATTAGTCACTCAACATCTTTCGATAACCCTTCCCTAATCATGCCCCTTTGACCAACCATAATGACAACAAACTAGAATCATCTCATGCTTGTGAGGTCCATATGGTCAATGTAATTATCAATGAACCTATCATTGAGGAAACCACTACCTCAACTACCTCTTTCTCTACTCCACTTATTGAAGTGGTGGAATCACCCTCCCTTCCTTTAAATACCCAAACAAAGGAAGAAACCACCTCATTTCCTTCACTTCATGAGATAAAAGACTTACCCACCTCTCCTTTGGTATAAATACCAAAGGAGGTAACCATTTACATCACACCTTATTCCCCTATCATGGAACCACCCACTCTGTTTGTAAATCATTCCATAAATAGATATCACCTTATCTACTCCTTTCATGGAGGAAACATCCTCCCAAATATTGGAACCTTTCATCAAGAAAAAAGTTGAGGAAACCATTCCTTTACCTCCACCTATGGGCTTAATCTTTGAATTTTATGCCCAAAGAATCAAACTAATTTAGAAACTCTTCTCTAGACTGGTCCAAAACCTAGAATTCTCTTCTCAACCCAATATGGATTGAGCCACCTTTTGGCACCATCTTGGGCTCCCCTATCAAAACAAGCATGAACTTTCAACCTCACCTTCATCTACCCCATCTTTAATCACACCTACCCTTAAAACCTATAATCACCTCAACTCCTTCATCAAAAACCTTTTTTTCCAAAACCATGGAAGAACCAGCCAAACCATCTCCATCCAAGATTATCAAATCTCTTTACACCTCTCTCATCAAAGCTATCAATAAATTAGGGATGCTTCCTAATTCTAGCCTTATCCACCCATATTTTAAGTTAGAATTAAACCCATCTAGTCCACCAAATAAAACCTTAACCAAACTAACCAAGAAGGTGGAGCCACCCAAACTCCCACCTAAACTAGAACCGTACCACCCACTTCCCTCTTACCTTATATATTGTAACCCCATCCTTCTTCCATCCTCAGAGCTAATCCTTCTATAAAAAGGCAAACACTCCAAAAACTACCCAAACTAAACTTCCTCCTTGTATTCTGCCTTTACCTACCCCCTCCAAAACATCTAACTCCCCATTATTTTTAGCCAAACTATATACCTCTACCTAACCACCTATCTCCAAACCCTCATCATCTTAATCATCCACCAAAAAATATTTCACATTCAAACCTTTCACCTAAAAACCATACAACACCAAATATCCCTAATCAAACCCACCTACCAAAACCATTCTACCACCCACAACTCCCATGGTGAACCCTACTTGTAAGAAGGCTCCCATCCTGAAAGCCAAAATCTCATTACCATTAACACCTTTTCTCAAATATTATTCAACCATTTTACAAAGGTTGTTACAAACTAATTCTTTAAACCTACCACCTATCAAACCTTTTGGCTCATCAATTCCTAAACCATCTTGGTTTAATGATAGTTTAATTTACTCATACCACATGACACTTGGACATGACATAGAGAACTACAAAGCTCTCCAAGTGTTTGTCCATAACTTATAGCATGAAGATGATCTATCATCAGATTAACCTATATTAATCCCATTATCAACCCAACCACCAAATGAACCCATCCAATACTTATCCATGTGAACTATGAATTTGACTCAAGATAGGATGGTTAGTATCATGTTAGTCCCAAAATGAAATCAAAATGAAATAAACACACTAGCATAACATATCTAGGCTTAATTACTAAGGGGATCTTAGTTAACAAAAATATAATGGAAATCACAATTAAAATTCAAAATAAACCTTCTTTCACCTTCCTTGGATCCTCCAAATAACTTATTAAAGTGGCTTACTTGACTTTGTGCTCATGAAGTTTGCATCAATGAAGTGTGTCAGGGGAAACCACAGAACAATAAACATGCTTTGATCCCTACTTAGTCAGGATCTTGCTCTACCAATTAGAGCACATATGATTACTTCTTGTATTAGCAACTAATCATGGAATTTAACCAGAATCAATAAGTAACTAGAAATATGAAACAACACAGGAATTGAGAGACAATACACAATTGTATTAATAATCACTCAAAAGAATATACAATAAGGAAGATGCCACTTCTTCCTCCACCTCAAAGGTTCACCACTCGTCAAGACCTTCTTCCCTCTCTCTCTTGGTCACAACAATCAACTCCAATATAGAATTGATGTTCACCTCTCCAACCAGTCAGTAACACACTACCAGTTCACCAAGTACACAACTGTACTTCAAGTAGATTCCCTGCTCTCTGCTGCTACCTGCAAATAACTAGATCATACTCACCATGTAGATGTCTTTCTACACCCCTGAAGAACCCTTGTCCTTGCCTCACCAAGTCCTTATGATTCTTCAACTAGTACCCCAGTGGATCTTCTCCAAGAACTTGCACAACCTGTAACTCTCTCTGATCATACACTCTCAGTACCCCTATTTGGTAACTAGGAGGAACTACACTAGCTCTCTCTCCAAGCCCAATGGCTTTCTAGCACAAGTTTACAATACAACCCATGAGTTCATATATAGATCTCATGCTTATAATAATTAGACTAACCTAATTACAATAATTAGATGCGCAACTCAAGACTAAGACTAGCCTTCAACATGCAAACTAACAGTCTCAAAATAGACTCTCCAGACTTAACATGCAAACTGCCTGTTCTCGCACAGGCTGCCGATGTCAGCTCCTCCATGACCGATGTCGGCCGACTGGTGACCGATGCTGATTGCTTCCTCTTTGCTATCTGACTGACGTTAGTTGATCAGACCGACGCTGATTTCCCTGCAACTAATTCTGCAACTCCCCGTAACTTTGCATCCTCCATAACTTCTCTTGTTTGCATCCTGCTGAAGCTTTTAGCTCCACAACCTAACAAAGTGTGGCTACCTCTGTCTCTCCTTGGCACCATGTTTGGATTTGTCTTGGATTGGTTTGGATCAATATTTAGGAATTATAATACTAATTTTCATGAAGCTTTGGAATTAATTCTAAATTATAACTTTGGCATATGAGAGCTTCAAAATTAAATAAGCAAGGCCTACTATTTATATATTTTAGAATGGTTTGAGGATCAACCATGACCATCCATCTCAAGATTGAGATGTGTGGCCATGAATACATCTAAATATGAAATTCATTATATAAATATCCCCATTAATATTTAGGATAAAGGGGTATTAAATAGGCATGAAGGGCCTTAATGAGGCATGGGAGGCATAAATCTTGATATTTGTGGCATTTATAGCCTAGAGATGTCTTCCCAAGAAATGATGTTACATAATGATGTAGATATTTAATATTCATTTTTAAAAAGAAATTATTCAATAAGTTCCATGGAATTCTTAATTAGACTCATGAATTGGTTTAATTAGATCTTAAGCATGATTAAGCACTTTGATGCAAACCTTGGATCTTTGTGTATAAATTACTCAAATTTGGTTAGAATTTCTTGTTATTGGACCAAAATTTGAGTGGATTGGAATTAAGGTGTAATTTTAGATGCATTGGATCTGTTATCCCATTTAGGATGGTGTCAACACCAAATAACAAAGACACATGTCTCATATAAGATATTTGATATAAAAGAGCAATCCAAGGCACCCAAGTGCAAAATTGGCATTTTGACTTGAAATAATCTGATCAAAGTCAGTTGCTTCATAAATTGCATTGATCCATTTCATGATATTCTAACAAAAATCAACACTTGAATATGTTAGTTTCAAATCTTTTAATTTTTTTTTGTTATTTTTAAGCCAAATTATGCACTTTGGTAAAAATTAGTCAAAATTTTGGTTAGAGGTTATTGGTGGCCATATTTAGGTGTCTATAGTTTTCCCCTATTTAATAAAATATTAAAAATCATAGGCAAAGCAATGTCTTCTCAAATAATGAGTAAAGGCTTGTATGCCAAAAAAGAAGATGATGATTGAAGAACAAATTTCCAAATGGTGTTTGGGAAGCCTATGATGATGCCCCCTCGAGGGAGTGGCCATCACATATGTGGATGGATGGGCCCTTGAAAAGAAGTGAGAAGAAAGGTGGAATTAACCAGTGGGTGAGATTAATCTAAATGAAAAAAATGCTTGCATGCATTGATTTAAAAAGGATACTGATTTACCCAAAAGTGATTATAATCAAGAATAAAAGTCAAAATAATGATTTGCTCATAGGCAATTATAATCATTAAGAGGACCTAGATTGGATAAAGATGATTGTGCCCCCGTTAGAGCTGATTAGCAAGCATAACTCAAGGATATAATTTAGAATATAGATTAAAGATGAGTGGGTACAAAGTGATGAAAGAGATGAAAAATAAGATTGATCAGTATGAAAATTTTCAATTGTACCTACCAATGAGGAGATGATCATCCTTATTATCAATGATACAATTAGAATGGTTAATAGGTTGATTTGATCAGATGGGTGGAAGGATTTTCCAAAGTGCCAAGGAGAAAATTATGTGGCTCCATTGATTATATACCTTTTATAATCTAGTTTTTGTTGTAGCATATGAAGATAGGCATCATGATAGAACACCGAAGACTTGGTTGAAATATGCATAAATAATTACTCCCAATCTAAGAAATACTAAAAAATAATGTACCAATGATAAAAACCATGATGAAAATGTTGATGTATGAATATGGATGGACTCAAGAATAATGTGCTTGAGGAATCACCCAATGAACACATATAGACTGAGTCAAGGTAATAGTGTTGAAAGAAAATAAAAAGGGAAGAAAAAAACAAACAAACAAACAAATATAAAATGCATAAATATACAAAAAACTTGAAATAAACAAATGAATAGAAATCCTAAAAACAAAAGCAAAAGAAAACATACTAACAATGACTTTTCCCCAATAGGGTGGATCGACAATAACTAAAAACTTAGATAGGATATATGTTTTTGGATTTTGAAATATTTGAAATGTTTTTAGCATTTTGAGGTATCTCAACTTGTTAGAGAATGACAAGATACCTACTCACAAAAGGGCAAGAGTGTTTGTCTTAGGTTGCTCATAAAATGATGAGAGCATATGAAAAAGAGGACTGAGGTGACCTCAACATGAATTAAGCATGGCCCACATAGTCTTGAAATGAACTCAAGTCATAGTAATTCCATCCTCACAAAATGTGGGGAAAAACCAACTAAGTCCCAACAAGTTATCCAATCTAGCAAATGGCCAGTGAAATGAAAACAATAATGGCAAGGTGATGTGGTAATGCATGATAAACAAGCATTGCCCATAATTTACCCATAGGCAGTTATAAATAGCATACAACAATATAGATCAATGGTACTAATTTATCCATAGTTGGTTATAATTTGTAGCAAGACTGATGAAACACTAATTGGCCTAGAGGTGGTTAAAATCAAGCTTACATAAACCAAATTTGATATAGGATCAAAGATGAAAGATATCTTGCTAGATCAACTGTCATACTACTTTCATAGATTGTCATTGAAACATGGATTTGATTGATTATTGAAACTTGATCAAAATTCACTTACACAAAGTATAGGAAGAACCAAAGTAACCAAGATAAAAATAGGATTAGATAGGACGACTAAAAATAGGCTTTGGTCTAGACATGAATGATATGGTAAAATGGAATGGTTTTACTCTAGGATAATGATGGGTTTGGATAGATTGGATAAAATGGTAAGAGGGTTACCACCAAGTAATGGGGTAAATGGCAGGATATGCGACTGTAGTAAATGGATATGTAACAAAAGCAATGGCATGGAAATGAAATGGTATGGTACATGTTTTTGGCTTGGGTGATTGTTTGTTTTTGATATGTTTGGCTTGGGTATGGTAAATGACATATGATTATATTATTCTTGCTAAAGTGGAGATGCATGTCCTAGTCAGTAAATGACACAAATAAAATAATCAATCATGTTAATTTCTATCCCACACCATGTTTGAATAAATACTCTTTCAAGAATTACCTACAAATTTGGGTGTCAAGAATGCTTTTGTGATCTTCATCAGTCATTGATTACGATTCCTTAAAATGTTGAGACAAGGTATCTTTATAGCCTCTAAAGAGGAAATTATGGCCAAGGATGGTAAATAAGGAAAAATAATGGATGGTAGGTTTGTTTTTGAAATAGAATGGCAGATTATAATGGAATGTATAATGGTTGGAAAAAATTGAAGAGCAAAAATTTCAGTCATAAATAATTTTCTAATGCTAGATTTGACATAACTTTGGTTATGGTAGGGCTGAAGACTTGTTCTCTTGATAAGACCACTAGATTATCTTGTTGTTTGGGCCTAAGAATAGATACCATTTGATTAGGCTATATATTAGAAGTTATTTTTATTTGATCTTTGATTTTATCTTCAACAAGTAGTGAATAACTTTTGTGCTCATCTATTGGTGCCTTGAAGAGGTTTTTACTAGTGAAGTTATCTTGATTATCCCATAGCATCTTCAATAAGGTTGCACTAATGAACATTTGATTTTGACTTTGATTGTCTTCTAGTACTTCCAAAAAAATTTCACTAAAATATGTTGAGTTTGAACTTTGTGTGTCCCCTAGTGCCTCTAAAAAGGTTTCACTAGGAGAGTGTTCTTCTGTTATATGTGGTCTCAGCCTCCTTGCTCTTTTTTAACTACTATGTCACCATGGATGTAGTTCAACAAAGCATGATTCTATTGGTCTTAATCAACACTTATGGGAGATGAAATGTCAATAATATGGCTATGTTGGTTGATGGTAATGGCCTATGGAATAGAAGTGGAATAGGGAGAGGTTTCATAATCCTCATAGAAGATACTAAAAATAACTTGTGTTGAAGTTGAATTACTCATCCTTAAAAACCATAGAAGGATCTCAAATGTATTTAAATTGATCTATAAGGCATGCATAACCAATATTTTAATAGTCTTGAATGTATTCTTCTTCTAAATCTAATGTTGAGACTGATGTTGATAATGATTCTAATTATAAATCTAATGTTAGTTCAAGAATAAAACCTGACTCTAATTATGATTCTTCATCTGATGGGTACTATGTTACAATGATGTCTTGTTGAATTCTTAGTTTTGGATAAGTAATGGCCTGTGATGGCATGGTGGGATCCATAAAAAATTGGTTTGTCAAAGTGGGACTCCTCAATGATGGGGAAAAAGTCAAGAGAAAACTTCTTAGAGATTGGATTATTAATAAGAGGCTCTTGAAAAATAGGCATATGGTCAAGGTAATTATTTTCCCAAAGGTGGTTATAATCATTAAGTGACTCAATAAATATTGGCTCATTAGATTGAGACTCCTCAACAATAGGTAGAGGATTGAAAGGTGATTCATCATACATTGACTTATCATAAATGGTTAGCTCAATAAAAAAACTTGGATTGGTTGTTTCTCTTGGCCTTAGTTTCTAATGAGTTTAAAAATACTAATTTGGAATATAACTTGGTCTTCTAATGATTGGATAAGTTGAGGTTTTGATGGGATTTATACTGGATGAGGAATGACTTATGGATATATAATGGTAGACAATTAGGGAGCATGATTTCTCATATGAGTCAAAGGATGAAGTCCTAAAATGGTAACAACAAGATGGTGCAGAGCGTGGTTATTCACACAAGCCAAAGGACTAGGTTTTGGAATGATGAAAGGGCATTTTGGATCTTAGATACTCACATGAGATAAAGGATGAGGTCCTGAAAGGACATGTTTGGGTCATTTTGGAGCATTGTTTCTCACATAAGCTAAATTATGAGTACTTGATATGGAAATGGTGCGACATTGTGGTCTTGGAATAGATATGGTATGATATGGCAGAGCATAATTACTCACATAATCCAAAGCATCCAAGTCCTTCTAATAAACCATATCATCCTAGTCAGGATCTTGATTTGGATTTTGAGTTGGTCCTTGACTTTGTTCCATGTATGGATTATTTTAGGTATAATAATAAAACTCCTTAGAAAATCTATCTCTGTAGGGATTTCTAGTCAAATTTTGTGTAGCCAATCTCTCATAAGTTGGATTGTACATGACTCCTATATAAGTGTATCTATACATATCTACATAAATTATGAAAGCTCTAAAATAAAAAGACTTAGAGTTTTGTAAACTCTAAAAAACTATGTCTAAAGGAAAAATGGTTCAAATTTAGTCTAACTTGGTCGAAGGAGGAGTTGTATATCCAAAAAATGATTTGATCATAGAGTTGTATATCCAAAATGGTTTGTGCTAAGATTTGGAAAAAAAAGTCTAATTTCAAATGACATACACACAAAAGGTAAAACATCTAAAAAAATTGGCATGCCAAAATTCTAGGTTAAAGTGTTCCAAACAAGGTCTAAAATAGGAAATGGAAAAGAGTCACTAGGTATTTTGTCCAAATGTAGAGTCAAAATATAGGCTCAAATAGGCATATGCTAAGACTTTTGGCCAAACGATGTCAAAATCTAGGCTTGAAATAAAGGCATGATGTGATTTTGATTTAACCTAACAAGTTTGGAAACAAATTTGACATAGGCCCACCACATAGAATGAAACATAAACATGATTAGTTGGCATAATCCATAATTAAAAAGGCTCTTGAATAAAGACTATTTTCTCCCAAACAAAAGGCAAACAATGATGAAGATATGCATTGAACAAACAAACCATCAATAATTTTCAAATTTGGGTAATCAATTAACCAAAGTTATGTAACCCAAAAGAGAAATGTCTATGTATCAACCCCATGAATTGAGGCCTAAACAAAAATCAATCACTATTTGAATCCAAACTTAACAAGGTTAATTGAAAACTCAACATTGAAAACTAAGATTTAATCAAACAAGCTAGACAAGATTGGATAACATGATGATGCATAAACAAGGTCCAAATGGTTGATGTGACATGGTTTGACACAAATGGTTTTTGATACAATGGTAAATGAGTTTTGAAATAAATTAAATAGCCTAATGGTGTAAGCATTCTCAAATGATGTGATCAATGTTATGTTTCAAAGACTCAAAGGTTTAAACTTGATAAGCATGTGGGAAACATAACAGTAACCATCTCAAACAAGTAACACACACACAAACATGTTTAAAAAAAATTGAAAGGTACAAGTGTGATGGAAAATGGGAAATATAACACCTATTTAGATAAAAGAGTGATGTATAAACAAATTGGTTTTGACATGGTTATAAACAAACAATTAAGTTTTAGTCTCAAAACATACCAAGAAAAAATGACCAAAACACACATAGTATAATCGTCCAAATCCTAACAAGGGTATGGAAATGTGGGGTTGACTAAAACTAATTAGTTTTTTATCATTCTAGATGGATCAAATAGACAATGACTTTCACATCATGATGCAAAATAAATACATGTAATCGGGTGTCCATGACACTTGGCTTGTTATAAAAAGGTATTATCCTTTTTGAAACCACTACATTCATCGCTTGTTTAATGTAGTGTGATGTCCAAGGTGAAAATACATCCCATGTGAAACTCCAACACTAGAAGGTGGTTTAACCACTCAAACCTCTAATCCTAGTGGGAGTGTGTGAAGTCAGTGCTAGGAGATGAAACCCTATGTCAAAGATTCCCTAAAGAACTTGTGGGAGGTAATGAACTTGCCCTCACAAGCCAGGATACAATAAAATAAATGACTAATAGAAATACTTTAAGGGTGTTTCAATATCACCCAAAATATTATGAATTTTTAGAGAGTTCTTTATATGGCATTCTTTCTATGCCTTGGACTAGGCATGCTTGCAATAAGGATGGTACTTTTGATTCCAAAAGTTTCCTAAATGGGATGAATGGAAGAGTATACATGCAATGTCCCTCTTTTTGCCAATCAAATTTTATGTTTAAATAACTATTAAAGACAAAATTTGACAATTGAATTTAATTTTAAACACCAAATAAAAGATTAGGTGGTGTTCTTTTGACCCCTTGGTCTTAAGTTGTAACTTTGAAAGCAAAATTTGTCAAAACATTTACCTAAGCACCCTAGTTTTTCATTAATCACCAAAAGAAAGTTCCTAGTCCATTTTAAACTTTCAAATAAGGTCTAAAAAGCATGTAATAACAAATTTCAAGATGGACCTACAATGAAAAAGTGAGTATGTCCTTTAGTTTTGAAGCACATTTGTTATGAGAGAAGTAACTTCCTAAAATGAGCTCTCTATTTTGAAATCACAAAGACACGATCAATCCTATTATTTCCTTGTAAAATCACAATTTCAAATAATAATATCACTATTTTGGGTTCTATCAGATAAAAAACACAATATCATTGTTTACGTATGAAATCATTACTAATTTTAACAAAATTACTATTTGGATATGAAATTATTGTCTAGATTCAAAATATCATTATGCATAATGATGATATCACTATTCTAAGAAATCATTGCTCCAACAAACAAAATCACTGCTCAAGGATACAAAATCATTTTTTAGCAAACAATGATTTTGTTTACAAAATCACTACTATGATAGTAATGATATTGCAATAGAGATCAAAATTGCGATACTCAGAAACAAAAATGCTACTTATAAAAAAATGAATTTCTTACTTAAAATTTTACTTCTTTGGCTCCTTCACTCCAAGATTCTACATAAAATTGGTTATTAGGTTGATTGAAAGAGCCTTTGTGAAAAAAATTGTGGGGCTAGGGTCCCACCGGGTTTGCTATTATGTGAACTAGGAATTTGACTCAAGAGAGGATGGTTAGTATTGTATTAGTCCCAAAATGAAATCAAACTTAAATAAACACACTATCATAACATCTCTAGGCCTAGTTACTAGGGGGATCTTAGTTAACAAAAATATAATGGAAAACACAAATAAAATTCAAAATATACCTTCTTTCACCTTCTTTGGATGCTCCAAATAGCTTGTTGAAGTGGCTTGCTCGGCTTTGTGCTCATGAAATCCACATCAATGAAGTGTGGCTACCTCCATCTCTACTTGGCACCATGTTTGGCTTTGGCTTGGCTTGGCTCAATATTTGGGCATTATAACACTAATTTTCATGAAGCTTTAGAATCAATTCAACATTATAACTTTGGCATTTGAGAGCTTCAAATTTTAATAGGTAAAGCCTACTATTTATAGATTTTTAGAATGGTTTGAGGATCAACCATGACCATCCATCTCAATATTAAGATGTGTGGCCATGAATAAATCTAAATATGAAATTCATGCTACAAATATTCCTTTTAATATTTGGGATAGAGGGGCATTGAATAGGAATGGAGGGTCTTAATGAGGCATGGGAGGCATAAATCTTGATATTTGTGGCATTTATGGCCTAGGGATGTCTTCTCAAGAAATGATGTCACATGATGATGTAGATATTCAATATTTATTTTCAAAAATAAATTATTCAACAAGTTCCATAGAATTATTAATTAGGCTTATGATTTGGTTTAATTAGATCTTAAGCATGATTAAGCACTTTGATGCAAACCTTAGCTCTTTGTGCATAAATTAATCAAATTTGGTTAGAATTTCTTGTTATTGGCCTAAAATTTGAGTGGATTAGAATTAGGATATAATTTCCAATGCATTGGATCTGTTATCCCATTTAGGATGTTGTCAACACCAAATAACAAAGTCACATGTCTTGTGTAAGAGATTTGTTAGAAAAGAGCAATCGAGGGCACTCACATGCAAAATTGGCATTTTGAATCGAAATGATCTGATCAAAGTTAGTTTCTTCGTAAATTGCATTACTCCATTTAATTATACCCTAGCAAAAATTAGCACTTGAATATATCAATTTTAAAGCTTTTAATGTGTTTTAGTGTTTTTAAGCCAAATTATCCACTTTGGTAGAAATTGGTCAAAAGTTTGGTTGGAGGTTATTGGTGGAAAAATTTAGGTGTCTACAACCCACTCTTTCACTCTCATCCAAGAGTGAGGAGGAACCAAAGTATCCTTCAAGTCCAACACCTCCCCTTATACATACTATCCATCTGGTCACCTAATTTTAGGCCCAATAAAAGGATAAAGAAAAGGCTAAAGTGTCCATTCCATGGACATATCCTTCCATCCCTCAAACTTCCAACCAAGCTAAAATGCATTCACCTTCACCAAAACCCAAAGTATCCATTTTAGGTGTCTCCCCCTCCAACCCTTCTAAATCTACCAGTGAGTAGTTCTAAAATAGCTTCGCCAGACACCAATGAAGATGAGCCTATATGAATTCATAAACACCTCACCCCATCACTACCAAACATTGATAGAGGTCATATAATCTATAGAGGTACAAACCAAAGACCCTCAACCTCTTGTAGCCTTTGTCATAGCTCTTTGACTTTCTACCCTTGTCACATTCAAGGATTCATAAATACCTTTTATTCATCTTGAAGATCCCAATTCACCTCTATTCATCACTGCACACATCTATCAAACCCACATCAAAAGGGTGATGATTGATAGAGGAGCTAGTATTAATATTATCTCCTCCCATGCTTATGACCAACTCTAGCTACCAAAAAATATCATGTCAAAAACTATGGTGGTCCTCTATTCCTTTAATGATACTATGGACACAACCTTGGGAACAGTCATCCTCTACATTCTCTTGGGAGATCACACACTTCCAAATCTCTTTTACATCATAGAAGGTGAGTTATAATACAATGTCTTAATTGGATACCCTTGGATCCACTCTATGAGTTGTATCCCATCCACCTTGCATCAATGTGTCAAGTTTAAACATGAGGGTCAGGTTATTACCATAAAAACTAACCTTAGTCCTTTGGCATCTTATAACATGACATATCAACCCAATGATATTATTATTCCTTACTCATCCACCTCACCACCAACCAAAAACAACCCAACTCTACCATAGATAAAGATTCAACTAGCTGATCTATCCCTTATTTTTAGATCCCTGCAAAGGACCCTTTGGTACCTACGTTTAAATGTCTCTCATTAGGAATATATCATCTTATGTATTTATATTCCTTCCCTACTCCTTAAGAGTATGGGAATCTTGACCATAATCCTAGTTATGATCCCAATATCAGAATCATCATTCCTTTTAGGTTTCTTAACCACCAAACCAATTTCATCTATAGGGGACTTGATCATACCTTTCTCGCTTCCTCCACCACCTCTTCTACCTAACTATTTAATTTTGATTTATCTTATTTAGAAAAAAATATAATTTGCCAAATTGTACCTTCATAGGTGTGCCTAGAAGGGATTCAAGCTCAGTCATTATGATCATGGACCCCATAAGTTACCTTTGATCAAAACCTAGAAACCTCATGATCTATTTGGCCTTGGATTCATCCCACCATAAGAATCCACCAATTCACCCAAACCCATCACCACCATTGAGGAAGACATTCCATCCTCACCAATCCCATCTCTTTCAAAGTTTAAGGATTTCAAAACCTTCCCTTTATCCCACCCTCAAACAAGACTATTGTGATAATGTAAAGAAGTATGTTGAATGTCAACAACATGCTAATTTACGTCACACACTGACCCATGGCCTTCAAATATCCAAGGAATTTTGGCCCTTCTCATAATGGGGACTAGATATCATTGGGGAGATTAATCCTCATTATTCACTGTTGTACCACTTCATCATCACCACCACCAAGTGGGTAGAGGTTATTCCTCTCATCTCGACCAAAGCTGATAAGATAATTAACTTTATCAATCATCATATCATCTATCATTTCATTTTTCCCCAAAATATCATCACTAATAATGGTAAATATTTCAAAAACAATCAAGTCCAAAGTCTTTGTGATGCATTTTACATCAAGTTAAATTTTCCCTCACCTTATCATCCACAAGCAAAAGCCTCTAACAAAACCCTCAATAAGATGTTAACCAAAATGGTCAATGCTTCTAGTTAGGATTGGCATTTGTGCATCCCTTTCACTTTGTGGGCCTATCATACTAGCATTCAAACCTCTACAAGTGTTACCCCTTTCTCCCTAGTCTTTGTAATAGAAGCGATCTTGCCTCTCAAAGTCCAAATTCCCTCTCTTTGCATATCCTTGAAAGACATCATTTATGAGAGTGACTATCATCAAGAGCATCTAGAATGACTTGAAATAATTTATGAGCATTGCCTAGCTATGTTTAACCATATTATTATTTATCAAGATCGAGTCAAGTGTGCCTATAATAAGCACCTGAAAGAATGCAAATTCAACATCAGAGACCTTTTCCTGAAGGAAAATCAACATATGACCAATATGGAGAAAAGTAAGCAAGGAAAGTTTACCTTCAATTGGCTTGGGTCCTACATCATAACCATTGACCAATATAAATAAAATCAAGTTTACTTTCAATTGGCTTGGACCCTACATCATAACCCATAAGTATGCACTACGAGCTTATCATTTTTCCTCTCTTGAAAGCAAACTGGAACCTAAGCCTCTCAATGCTTCGCACATGCATCTTTTCTTTTGTTAAACAAGGATCATGGTTCTCAAGGATACTTTTCATCCCTAATCAGATAGAATCCCATGGTCATTATTTCTCAAAACCACCCCTTTCACCTATCATTAACCTTCTTGTACTTTAGGTTTTGCCATTATAAAGGTAAACCTCTAAGCCTATATAGACTTGTCCATGTCTACCCTAGCATCAAAATAATTTGAGATATCAAAATATAACTTGGGTCAAATATCTCTCATATGCAGACTATTCCCTTGAAGGACAACTGCCCAAAATCTAAATTACTTTAAAAGATAGTCTATTCCCTTGAAGGACAATTACCAAAATGTACAAACCCAAACTTACACTAATTTTAAAGGACGGCTAAGTAAAATTTGTCAAATAAATAATTTTAAGCTTCTCATATTGATTAGCTTCACAAACCTATCAAAACAAAACAATAAAATACCCCCTATCAAAATCAAGAACAAACTATCTTTAGAAAACTATAATCAGTTTTCATATATAGCATCAATAGACTTCCCACATTGATTGGTCTATACTTTGAATTAAACATGGACTTGTCTATTATGGTTCTTAGGTCACCTATAAAAGGGGAAAACTAACCCTCAAGAGGTTACACTACCCCTCACACCACCTATCACCTATCTCTCCTTTGTACCATCTACAAATCAAGGGATTCATGAACTTACTTGATACGATGTGATCAAGACACCTTTTTACCAACCAACACATGCTAATGTGAAGCATTAAAATGGATTACATTCCTTAATATAATCTAACTTTAATTTTTTTTAGTCCTTACCAATGAAGAAGCATCATGCCTTTTCCATACCCTCTCATGATTGGTTCATGTATTCATTTAGATGCATGTCTCATAATTTTCATATCTTTTCCCATATTTAGTTGGGTTATATAGCTTAATTTATGTTATATCATCAACAAAATAACTATAAATCATAAGACCATAAAAATCACATATATAATCATAAACCACCTCACATATCTATGATCATAACCATAATCAAAACATCATAACCATATATAGAATAATAACCATAATCATAACATCATAACCATGCATAAAACAAAGCATCACATCATCATAATAATGTATAATCACTCATCATAAAAAACATCCATAATCATCACATGCATAAGATAGGACATATCATTAGCATAATCATAATAGACTATAAACATCAAAAGCACGAACCATTTACCATGAACCATGAACCATAAAATCACATCTATAAATCATCATCACATCATATACATCGTGTATCATCAAAATAAAATAATACATATAATAATTTGTAACTCGCTCTCAAAACATAGACATCTCACTACATTAGCTCACATGTCAGTATCAAAATCATATACACCTATACATATCATATCATAACCTATGCCCCTAGGGCACCACTACCATCTGGTGTCTACCCCTGAGGTGCCTACCTTTCCTATTATAGATGCAACCCATTAACCTGGTGTCATCACACTAGCACCACCTACCAAGCTAGCTTTGTACTCACCCCATTAGGGTTTTACTAGATAGTATGTGAAAACTATTGCCTCATAGTACTATAAATCTTATAAAGTGGCTATGTACCTTTGCATATTAATGGTCCCTGGTAGACCTATTGACATTGTTGCTACTCCTCTAGTCTATCTCAAAGCATCTTACTCTTAGGTGACTTAGACTAGTGTAGCCCTAGCCTGGTCCCTCTCACGCATCACTATGGTAACCTAGCCTTATAATTTAGTAACTTGGCCCTATAATATATCCACCTACCCTATAAATTTGTGACCTATTCTTATGTAGCAGCTAGTGCCACTCCTGCCTATCCATTAGGGCCACCTCCCTACACTTGTACTTGTGGACCCTGACCAGATGGGTCCACATCCATCTACTACTTACCCCCATAATCCCATCAAAAATATACTACTACATATAGGGCCTGATACTATGTTACATAGCCATTGACAAAACCTGCATCATCAATCTCTATTTTGGCAGGTAGCTCCTCATAATCAAGAACCATCTCCACCAATTGTGGCTTTGGAAGTAAAAAATTGACAAACTCCCACCTATACCTAGAGAAAAGACCTTGAATCCCTTATATCAATCCAAATTACCTATGAACCCTATCAAAAGGGATGAGTTTAGTTTCACCCTCTCTCTTCCCAAAAAACTAACTATAGCTTTGCATCAATAAAATGTGCTGAGTATAGTGGGCCCACCTTAGAAAGATAACATAAAACCTCTAAACTATATATACAACCACTAAGGCCTCTAGTGTCCTTCTAAACCAATTAATATCTCATACACCTCCTTTAGGTCTTGTGAGTGCATAATCATATCTCCACCACATAAAACTCATCTTGAAGTCCATTTAGGCATATCCCTCCCATGATAACCCCTTCAACCTCAGGATTCAGATGTGTTCATAGGACTAGTAGTGTATCATGAACCCATAATGATGCCATACCTCTTATGATATCTTAACCCCCATAACTCATTTTATATTTATACCGACAAAACTGGGCCCCACCCAAATATTGTGTGACCTAGTAACACTTCTACCAAAACTCTTAACAACAGATAGGTAAACCTCCCACTACTCAAATCTGGCACTATAAAGTAAGAGATCACCATCATCATAATAGTAATCAACCTCTAGTCATCTCTATCCTCTGATACAAAAGTCTATAGCTAAATCCTTCAGCATGCCACCTAGCAAAGTCCTGATCCTCACCATATAGAAGCTCTATGTGCTATCTCTCTCCTCTCTCTTAATGTGATATATCAGCTCCCTTTGAATGGGTAGATGTATGATTCTATGTATATCCTATAGAAATGTAGTCATCTCACTATTTTGTAGGAAAAAGGTGTTTATGATCAGATCCCATCTCTTAATGAGGGCCATGATCATCATCACATCTTGTAGACACCTAAAATTGGCCACCAATGGCTTCATACTTGGCTTCGAATAATTCTTACCAATCATCAAACATTTAACCTAAATAAATTTATTAGTTTCAAATTTGGCTTTATAACCTTGTATTAAATCAATTTGGCTTAATGAATCAATTAAATAAGGCAAATACACACATTGAATTAATCAAAATTAAATACATGACCAAATTCCTAAAAAGAATTAATTGAATTGCACATCCTAATCAAAATTAATTAGCAAGTTAAATCAATTTTAAATCCTAATTGATTTCACCCATGAGCTAATAAATTAATTAAATAAATTACTAAAAAGGAAATTCAAGAGCATCTTAGAACATCATAGAACACAGTCATTATCTTTGTGAGTTGTCACTTTTAGAAAATATCTAAAAATATATCCTAAGAATATGCCAAACTCAACCAAAGTTAATAAACTCAACCATGGTTATGAGTTGTCACTTTTGGAAAATATCTAAAAGAATATCTTAAGAATATGCCAAACTCAACCAAAGTTAATAAAATCAACCATGGTCAGTTTTAACCTATTCCAAAAGATTTGAAACCTTATAAAATCAAGCCTAGAGCTCTTCATTTAAGAGCTCAATCAAAGTAGAGTTATAATACAAGAATAGATTTATGAAGCTAAAAGATTAGTGTTATAATGTTGAAATTGAGCCAAGCCATATCAATCAAGCCAAGCATTTAACAATGGTGCATAGAGGAGATGATGTTAGCCATATGTCATTTATGAATACTTCATATGCATAATCTGAGCAAGCCAAACAAAGAAATCATTTGGAGCTCTCAAGGAAGTTAAAGATTGTTGTTCTTTGCATTTTAATTATTGTTTATTCATTAAGCTTCCCCTAAGATCTAGGATTAGAGATGTTAGTATGTTAATATGTTGATTTCATATTTTTAAGGACTAGCACTTGATATAACCTCTTCTCTTTGTCAAATTCTTTGATCACAAATGGCACGACCGGTGGGCCACGATTGCGCACCCCACATCTTTGAATTAAAATGGTTGTTAAAAATATCTCTAATTTTTAACCTATTTAATTTTTTTTAAATTTTTTATAGGATGTTCATACTGGTTTCATCTTAATTCTCTCAAATTTTCATTAAAATTTGATTTGTAGTTTAAAAGTTATGACTCTTTTAGTGACTATCACTTTTTATTTATTAATTTTTTGGTAAAAATGGCTAGTACAGAGCTAATAACTTTTTATTCAATTGTTAACCTAAAGGTTTTTAGAGAGGTGAGCCCTAAACCTATAAATAACCTCCAAAATTTTTGTGATAAATGGATGTATATTTTAAAAGTTGTGTCTAAATTACTGACTGTAGGTTTTTATGGTTTTTTTGTGTTCGGTTTCTTATTTTTAACCTTCTAACTTGTTGTTTTCATATTTCATAGGTTTATTTTATTTTTTTGAGATTTTTTGAGTTTTTTATTGAGATTTTTGCTAAACTTTATGTAACCTAACATGTTTATTTTTTTGGGGTTTTGCCTTCGGATCAACATATTTTACCCTTCAAAATTATTGTCTCATTTGATAAATAAGCTTCAATAGTAAATGAAGTTTTGACTTTTTCTTTACAAGACCTATTTGAAGAAAACTATTTAAATCTAAATTATTTTTTTCAAATTTCATTTGGATGTCTAAAATGAACTAGGAGTCCTTCATTTTGGTGTTTAAAGAATCTTTTTAGAATGTTTTATTGGTTTCTTTCAAAGTTCACAACTTAAAGCCAAGGGGCTAAAAGAACACCACCACACATTTTGTTTAGTGCTATAAAATTGAATACACTTCAAAGTTTTTTAAATTTATTTTCATTATTTGTTTAGTCTAAACTTTTTTGAGTACATAGGGAGTTGTACATGTATGTTCTCCCATCCATCCCCTTTAGGGAACTTTTGGGATCAAAAGCACCAATTTTTTTTTGGGTGGTTTGCAATTATTTCCATTTGCACTTCTTAAAGCCAAGGGGATAGTAACGAATCTAATCAAACACTTTTAATTTGGTGAAATGAAATTAACTTCACTTCAATTATTTTTAAACTTGTTTGTTGATTGTGTGTTTTAGATAAATGAAACGTGTGTGTATGCTCTCCCATTCATACCCTTTAGGGAACTTTTGGGATCAAAAGCACCATCTCATTATATTTTGAGCTTAGTCTAAGGCAGAGAAAGAATGTTGTTTAAATCCCTCCTCAAAAACTCATAATAGTATTGGGTGATATTGAAGTGACCATAAAGTCTTTCTATTGTGTCATTTATTTCATTGCATTTTGGTTTGTGAGGGGGACTTCATTACTTCTCAAAAATTTCTATGGGGAAGCTTTGACCTAAGTTTCATCTCCCAACGTTGACTTCATCACCCCCACTAGGATCAGAGGTTTAAGTAGTTAAACCACCTTTTAGTGTTGGGATTAAGCATTAGGACGTATCTGTACATTGGACATCGCACTACATTAAACAAGTCACAGATGTAGTGGTTGAAAAAAGGGCAAGAACACTTTACAAGTCAAGTTCCATAGACACCCAATTAAAGTGTGCCTCTTTTGCATTGATTGAAATGAAATTCATAATGCAATTGATATATCTAGAACATTCACAAAAGAATTAGTTTAGTTAACCCCACATTACCACACCCTTGATAGGATTTAGGATGTTATGTTTAGTTACATTTGGTCATTTATCTTTTTCTTATTTGGTATTTTTAGACTAAAACTAATGTGTTTTTTTGTAGCCACGTCCAAACTAATTTGTTTATACGCCACTCCCTTGTCAAAGAGGAATTCTACTAGCCATTTTACACTACACTTGTGCCTTACAATTTTTTGCTAAACATGTTTATGTGTGTTGTCTATTTGAGATGGGTACCATTATGCTACCCACATCATTATCAAGTTTGAGACTTTGAGACTTTGAAACATAACATTGATACATCATTAGAGCATGCTTACATCATTAAGCTACTCATTTTATTTCAAGACTTGTTTAACCTTGTATCAAAAACCATGGTTTCAAATCAGCCAAACCATGTCATGTATCCAATTTGGACCTTATTCATGCATCATCATGTTGTTTAATCTTGTCTAACTTGTTTAGTCCAACCATAGTTTTCAACTGATGAGTTTTCAATTAACCTTTCCAAGTTTGAATTCAAACATTTCTTGATTTCTATTTAGGCCTCACTTTATAGAGGCCGATACATAGATCTTTCTCTTTTGAATTGTTTAACTTAAGTTAATCAATTGCCCAAATTTAAAAATTATCACTTATTTATTCATTCAGCCTATCTTCATCATTGTTTGTGCCTTTACTTGGAAAAACATAATCTATTGTCTAGGTGCCTTTTGCCTTCTGGCTTAGACCAAATGATCATGTTTATGTTTGATTTCATGTGTTAGGTTTATGTAAAAGTTGTTCCAACATTGTTATGTTAAATCAAATCACATTAGCCTTTGTTTCAAAGTCTAGCTTTTGACGTTGTTTGGCCAAGAGTCCTAGCAGATCATGTTTGTTTGAGCCTAGCTTTTGACTCCACATTTGGATGAAAGTTATAATAACTCAACTTATCCTTTTCCTAGTTTAAAACTTGTTTGGAATAATTTGGACTTGACTTTAGCATGTCAATTTTTATTCATTATTTGACCTTTTATGTGTATAACATTTGTTGTTATACATTTGACTATTAGAATATTTTATGCCAAGTTTTAGCACAAACCATTTTAGAGATACGACTCCATTTTTAGACCACATTAGAGATATAACTCCACTTTTAACCAAGTTACACCAAGTTTGAATCATTTTTTCTTTGGACATAATTTTTTAGAGTTTACAAAACTTTAAGCCTTTTTATTTTTGGATCTTTCTTCATTGATGTGAATATGTCTAGCTACACTTATGGTGGAGTCACATACAATCCAAATCATGATAGAATGGACACAAAAATGGATTTGATTTTTATGACTTTATTCAAGACCCCTTTGATGATAACATGGTTTGTGAGATGGAATTTTATCCACCTTAAAAAAATTAAATAAGGGACCAAATTCAAGACCTCAAATGGGATGATATGGTTGGTGAAGTGAAATTAGGTATAAACCTCTATAATGATAATGTTTTTTGGGAGATGGATTCTTATCCTCCTTACCATAATCAATCTAGGGAATAAATTCAAGAACCTAATTATTATCCAAACCAAGTTACCAACTAGGATGATATGGTTTATGAGGAGGACTTATATGTTTTGGATTGAATGAGTAACCAAGCTCCAAATACCCTAAACTTGTCCTTTGGATTATATGAGTTACCAATCTCCACAACATCCAAAGAATACTATTTATATTTTAGGACCTCATCTTTTGGATTTTTCAAACAACCAAGATCCACATCACCCTATCCATACCATTCAAGGACTTCATCCTTTGGCTTGTGTGAGAAATCAAGCTCCACAATGCCCTATCATTATTCGATCCAAACTTAAACCAATCCAACCAAAACCTCAACCAATCCAATCAATCCCTCAACTAAGCCAATCATTTTAGGACCAAGTTGTGATCAAAATTGGTATTTTTCAATTCATTAGAAACCAATGCCAAGAAAACAAACCAATTGAATATGATTTTATTAAACCAACCACTTGTGATAAGTCAACCTATGATGAATCACCTATTCATCCTATTCCAATTTTTGAGGAGTCTCACTCTGACAAGCCAGTCTTTATTGAGTCACTAACCACCTTTAGGAAAATCATTACATCGACCATATGCCTATTTTTCAAGAGCCTCCTTATGATAATCCAATATTTAAGGAGTTGTCTCTTGACCTTTTTCCTACCATTCACGAGTCTCACTTTAACATACCAATCTTAGTAGAGTCCATTACGCCATCAAAGGCCATTACTTATCCACTACCAAACATTCAACAAGACATCATTGTAATAGAGTACCCATAAAATGAAGAATAAAAATTAAATTTAGGTTTTACTCTTGAATTGACATTAGATTTAACATCAGAATAGAATCAACATCAATATCAACCTCAGATTTAAAGCCCCTTGATTTAGAATCAAATTCATAAATATAATATGTTCATGACTATTATAATATTTGTTATGTATGCCTAGAAGATTAGTATGAATAATTTTTTTATCCTTCTATAGTTTTTTAGGATGATTACTTCAGCATTGACACAAGTTATCCTAGTATCTTCTATGAGGATTGTGCTGCCAACATCCATTCCATTATTATTCTACATACCATTACCACCAACCATCATAGCCATGTCATTGAGATTCCATCTCCCACAAGTGTTGATTGGGACCAAAAAAATCATACCTTATTGAAATACATCCATGGTGGTATATCAGATGAAGAAAAGCAAGGAGGCCAAAACCACAATCATACATTAGAAGAACACTCTCCTAGTGAAACTTTTTTAGAGGTGCTAAGGGATAATCAAAGTCAGAACTCAACATCTTCTAGTGAAATATTTTCAGAGGCATTAGGGAATAATCAAATTCAAAAGTCAACATTCCTTATTGAAACCTTCTTGGAGGCACTCTGGGACAATCAAGACAATTTCATTGGTAGAAACATCTTTGAGGTGCCAATAACTGAGCATAAAGGTTCTTCACTATTTAATGATGACATTATCAAAGATCAAATCAAAATAGTTACTTATCTATAACCTAATCAGATGATAAATACTATTAAGCCTAAATAGTAGAATAATTTGGTGGTATTATCGAGAGAATATTTAGAAGTTTTCAACCTCGCCACATCTAAACTTATGTTGAATCCAAAATTAGAAACATTGTGTGTGCCTAAAAATCCTAATATTTATTTATTTTTCATTCACCATCCATTACATTTTTTAAAAAAACCTATCAACCAAAATTTATCTCTATTTACCATCTATGATAGCAATTTATTTTATAGAGGCTACAAAGATACCTTGTCTCGAAGTTTGAAGGAAATAGAATCAAAAACCAATGAAGATCATAACAACATTATTAGCATCTAAATTTATAGCCAGTTCTTGACAGAGAAGAAATTTAGACAAAATGTGGGATATAAATTTACATGACTAATTATTCTAGTTATATAATTTATTGATTAGGATGTGCATCTCCATTTTAGTAGAAACAACAACATTATTTATCATACCCAAGCCATAACCAAACATGTACCATATCATATCAAGTTATCAATCTTTTTATAATTTTCACATATCCTAACCATTCACCTTATCACTTGAGGGAAACCCTCTTACCATTTTATCCAATCTATCAAACCAATCATTATCCTAATCAATCATTATTCTATCATATCTCATCCTACCATATCATTTTTATCTAGACCAAAACCTATGTTTAGTCATCCTATCCAATCTTGTTTTGATCTTGGTTACTTTATTTCTTCTTGCAGTTTTTGTGAGGACATTCCAATAAAGTTTTAATAATAAATAAAATTCATGTTTACAATGACTATCTATGAAATTAGTGTGACAGTTGATCTGGTAAGATATCTTTCATTTTTTGTCCTATATCAAGTTTGTTTATGTGAGCCTAATTATAGCACCTACTAAGGCAAATCAATGTTCATTGGTCTTGATACTAATTATAACCACCTATGGTAAAATTAATATCATTTATCTAATCCATTATATCTTAGTAGTAACCACCTATGGGAAAACTAGGGGTAACATTTGTTTATCATGCATTACCGCATCACCTTGCCATTATTGTTTTCATTTGACTGGCCATTTGTTGGATATGAGAACTTGTTGGGACCTAGTTAGTTTTTCCCTACCTTTTGTGTGGATAGAATTATTATGACTTGAGGTCATTTTGAGACTATGTAGGCTGTGTTCAATTCATGTTGCAGTCACCTCAGTCCCCCTTTGCCATACGCTCTCATCATTTTTTGAGCAACCTAAGCCAATGCTCTCACCATTTTTCAAGTAGGTATCTTGTCATTCTCTAAAGAGTTAAGATACCTAAAAATTACAAAAACATTCATAGCATTTCAAAATCCAAAAACATTTGTCCTATCTAAGCTTAGTTAGTTATCCTTAATTTTCCCTACTGGGGCATGGTCATTGTTAGGATGTTTTCTTTTGCTTTTGTTTTTAATATTTTTGTTTGTTTATTTCAAGTTTGTTTTTTTTGTTTTTGTGATTTCTATTTATTTCTTTCTTTGTTTATTTTCTTTCTTGTTTGTTTGCTTTCAGTACTATTGCCTCAACTTAGTTTCTATGTGTTCATTAGGTGATTACTTAAGCACATATTCTTGAGTCCATCCATATTCATACATCAACATAGTCATCATGGTTTTTTTATCATTGGTGCATTATTTTCAATTGTTTATTAGATCAGGAGTCAGACTTTATGCACATTTTTGCAAAGTCTTCATGGTGTTCTATCATGAAGCCTACCATCACATTCTATAAAATAAATCATCTTTGAGAGGTCTACAACATCAATACAACATCACCATCTCCTCAGCACTGACATCATTAACAATCCCAATCATATCCCAAATAGAGTAATTATGTAACAAAAGAATTTCAACCTTTTTTAGTTTAGACGGGCATCTCCCTACTATCAGGTTGTCCTAATTCATCTTTATCCTCTATATCAGCTTATCAATCATTAGCCATCAATCATGTTTTCATAATTAGGGTATATTTTATCAACACTGCACACCATCCCACATGCATTCTCAATGATTATATAACCTACTAGGGAAAATCATTGTGTTATCACCAATTTTACTTTCTTTTTTATCTATCCTAACTGAGGGAACTCCATCTTCTCAATTATTATATCACCTACTAGGGCAAATCATTATGGTATCACCAATTTTCCTTTCTTGTTTGTCTATCCTAATGGGGAAGCTCGATCTTCTCAATGATTATATCACTTATTGGGGTAAATCATTATGTTATCACCAATTTTCCTTTCTTGTTTATCTATCCTAACTGGGGTAGCTCCATCTTCTCAATGATTATATTTCCTATAGGGGAAAATCATTATGTTATCATACCACGTTGCCACTATTTGGGTACAATGCTTATAACCAACTTTGGGCAAACCATTGTACACTATCCCACTTGCATTTCTCATTTATTTTTTTCACTTTGGTATAATCATTGTGTTTTCACTCCATCATCTTCATTTGTTTGGTCCTCTTATTTTTATTCTTTATTTTGAGGGACCGTTTGCTGACCCACTTGTTAATCACTCCCTCGAGAGGTCAGCTACAGTTCATCCATTATTGTTGAAGTCATAAGCATAAAGAAAAAATTTATTCTTTGAAAAGACATTACTGTGCTTACATCTTGCAATGCTTTCCCAAATAGGGACAAATTGTAGACACTTAAAATTGGCCACCAATGGCTTCATACCTGATTTTAGAATAATTCTTACCAATCATCATAAATTTAACCTAAGAATTTCTATTAGTCTCAACTTTGGTTTTATAACCTTGCATTAAATCAATTTAGCTTATTATATCAATTAAACAAGGCAAATACACACATTGAATTAATCAAAATCAAACAAATGACCAAATGCCTAAAAAAATTTAATTGATTACACATCCTAATCAAAATCAATTATCAAGTTAAATCAATTTCAAATCCTAATTGAGTTCACCCATGAGCTAATAAATCAATTACTAAAAATAAAATTCAAGAGCATCTTAGAAAATCCTAGAACACACTCATTACCTTTGTGAGTTGTCAATTTTGGAAAATATCTTTAAAAATATCATAAAAATATGTCAAACTCAATCAAAGTTAATAAAATCAACCATGGTTATGAGTTTTCACTTTTGAAAAATATCTAAAAGAATATTCTAGGAATATGTTAAACTCAACCAAAGTTAATAAACTTAACCATGGTCAGTTTTAGCTCATTTCAAGGGATTTGAAAGCCTATAAAAGTAAGCCTAGAGATCTTCATTTAGGAGCTCAATCAAAGTAGATTTATAATGTAGGAATAAATTCATGAAGCTAAAACCCTAGTGTTATAATGTCAAAATTGAGCCAAGCCATATCAATC
Source organism: Torreya grandis (assembly GCA_037957365.1). Lineage (NCBI taxonomy): Eukaryota > Viridiplantae > Streptophyta > Pinopsida > Cupressales > Taxaceae > Torreya > Torreya grandis. The sequence continues at coordinate 288,762 of JARHVA010005449.1, read as the reverse complement.
AAGCCAAGCATTCAATATTAGTGCATAGAGGAGATGATGTTAACCATATGTCATTGATGAATATTTCTTATGCATAATCTGAGCAAGCCAAACAAAGAAATCATTTGGAGCTCTCAAGGAAGGTAAAGATTGTTGTTCTTTGTATTTTAGTTGGGTTTTCAATTGTTATTTGTTCATTAAACTCCCCCTAAGATCTAGCTTAGATATGTTAGTATGTTAATGTGTTGATTTTATGGTTTTATGGACTAAAACTTGATCTAACCTCATTTCTTTGTCAAATTCTTTGATCACACATCTCATGACATGTGTTGGTAGTGCATCATCTCCTCGAGACCAACCTCCTCCATATGCAACCATTCATCATCCATCATCCCATGATGGATATATATAAAGATATGAGGAACCTGATCTTCCATTTAGATATGATCTCATACCTAAAAAATTCAAATATAGGAAACATACTTAGTTTTTATAAACTACTTTTCCCATGGACAATGTCTTTTCACCCCACTTTACCTACCTAGTTTCACCTATTTTCTCTATACAAAAAACATTTGCATCTTTTCTTTTAAACTACCATAAACCTAAGTTGCGCTTAGCATTCTAATGCTAAAACATTTTAAACTCACCAATTGTTTTCATCAAAAATACTTAGCCATTTGGTCAACTACTAATGGTCACTCTGACTACTAATAATCGGGTCCCTACTTGGCCAATGGTCATCAACCATCAACATTCAGCTACAACTATTGAAGGTTAGGTATGAACATTGATGGTCACTATGTGTGACAATTGATGGAAAACCCCAAGCCTAACCTACTAATAAAAACACCTAAACCTCATCCCAACTTAAAATACACCTATCTAATACTTACACTAACCTCCCTCAACCTACCCCACCCTTCAAAATTTATTTTCAACTACAAATTCAACAAAAATAACCTAAAACCTAAATACCTATGGAAAACCCAAACCCCTCCCCAAACCAACAATAGATCAATCAAATTCAACCAAAAAATTACCAAATCAAACTAATCTATCAATTCAGTGTAACCCCTACCTTATTCTTCAACCATCATTAAGGAGGAATCCTAAAACCCATTGCCCGATCATACTCCTATCTACCATACATCCTCAGTCTAATACTCTGGTCAAACTCAGCACAAATCTCGCATTTAACCACTCAGCAACCACCTTGTTAACACTCTCACATAAAATGCCAAGGCTATAGGTATACATGAGAATCAAGAGTTAAAAATCAAGTGAGTAAAAATGATAATTTTTTTCACTTTTTAAACCTCCACACTTTTAGGGTTTTTTCCATGACCATCAATGGTCAGGGTGACCATCGATGGTCATAATCACGACCCCTAACCATCAAAGTTACGATGTCCACTTTTTAAAATATGGGCACCTACATACCCTAATGCCACCCTTTAGAGATTACCTTCTCTGCCTACCCTACCAACCACATCCACTTGATGTTGGCCATTTTAGCCTAAACTATCACATGTTTTGTGATGACCTTGCCTTGGTCCTTTTGACTACACCAACTAACCTTGCAATGTTAAACATTCAAATTTGCACCACCTAGTACACACTAGATCATTTATGTTTTTTTTAGATCACTTCCTACCTCAAATACCTATGAAAACACTGAACCTATCTAGAATACTTGATATGACTAACTTGATCAGCTATGCCTAACACTATGGCTTAGTTACCCTATCACCAATCCTTCTAAAACCAACCTTTTATTTTTATGAACCATGGAAACTTAGTTTATACATGATCTCAGCTATCACACTTAGTCATATTTTGTGAACATATTTGTTCTTCAAATACCTAACCCTTTTATCACCAATCTCATGACTCATCATAAACCATTTGTCAAACCTACACTTGATTTAGTTTCCTCATCCACTCCTAGTTTGAGGGGGAACACCTCCTTCCATACTCAGGGCAACAAAAATTTCAACACATAATCTATATTTGTTTTATAGCTTGCTAACACAAACTACATAATAAAAAGGGGAAAAATGTAGACACTAGAAAACCACACATGATGGTTCTAGATGTTGAAGCACCCCTGGATCAAACCATTACCAAACCTATGACCATAACCTAAGTCAAGTTATCTAACTAGCTAAACCAACTCACTAACCTACCTCTTTCACCCAACTTGACCTTCGACACTCAACCATCGATAGTCACCGTGACTATTGATAGTCACCGTGACTATTGATAGTCACCGTGACTATTGATGGTCACCTTGACCACTGACAATCAAGTCCCTACACCTAAATACTCAAACTTGGTCCATGTGCAAACCCAATCACATCACAATTTAGTTCATATAATGAGCTAATGTATCAAGAATTAAATTTTTGTAATGAGTTTCACCCCTTATAGAACCTAAACCTCCATCTATTTTACCTATAAAAGAGAGGGGCATGGGGTAAAACAAGAATCCATTCATCTAAAGAGCCAAGAATTTTAGCAATCAAGCTATCAACCAACAATTATTAGGAGCTTCTAGCATCAAGAACTTCTTTATATGTCTTCCCTCTAGCAAGTTAGTCACTATGATAGATACCCAAAACTCTATTGAAATTATTCTTCAAGTAAAGTACTATTACTCTGCTAAATTTTTTTTTTAGTCTACCATCAGCCATCAAGCAATAAATTAGGTACATTTCATATTTTAAGTTTTGTTTATTAGATTTCTAACATATCTACCTAAATTAGACCCTTCTACATAATATTTTCCAACCCCCTAACCTTAACCAAATATTTAATCATTTATTGGTCCATTCTATAGCCTTTTTATGAACACCCTCAAAACCCACAACAACCATTGATGGTAATCCTGATTGTTGATGGTCACCTTCAACCACTAATGGTCATCCAATCGCTGATAGTCACCTTAACCACTGATGGTCACTATGGTAGGAAATAACAACAAGCTATTTACACCTGCTTATCCTCAACCAAATACCACTTTTGGTCTTTCTTCCTATTCATAGAGACCTCACCTATTTTTTGAAACCAGCCTGACCTATTTAGTATTAGTATTGATCTACTTATTTCTATAATTAGTTTGTTTCCTTTATCAAGCATTTATTTCTTCTTACATTCCTTTTCATCTTTATTTCTTTCAACTTAATTATTCTAAGAGAGTGGATTGATATCCTCCTAGTAATTTCACACTTCTTAGATCTAGCTTACATAAGGTAATCCACCTTGCTACCCATCTAACAACCCCTTTTTTAAAGTGCAATCCACCTTGCTACCCATATAACAACCACTTTTCTTTAAGTGTTTTATTGTCTATAGGTTATTCTTCCCAAGATAAAGAGGAGCTATTCATAATCATCTAGATCACACACACATAAACAAATAGGTTCTTCTACCATACCCATATTTAGTTTCTTACTTCTTTAACTAGAAAATAAACTAAAATTGAGAGAAATAGTAGGAAACATATTTAAATATAAATAGAAGGATCTTGGAGGTTGCATCTTTATGGGTTACATTTATTGTTCCCAAATTAGTATTAAAATATTATATGTGTTCTTTATTAGTCCTACATCCTAAGGGAGAAAAGGGAGGAAGAATTTTTTTAGGGTTTCTAGGTAAATCATGCACACCTCAAGGGAAGATAATAGTAGAAATAGTTATCTAAGTTTGGGCCATTGAGCATAAAGAAAGATGAGGTCATTTTTTTGGAGAGTATGATTGAGCTTGAGGTCTTTTTAAGACACCTTTATCTAACTTAAATTTTCTATGGATTTCTAAAGATGGGTATATCAAGTTAGTGTATGAGGTGGACCTTATTAATCAGTATATCTAATGCAACTCAAGTGATGTCTTTCAAGAAAACAAAAAGGGGTCCTCTTTCTAGTGATTGATAAATTCATATTAATGTGGGTTTTATGAACACTAGGGAACCTTATGAGGTATCCTCTATTTTTTTAGGATCAATGAAGAGAGATTCACTCTAAGGCATGAGTTATATGCGATTAGGTTTTCTAAACAAATTTTTGGTGGAATAATAGTGAGAAAAGCAGTTGTTTACCTTAGATGATTCAGATATGATATGAATATATATCTACTTGAGATGGGTGGATTGATTATGGATATAGCCTAAATTGGGCTTGATCAAAATAAAGTAAAAAAGAGGGAAATGTAGGGCAAAAAAGAAGGCTTGTGGATCAAACAAGATGAAAACTTTCTAAATTAGCTTTTGAACTAGGGGTTGGACAAGTAATCAAGAACTAATGTTTTCTATAAGCTATTGTAATAATACCAATAATCAAACATAGTAAATATTCCAAGGGAACAATAATACAATAAACTTTATTGGTTGCTATGTTTATGAGATTTCAATTGCACACTTACAAAGGGAGATTATGATTATTATACAAAAGAGTTAATATTAATAATAACACAATACAAATAATTATATTAAAATAATACTCATGAACAACCAAAAGACTAAGATACCAGTTTGACAAAACTTCTTGCAAGATTCATAGGTTTGGAGAAGAACAATATTTACACATCAAGACTAGTTGCAGAACAATATGTATAATTTATTATTAATTTTAATAGCCAAAATTATCCTCACTTTGGGATCAAAAGGATACAAGTATATATAGGCTTGGGATGGGGATGCCTCATCTCTCAATCAAAATATAAATTTGCATTTACAAAAATAAAACTTGGTGGAAATAATTCATACATGGCATGTATGTTTGTAATGTGATTATAAATAATATTTTTCCAAAAGAATAATTAAAATAATAGGGTCCCAAAATAAACCTATGTTAAAATTATAACATGTACTCTTATAAAAATCTATCTACGATTTGAAAGTACTTGGAGATGGAACTTGTGTGTTTATTGATGTGGATGATACCACATTTATAACTTTAGTTACAAATATAGTGGGCATTGTTGTTGTATATATCAGTTATAGTGGGAATTGTTGTTATAGATCTGCCAGCTAAAGTTATGACATAAGTTTCCTTCAATGTAATTGCAATAATGAATGTGGGAAGTTTCACATATGTTGGCCCAATTTGTGTTTGTACTAGTGTATATTTTAGGGACTAAGATTGAGAGCTCTCAGGAATTGCCAATTGTGTCTCTGATACTGAAGTTGAATATCTTACTACCTCCATTTATAAGTATAAGGCATGGCTAGCCTACAAGTCAATATCAATAGTTTTAAAATCTAGTAAAGACCTTTTGAATAATTATGGAATCTTTTCCATCAACTTCCTATGCATGGTCAATGCAATTTTAACCTCCACAAGAAGTGTCTCTATCCCTATAATTATGTATCTAGAAAAATTCCATAGTTACATGATTTATTCATTGGTTTTACAAAAATTTCCATCAATTTATGCTTGGAAGCTATCAAATGTATCTCAAAGTAGGTTTTCTAAAAATGTGCTTAGGAACTAATTTCCCAATATGAGTGCTTATCTCAGTGACCCTCATATCTTTAAATATCGAGATAACCTTTATCTCTCTTAAATTGTAAATTTTTTCACTAAAGTTTGTATCTCTCAATGCCAATCATATAAGCTACCCTATTAGTGTCCATGTAATTTTGGGCCCATGCAACATCTGGTGTTGTTATTAGGTTTAAATGAACATACACCATGTTCCTTTTTGTTAGGGTAAGGAAGTGGAGCTTACCATCCATATCTTTCATTATATTAAATAATTGAAGTATATCCCCCCACTTAGGTTAAGATGTAGTCTGGGCATACCTTATTAATTGAATAGTTTCATATGACTTTTTAGCTGCACCATATACAATTTATATAATTTATTTTAGATCTTGAATAGCGCTCTTCTCTTTTGACCTCTATATAGACTGGTCATATATATTTAATTATTTTTATTACACCTCCAATAACATCTAAAAAATGTATGGATCTTCCCTGTATCTATCCAAGTCTGAGAGATTTGTTTTTGTTATTTTTCTTAAAGAAAATGTATCCTTTCTTTATTCCAATTTGACCTTTTCTCCCTCTTTAACCATAGTATTTCTCTTGACCTTCCATAAGGTATTGTTTTATATGTCAAAATGGAGCTTTATTATTGGTTGATCAATAATCATAATGTATTATCTTCCTACTTCCTCTTATTGCAAATATTAATTCCATGACGGGACATTCAACACAACTTATTACTTAGCTTGCTCTATGACTATAGGAGTAGAAGGAGGAGGTTATCTTGGAGAGTAAAATAATGTCCCTAATTGAGGTAAATGAGTCATATCCTTCCTCAATCTATTAAAAAAAAATTGTGCTATGGTATCAATGATATACTAGTATTTCCATCTACTTTATGCACTAAAAGTATTAGGGTATTTGTCTAGGTAGCTTAGCCAATAAGTATTCCCAACTATGTATATAACATAGGGGTGTGGCATGTGTTTTAAAAATGGAGGTAGATACTAGACTTTCAAAATGTACCTTCTTTGATGTCATAGGGGACTAGGAACTAGTTCCACTAAATAATGAGTATGTCATTAGGGTGCTAAGAAAAATTTACATGTGACTAGTGAAAGATGTGTAAGCAAACCCGATGGTAATAACCTTAATAAGAGGACTCATAGTAGGTTGGATGGGGAAGGAAAATCCCAAATAATAATAAATTAGACTGTAGCTATAAAAACTGGCATTATGGTATCTTAGGGTTTATATGTTTGGGTTAAGGAACATATAGGATTAGTAGTTCCTGTTACATTAATTATAGTAGTAACAATTTAGGAAGTTATCAAAGAATGGTGAACTTGTGTACTTTGGAAGAGATAGTTGGGGTGATTTTTTCTATAGTTGTCACCATGATATCTTGAGTTGGAGAGCATAGGGGTGTGATTAATGATGGACCCTGTACTGAGGTTTGCAGTTTTGATTATGCTTCAACTTCCATATCTCCCTTTTTGTTTGAAAATAAATCAATGGCCACTAAGTTAACCCTTTCTTAATTAACTTCTTCAAATTCCCCTATAATCCCAGTCCCTCTATATTGAGTATCTTTTATGGTTATCCACACATCTTCTTCATCTTCCTCTATCATTTTCCTAAATGATTTTATTTCCTCAGTTTTTATTTTAGACACCCATTCTTAATTAGTTGCCCATATTTTATCTTTTTCTTCACTATCATATATTTCAATAAGGTCTAATCTCCATCGACCCCTTATTTTATCTCCTTATTACCCTAAAACTTCTATAGGTTTCTCCTCTACTTCAACCTTTTGGGGTGAGATTGAAGGAGTCTTGAGATTTATCTTATAATTAATTAGAGGATTGGCAGTAATTGGGGATGGCCTTATATAAAGTGGAGTGGGAGATGAAGGGATTATAGTGGTAGTGTAATCAGAATGGTAATAACCACTAAGAGAATTATGGGAGGTGAAGATGGTGGCCCAAGAGATTGGGGAACTACATTTGGTGGTGGTGTTACAATAGGTGGTGACCTAGGAGGAGAAACAATATAAACTTGAGATAAGAAAGTATGAAGACTTACTTATTACACTGTGGTTAGTGGATCCATAGGTAACATGGATAATAACCCAACTACTCCACTAGAAATTGTATATTTCTCTTCTACTCTAGTTTTATTTTGGAGAGGGAGCAAAAAATAAACGTGTAGGGGATCTTAGGGAAATCTCAATTCTATCTTCAACATTTACTTTCCTATATGGGCCAACTTATTTTTGCATCTTATTCTACTTGACGAGGAGGTCTATGAATAGGTGTAAAAACCCATTGTTCTCTTTTTTGGCATCCTCCTTGATAATAGTATAATCATATTATATATGTTGGGATCAAATCATTGACATATTTAATTTATGCATCCTTTTAGCCATTTTAGTATCATCCTTACCATTCATAAATATAATATCATGATTGTAATATTGGTGTTCATAATTGATCCTTACCTTCTTCTCATATATATTAATATGTCCCCTAGAACTATTCCTAGGGATCTAATGTCTAAATGGTGTCCATTTCAATCCATAATGGAACTTTATTTTCCCCATATATTGGAAGTGTTCCCACCTTGTATACTTTATTTTCCCAATCCTGAGAAGGCTTGGGTGAATACATGTTTGTTTAGCCTTCCATAGCTCAATATCAACATTGTCAGCCAATTGATCAACAATTTCTTACTTAACTAATTTTTCATGAATGGTTCATGTTAAGTACAAATGGTGTGCCTTTGTACCCTATATCATGATTATGGTGAACTTAGGATATAACCAATAATCACCCATTTTATAAATAGTTTTCTTTATGGGGTCTGATAATCTAGGCATGTTCTTCCCATAAATAGTCTGATACACCATAGGATACATGGTATTTGTCAACCTTTTCATTTGTTTCCTAAACCTCTGAACATGGAGGACATTGACCTCATCACAAATCCTATTGGATAAACAATGGATCCTGGTAAAACCATGAACTATATTAAATAGACACATGTACGAAGTGTAATATTTTGCCTTTTGTATAAAATTTTGTATGTATTTGGTGCTTAATTAGGCAATAGGAGAATGCTAAGAGTCTTTCCTTTTGTATCTCAAAAGGCTAGAATGTGAAGAGACAACAAAATTGTAAAAGACTATTTATGGCACTTTGATGTAATAGATTCTAGTTTGATGTGTTGATAAAGATTAATAGAATTATTCTATTATGGTTTTCCTTATTTTCTTTTATATATGGTTTATGTGTAGTGAGTACTCTATTTTACTTTAATTTGTCATCAAATGCAATAATAGTTATGGTCTAGCTTCTATTTTTATCTATTTGTATCTATTTCATCTTGTTCTTTAGTGCATTTTTGTACATCCTAGATGGTTGATAATATTTTCATCTCTTCTACGCCTATTGGTACTCTCTAAATCACAATTTATTCCTATAATTAACATCTTCTAGAGTATTTCTAGGAACCTCTACTAACAATGGTGTGGTGAGCATGGAAAAATTTAGAATAATATGATGAGATGGTTGCTAGGGTAGAGAGACATAGAAAGATGTCTAGATGAGAGTATATAGAACTTTGTAGAGGAATAAACACTGAGAGTTGGAAAAACTATAGAGGAGATTATTGAAGAACACCTCTATGGAAAAATTTGTGAAATTTTCTGGTGTGAATTGCCTAGATTGTTAGTTGCATGGCTAGATAGATTATAATACTATTTCTTTAGTATGAGGAGAATAAAATTTATAGTCTAAACTGAGGAAAAACTAGAAAGACTATGCAACCTAAATACCAATTAGTCCCAGGCAATATATTATTGGATGAAGACTATAATCAATGGATATATTATTGAGTTTTTAGTATAAGGATACATAGATTTTGATACTATGCAAGATTGATTTGTACAAGGAATAAGAGGGGAATTTTTGTAGTGAATACCTTTGCTAATCAATATGTTGGTAATGGAAAAGTACATAGTGTGTACTCCAGCCAACATGTAGTAGTCACTTTAGGGACCATGGGGGTGCATGCAAGAGAAAGTGAATGATGAAGAACTTAGTAAAAGGAACTTAAACCTGATCCGCTAAAATGGAAGGAAAAAAGACTCATAGTAAGAAGAAAATCATGGGACTCAAAAAGGAACTATGATGGAAAATAAGGTGGAATAATCTAAAAAACCCCAAAGTAACTGTGAATAGGACTAATAATAGATAATAAATTTTTAGAGCTGGAGATACATAAGAAAAAGATGCTAGAGAAGAGAAGTTATTGAGAGAAGATGTGGAAACTATAGAAAGAAGAGGGTCTACAGATTATGAGAAAGGGATTTATGAAAGACGTTGGAAGCAGTGATGCTAAGGAAAATCAACTAAGAATTAGAGGTAGATCATAGTTAAGGGAGGGGCTTTTAGCTAGAACTAAGAAGGAAATTTCCTGGGAAAATGTTAAAATTGAAGGTGGTAATTATTGACCAAATTTGAACCCAAGTTAAATTTTTCACTCCCTATATATTAAAAACTTTAATGTGGTCTTATAATGGTCATGTAATATCATATATGGTCCCTAAGAGTCTTCATTTAACCTAGTTATCATTGTTTAAGGTTAATTTAGAGAAGTTAAGGTAATTTCATGTTGTGGTCATATAATGGTTTAGGGGTGTCATTGAGAGATAAGGCATGGTAAAGTTGTGTAATAGGTTAATATATGTGTATATAGGTTATTTTGTCTTAAAAATATTTTCAAAATGTTTCATGAAGTTTTGAAGTGTTTAAGGTTCACTTGTAGTCTTGGAGGTGTTGAAAATGCATATAAATGTGATTTTTGGCTAACATTGATATATTTAAAATTAACAAAAGATAAAAATACATAAAAGACACATTATAAATATATTGGAGAAGTTAAATAATTATTACACCTATCTAAATGTTAGAGAATAGTCAATTTCTTAGATTTCAATGCTAGTTTAAGGAGTAAGAGGAAATTGTACAGACTCTTAAAGTCGCTTGTAAGTAAAAAAAATTAAAAAAGTCCTTTGGAATTATAAATTTCAGGAAAAATCATTAGAATAATTTTCAATATCCATAGTTTTATAATTATTCTTCTCTCTCCCATCGCTTCATTCACAAGCTAGTGAAGGACAAATTCAAGTAGATGGTACAGGTTGTATAAATAGAGTTGAGGGCTGAAATTTTGTCCAAAGTTTTTTACCCATATGGGTTTATAATTTATGGAATTTTTAATTATATTTTTTCTCTTATATTTATTAAAAATTGCTAAGAGCCCTGACTACTTTTTGAAGGCTTAAAACCCCACTGACTAAGTTTGGAGTAACTCCAACGAAAAATTTGAATTCATAGTTGCATGAAAATAGTTGGATTATATTCTTAGATGTATTTATATTTATCACACACATTAAATAATTTTATTGGCATGTGTGGATGTCCTTTTGGCATGAAAAGTCTCTCTTGTGAGTAGTTTGGAGTGATTGGTAACTTTTCTATGTTGCAGAGGTTATCTAGGTGGTTTGATACAAATGAATGGTTTTTTATGGTCTTATACTCTTTATTAAATCCAAAATTTGTCTCTTGATCAGTTAGATACTTCATACAAGTTCAAACTGGTCACATAGCTCCATTCACATGGTGGACTATGTTCTGCTTGCATAACAAGTTCAATTATTTTGATGAGTTTGAATATGTTTTTAAAATGAGATTGAGGTGTTTTTTCACATAAAATGTGTTTATATAATTAAAGGTACAATGATCTTTGAATTTCATAGTCACGTCTTGCATTCTTTTAAAGCTTCAAGCACAAGTTGTAGTCTCTATCTGCTACAAACCTATAGGTCTATCACTCTAAGAAAAATACATGTTGTCAAGGTGTTTTTAAGGTCATATATGCATGAAAATAAGGTGATGGTGAAATATTAAAAGGGTCATGGACATAAAAATATCTACAAGTCATTTGAATTTCAAAACTGAGTTAAAGACCAAGCTAACTGCTCCTAATATGCACCTACAGACTGTGTGCTTTAATATAATGAATACAAAGGTTTTGAGAATACTTTGAAAATGATTTGAACTTGAAAATATAGTGAGAATGGATCCTAATAAGGATGAATGGTTTTAGAGTACCATACAGACTTGAAGAAGGATAATTCAAGACATACACAGTCAAACATTCTAATAAGAGTCACCTACAGGATACTCTATGTTGACAGTGATGTGGGTAAGGTTTGAAGTTCAAAACATTGAAAAGTGTATATAATGAGACTAGTTCAAATCTGAGTAAACTTAACACAAAAATAATGAAGCTGAATACACATAATAATTAAAAACAAATTATATTTATCACACCATAATAATTTTTTATATAATATTCATTCAGGACATTACAACTTTATAGGAAACTATTCCTATAATCATGGAGAACATATCTCCACTAATATCTCACCCAAATCCCTATGAATAATCAATCTCCTATATGATTAACATATAGCAATATATCACAACCAACTATATTCTAACCAAAAAATATGTTTTAACAACTAACCTATATTCATAATATTATTGTAACAATATTACGATAACTAATTAATAACCAAAAATAACTTACAAACTAATATATGTAATAGTGAATTATTACTCACATAATAATCAAATTTACAATATTTACAAATTACTATGAGGAATAAATATTTCCTAATATTTTAATGTCATCAAAAGCATGATAGAGCTATTATCAGGATCATGAAGAATATTTGGGGAATGGAAGAGAGAAAATCTATAAGGCCCTACACATAGTCAACTATTTATGTTGGCACCTACAACTACTTAAGCAAGATTTGCCTTGGACAAGTGAATAATGGTATGGTCTAATGATTCAGGGCTTTGAGGAGTCCCTAAGACATCAAAAATGACATGATGGAGCTATTTTAAATTTTGAGTATTGTTTAAAGGTATAAAAATCACCATATGCAGTTAATATTGTTTATATCAACACCTATAACCACCTAAATTTAAGTGGTCTTGAGAATAATGGTTTGTGTGAAGTAAATGAGATTAGGATTCTCAAGTATTTTAAGATAAAATAGGTCTATTCATGGTTTTTTAAGTGACCAAGAGAGAATGAGACCAAACATGGGTCAAAATCCTAGTTACCCTGTATACACAGTCCAACACTTGTCTTGCCTTATCAAGGAATTTATTTCTCAAAAGGGTATTAAAGTATATGAGTATCCTTTGAGGGAAAGGTAAATTATTTTATATGTTTTATGAGGGCAACAAGATCTCTTTTGATTTTTTGACCTAAATTCATATACAATCCTTACACCTATAGTCCTACCTAAGACTCATAAGAATAGTTGTTTGATTTGAGAATATTGAAGGATATTCAAGAGACCTAAGAAAAGAGTAGAATGTTTGAAGTTTATTGGGAGGTTATGACATTGTCTCATCATAGTTAAAACTCAATAAACAAGAATGGAAACATAATTATCATCCCCTATTCAATCCTAATTTCCCTTGCATACACAGGCCTATAGATAATCTTGGAGATGGCCAGTGGAAAGGTGAAGTAAGATGAGACATTGAAGACCTAAGAGGATGGTGAAGATTCTACACAAACATTCCATGAAGCCTTAGACTTCTTGATAGTGAGAGAATAAAACATGACAATCAGTGAGGGTCACATAGTCAACTTGGTATAAAAACCCTAGGTTTAGATAACATGAAGATGCAGAGAGTTTTGTGAAATAATGTGGAAAAATAATTATTTAAATAGGTTAGGATAAACATCATAGACTTAATTGAGTTCATTATAGAGTAAATCAATTCAGGAACATGCATCTATAGACTCAATTTTCTCTTAGACCTTTTAAAACACTTGTTTCTAGTCAAGAGGCTATCTTGCATTGCTTTGTATAGATCATAAGAGTTTAATGTGAACTTGTGATACTACTGGAATTTATCCACCTTAGTAAACTTCCATCTCATGGAATTATTTAGGGGATTTAGGCCCCAGGGTTTATGAATCATCCTTAAGACTATGAGGTACTTTCAAGCTGTCTAGGAGAGCCATAAAGACCCGATGAGAGATAAATCCACTTTCATGCCTCCATATGGATTATAAAATATTATAAACCACCTATAAAATGTTTAATACTCCCATGAGAATCCTCCCATTCTAGTGGTTGGCACAATATTATATAGAACTATACAGATTAGGGCTAAAATATTAATTTTTGTTATTTTTCATGTCCATATAGTGATTCAAAACTTAAAATTTGGCACGAGGATAGGGAGGATATTTTATAAGTGAATAACATGATTATTTGGTTTTGTAACATGTGGGAAGGCTATATAATCATTTTCACTCTCTTGGCAAGGAGGCCTAATTAAGGCCTAGTTAGGAGAGAGAAAGGACAAAAAGAAATACCTCCACTCACTCTCATATCATGAAATTAAACATAGAGGTGTAAATATATAGAGGCTACTATAATATTCCCTTATATTCTATAATTTTATCATCATAAGGAGGTTTGCATCTTTTTAGGGTTACAAGGAATTAGGCATATTTGAGTCTTTTGGTAGAGAATGACTTGTTGGGGATATTTTGAGGCCTCAAACTAGATTTTTTTAGGTTTAATATGGTATGAATAGTTCAAGCATGAATTTTATATGAATTAAATAAGACAAATCCAAGTTTTGACACTTGTGTGCAAAATAGACCTAAGGAGATGAAGAGTCCTCTAAACACCTTGCAAGAGAAAGAGGTGATGTGTCAAAGAGAACCTATTTGGGTTAGTTGAGAGGTGTTAAGAGTATTAAAAACATGTAATATAAAATTATCTAACCACTAATAAGGCCACTTGTCCTTTAACATGTCAAGAAGAATAGAAGTTTCAAAAAGCTAGTCAGGGTGTTAAACAAGATTTTTAACCCCCACACCACTTTGGAGAGTTGGAGAATATATAGAGGATATACACATGGATTTAGAAACCTATTAAGGTATTAAGTTATTTATATAACTATTATTATTTTAACTCACACGTCACTTGTATTCTCTCTCTCTCTCTCTCTCTCTCTCTCTCTCTCTCTCTCTCTCTCTCTCTCTCTCTCTCTCTCTCTCTCTCTCTCTCTCTCTCTCTCTCTCTCTCTCTCTCTCTCTCACACACACACACACACACACACACACACACACACATTATTTATACATTGAGCCACTTTTGGTTAAGTTTGTATCCTCTACTTGAGTATGGAAAATCCCTTATCATTTGAAGCCTTTGATAAATAAATAATGATCTATTTTACCTTATCCATAAGTTTTTTCAATGTGTTTTTTAACTAGTTGATATTGTTAAGTGATAGATTCTCTTCATTAGCATGTTGTCCTTGTTTGCATTCATATTCAACTTTGAATGTCTGTTGTAGGTCTCTTGAAGTTTTCATGAGTTTTAGTGAGTTGTCTCTCCACTATTGTCATGTCATGAACTTGTGTTTAATCCTCTTAACTCAAGATTCCTTCACAAACCTTCATGATAAATACTAATTCAAGGGGCAGATTTGGATTAGTGTATGTGCAGGTTAGGCTTGTGTTTAAAGTGTACTTATAATTGGTTGATAGTGGTTAGGTTAAAATTGGTGCATCACCTCATTAGGATATTTTACCTTATGTATTCTCTCTCTCTTTTCATCTAAATAGTCTAGTAGTTTACGTGATGAGATTCAATAAAAAAACCAAAGGAGCTAACCCTTCAATATAGAGGTTTACCTATGTTATAGGCCACCCACAAGCCTAGAGGTAATCACTCAATTTGGATAAGTCTTGAACTACCTATCCAAGTGTATAAAATTAAGTGACAAAATTAATACTATTGATTCATGTTTAAATCTAGAAGAAGTTAGAAATAAACATCATTAATTTCAAGGGTACACATCCTCCAAGCCCATTTTATTTATAGAAGTTAAAAAAGTATAGAGATAAAAGCTAATTTAGGTTGGTTTGATTCCTTTAATCAAAATTTTGGAAGGCTTAGTGTAGAAAACAAGCAATAATTTGAAATAAATAAGTTGTAGAAAGTAGGTTTTATTTTTACTCCTAAAAAGATTACTGCACAATAGCCTATAGTCATAGTAAACATTATGCAACCACTTAACAACATAATAACTAGTGCAAAGTCACCACTAGTCATAATCAATATTATTTAGATATATTTAGTAACAAATACCATCTATAAGAGATGGCATTTCATACATGTATATTTTTACCTTTAATGCCATATGATGGGTTTTTAGACACTAAACAATATTTGGCAACTTATGAAATGAAATGGATTGTAAAAGGGATAACATCGAATGATGTGAAGAAGTATGAAATCATAGGGGATTTGGAAGGACATACCTTGGAGTTTATTTTCAAAAGGAATGAAAATACCCTCAATATTTTACAAGTTAAATATTTTCTATTATCACAATTTAAGGTAAAAAATGTTCTAATCAAGTTATTTAAGATTTGAAGAAAATTCAGCAAAAATTTGGAGAAATAGTTGGAGAATATGATCATAAGTTTATCAATGTGATGAAAAAAGTCAAATTTATTGTATAGGAAAAAGATAAGGTTGTTTGGTTTGTAGAGGGCTTATGACCAAGAATAAGTTTCACTATTATGCAATCCTAATTCTTCACCAAGGTTGATGCTCAGCCTGTTGACATAAGAGTTGAACAGATAGAATATTATGCGGATCTTCCATCAATGGGATCAAAATTAAATCATAAATTAGATGATTTTATGTGGAATATGAATGAGATGCATGAAAATGATAATTCTAAATTAGGATTATAGTGCATAGAATGTGGCCATGATGGATATCATAAGAATGATTATCTAATAACTAAAATAGAATTTTGTGAAATATGTAGGGTAGTTAGACATCCTACATCTAAGTGTCATATTCTCTAGTAATATATCCAAAAATCACACAACATGTATTGTATTTTTTTCAAATACAAATCATGATGAGACAAGCTATCGAACCTTCGAAGAGTTAAAGACATATATAACAAATAATGTCTTCATAGTTGTGGCTCAACAAATACCCACTACAAAGAAAGTAATTTTAGGACCAGATGTGGAGATGACAAATATGACTCAAACTAGTTTGGAATGGGTACCTTCATCACCTCAATATTAGATGCTTTCATCACCTCAGTATTAGCCACAGAGCCTAACAAGTTGGAATAATACATCATCTCCCTCATAACAATATTTTGGTGAGTATACACAACCCTAGAACAACATAAATTATCAAAAATAATAGGAAATTTGGACTCCAAGTTCCCCTCAACATCAGCATGGGGATATCATACACAGATGAATCAATGAGGATATACTAGAAAATAATCCCAAGGGTTAGGATATCAATAGAATAGAGGAGGCTATATAGGGGATATAGAGGAGGATATCATGGCAAATATCAAGGTCACAACAATGATAATTGACAAACTCAACCCCTATATAATGTTACCTATGCAGAGCATATAATCATTATGCAAGGGACTATCTCACTAATCCTTAGAGACAAGTTTACTATGTATGTTATAGGCTCAAAGGTTAGCATTAAATAAAATATCCCCCTATCAAGGAGAAATAAATAAAGGAGAATCTATTGCATAATTTACACATGATCAATGCATAGCTAAAGGAAAATGCATTTATGCAATCCATCATAAGGCAACAAAGAGATGAACAAGGGTTGCCTCCTTTAGAAATTCCTCATAATCATGGTATTATAAAATTTTAGTGGGATAATTATCCTGATCTTGAAACATAAAATAATTTAATGTATCAATTTGTGTATGTATTATAGGAAATACAATAGAAACTAGTCTTTGATGATGATAACACAGCTATTGATGCTCGAATGTATGGGTAAATTATTAGGATAATGTATTAAGAGGGAATTGTGACCACTTTAATGGATCTGATGAAACTAATCATTATACTATGCAATGAGGATATATCCTAGAATATCAATAACCTCCTACAAAATCTCTTGGAGTGTGTATAATGAGGACAAACAAGGGTTGATAAAGTAGTTTGTATGTCAAGACCAAGAAGCCTTAGGATGTAGATTCGTAAATGGATATTGATTTATCTAGATATGAAATTCAAAATATAGTATTTAAATTCAAAAGTAGAGTCAATATGATCCCTTGATCAACATTCAACCAAACTTTGATCTATAGTCTAATAACATTGAGTTTAACATATTACGATAGAGTCAAACCCATTATCTGGTTAAAAGATGTTGAAATTAAAGTGGTTGAGATCATCTTGTGAGGGGATTTTAAGGTCATAAACATGAAGATAATAGAAACCTATTACCCTACCTTAACTATTAATAAATGGTCCTATGATGGCCAAATAAATATTAACACTATGCACAATCAGTTAGAAGTACATTAGAAAGATAAAATAATGGTCATACCTTTAAATAATTATGAAAAAAATCCATATATCATCCCCAAAGATCCAGAGTCTCCTTATGCTTATGGGGACAATAGTTGGTTTAAAGTGGATATAGATGAAAGTCAAAATGGGGTGCAGTCTATAGAATGTCAAAAGTGGAATCCAAATACTGTGTAACAAGAATAACAATTAGTATTCAAACATATTATAATAAAGTCTCTAGTTAGGCAGGTTCACATCAAAGATTGTGTTTCTCCTTTAGTTGATTCAATGATAAGATCTGAGGTAGACTTCCTATATAATAATAGTTCAAAGATGATGGATTATACTAAACCAACCCCAGAAGGTATTCTACCATGGGTTTCTACATCATCCATAAGTGGTGACTCAAACATGCACATCTTGAATTGGTCTCATAGAGATCATGAGTTATGACCTCTGCACATGGTGTTCACTATATAATTCTAAATATCTCAATATTTGTCAACATAGGATCTCAATCCATTTATATTGAGTCTTGAATACCATGTTCTAGAGGTGTAATAATGAATTAACACACTCAGATATGTGTTGAAAGGAACTACTGTGACATGGTGGGCTGTTCACAAAAATTCAAAAATGCATTAGGTGGAAGCATGTGAAATCTTGCATCCAAGGTTTTAACTACTAGCTAGTGTTAAATCAAAACATCATTTATTTTAAGAGGGTTAATGTCAAAAATTGCACATCCATCAGTGCATAGATATATTGACCACACTAGGAGTATAATCATGATATTGGGTGCACATATTCAGTCACACCCTTGCACCTTTTCTAATAACTTAGTATATGTATCAAGAGAAAATAAGGGAAATTAAACATTGGGTACAACTTCAGGAGGATTTCATTCAAACATTTGTGTTTGAAGATGATAACACATTAGTATGTAAAGCTTTGTAGATAATTAAAAAATTTATATGTCATAGATGCATAAAAGATTTAACAAATGTAGTTGAATTATCATCTCATTAGGGTGTTGTGTAGGAATTAGATCTCACACTGTGCAATTATAAAGCTAACCAAAAAGAACAACTCCTATTTAAACCATGTAATAGAATATTCAATGATCTAATAGAATAAAGTGACAATGATAGTCATGGAAATATTGATTTAGAAGGGTTATTTGAGCCACAATGTGATGATGATCCCAAACTAGTGTAAATCAAAAATCGAATGAAAGAGGAAAAACTATGCAATATTAACATTCTACAATGTGAAGACAAATACATTATGTAAGATCCTTTGCCTAGTGGATCAACCAATATATATCAGAAACTGTTACAAAAGATTCAAAGAAATATTGGGAGAGAATCAACCCCCAAGCTTGTAATAGTGGGATATTACTAGGGACAAGAGAAAATATTTGAGGACTTTCAACTATAAAGAGATTATCAATATGTGTTTTCAAGCAAATTCTTGGAGGTAAAAGGCATGGATCCATCTCTATGAGAAATTCACACATAATTAAAAGAATGTGCACATCCTATCAAAAAATGACCCTATAGGCTCAATTCTAATATGAAAACCAAAGTAAAGGTTGAAGTTGATCGAATAGAATAAGCTATAATTATTTATCCATTTGAAAAGGTAGAGTGGGTGAGTCCCATGGTTATTCAACCTAAGAATATAGGAGAAATTTGAGTGTGTAGGGATTATTGTGCACTCAATTATGCTTGTGTTAATTATATATTTCCTATTCCTTTCATGGATGAAGTACTTGAATCCTTAGTTGGGCATCAGGAATATTATTTTGTGGATGGTTTCGGTGGATATCACTAGATTATGATTGCTAAGGAGGATAAATATAAGACTACCTTCACTATTAAATGGGGATCATTTTCATACAAGGTAATGCCATTTGGTTTAAAGAATGGACCTATTATATTTTCTAGAGCTATGGTAAATGCATTCAAAGACTTCATTCATGATTTACTATAAGTCTATCTACATGATTGGTTTGTATTCTATCTATTTAAATAACACTTGTCAAAACTAATATTGATGTTGGAGTGATGTCTAGATTTGTGCATCACTTTAAATTTAAATAAGTGTCTATTCTTTACACCTTTTGGTGTCTTATTGGGCCATGTTGTGTGTAACAATAGAATTTTGGTCGACCCAGCTAAAATTATTATTATATTAGGAATGTCACATCCTAATAACTTAATTGAAGTGCACACCTTCATTGGTCATACTAGATATTATCATAATTTTATAAAAGGGTATGCAACTATATTTGCATTTGTGGAGAAATTAATACACAAGAATACCAAATTCAAATGGTTATTATAATGTCAAACTACATTCATTGAGTTAAATCAAAGGTTGGTAATAACACTAATCTTAGTATTTCATAACTAGAAGAAGCCATTCCATGTACATGTGGAAGCTTCTAGCATGACAATAGGAGTTATTTTAGCAAAGCCACATGAAGATAGGTTGGATCATGAGATATATTTTATTATCAATAAACTATCAGCTATAGAAAATAATTACACAACCATAGAGAGAGAAGCAATAGCTATGGTGTTTACATTGTAAAAGTTTAGGCATTACTTATTAGATACTTTTTTTGAGTTCTTCATGGATCACTAGACATTGTGATACCTGGTTAATAAACTAATTCTAAGAGGACATATATCAAAGTGGTAGATGATCTTTCAGGAATTTTAATTCTAGATTAATGTTAAGTTATGACGAGAGAATTTAGGACTATATCACCTCATCTAACTTCACAATGGGGATAAACTAGAGGAAATCAAAGATAAATCCCCAAATGCACATTTATTTAGAACTTCTCCAGTTCTAGATAACATGGAGGACATTACAAATTTATTGAAACTGGGAAGTTTTCTTGAATGTTACACTGAGTGAGATAAACAAAAAATGGTTACCTGAGCCATACCATATACCCTCATTAATATATTATTGTATAAGCTTGGCAAAGATGATGTATTGCATAGAGTAGCTCTAGATCATGAGCGACCACAGATCCTTTAAAAGGCTCATCAAGGAATTGTAAGGGGTCACTTTGTATAAGAAGCCACTATAATTGAAATACTTCAGAGTAGTTTGTGGTGGTCTACATTCTTTCAGGATGCACACAGAGTTGTTAAACACTATAACATATATCAAAGAACGGGCAAGCCCAACTAGTGAGATGAAATTCCTTTGGTACATATTCTTGTGGAACAACCCTTTGAGTAATGGGTAATTTATTTATTTGTGACCTATAGCTCCCCTAAGTAAGCATAGTCATGCCTAATATATTAGTACTACGATAGACTATTTCATGAAATGGGTGGAAGATACTAGTACTCCAAGCTATGGTATGAAAGATGCTACCAAGTTTCTATATGAAAACATCATCACAATGTTTGGATGCCCACTTAATTTGTTCAATGATAGAGGCACACATTTTATAAATAATACTATCACATGATATTGCACCATAAAATCATAACTAACCACCCATAGGACAATGGCCAGGTAGAAGCATCCATTAATGTTTTGAGGAAGATGTTAATAAAAAAATTATTTTTTAGAGATATAATTGGGAGGATCTAATTCCTATGATTTTTTGGGCTTATCAAACACATCATAAGAGATATATCAGGTTCACTCCATTCTAATTAGTATATGGCCTTGAGACAATAATGCCTATGGAATATATTGTGCCTAGTCTACACATTATAATGATCATGAGATTAAGATATAAAGATTCATTAAAGGCACGGTTAATGGATTTCACTAGGATGGAATAAAATATATTAATATCATAGTGGACACAACAAATCAACAAATAGAGTCAAAAAGCATGACATGATCACAACTTGATATATAAGTAACTTTTTCTAGACCCTAAAAATATTGTTTAAGATATAAAATTTAAATAATTCCTTGAAAAGGTGTGCATTAAATAGAAATGAAGATACATCATTCATGAATTATCACCAAAGGGTACCATAGTGTTGAAATATTTATAGGGAACCATATTACTAGGATGTATAAATCAATTTAGGCTTAAGCCATATCATCTTTAATCTATATTATTCTACTAAAAATTTGAGTGGGTGTTGAGTAGTACCATGTAGTTAGGATTTTATTTAATGTTTTTTGTTTTTTGTTTTCTATTTTTTTTATATTTCATGTTCTTTTTTATGCACCGCATCAAAACTACCAGGAAGCAGTTGTCATTATAGGATGTGATCCCATTCAAGAGATAGCTCATCAAAGATAGCTAGTTGTGAATACATCGAGCATTATAATTAAGTCCAAGAAGGTAAAAACAAGATAGGTACAATTAATATAAGTCTAATGTTTAGGTCAGACCATTAATGACATATGGTTTTAAAAATATTGCATCATTTTTGAAGTAAATTTGGTAATAAAAGGACAAGTGGATACATAAATGAAACTGATTAACCAAAAGGATAGCTATTCACCTATAATAATTACCAAAGAATTAAATTAAATATCCTAGGGACTAAATGTCCTTATTAAAGTGATATATAGAAACTAATATTAATCAAAAAGGCCACATTCATTTGCACACAATCAATGTATTCAAAAGAGGTGGTGACCTAAAATTGGGTACCAACAACTATATAAGAGTAGGGTATGGACAATAATAAAAAATTACAACATTTAGCTAATAAGATACTTCTACAATGTGCCTTTCAAATACCTAATCACAAACATATTTCAAACCAGAGTACAACTACTTAGAGCAATCATCAGTTTGAACCATCGATTGAGCCATAGAGAGAGGTTAATTATTGATTCCAATATCGCATGAAAAAAAATAAGAAATGATAATTTGGATAGGTCTTAAATAGAATAAATACAATGATATAGATATGTTCAACTTCATAGATTTAATAGAAAGTACTCTGTTTACTCAAGATACTCAATAAGTAGCACAAACATGAGCCCTAACACTTTAACATCAACTATGAGGCTCTAATACTGAATGATTACTTAAGCTTCCTATATTTGGGTAGTTAGATGAGCTTATGATAAATTTTATAAGATGATATAATTAGGTAAATATCCATTTAGATAATGATATTACAATCTAGACTTCTATGCACACCATGGCATGAGTAACTGGTCTACCCAATCATGAAAAATATCTCCTACCTTATAAGTCTACAATGCCACCAATCTATCTGGACATCAGGGAAAAAATACCACTAGGGTAGGGTGAATAACTCCTATTGACTTAATTGAGGATTCTTCATTGTGCATCATGGTTCAATGTATCACTAAAATATTCTGACAAACCACCAAGCAAGTAAAACAAGTGATAAGAGTCATAATT
The DNA here is from genome assembly GCA_037957365.1 of Torreya grandis. NCBI lineage: Eukaryota > Viridiplantae > Streptophyta > Pinopsida > Cupressales > Taxaceae > Torreya > Torreya grandis. Next base: position 265,422 of record JARHVA010005449.1, on the reverse strand, counting down.
GACATTGCCTATCGCATGACAAATCTATGGGAGGATTTCAATTGGCCTGAGTTTTTCACAACCAAGATTACCACTAATATAGAGAAGGTACTTTCAAGAATCATGTAGACCTTTTAATACCAATTTTTAGTCCTTTAATTATGTTTCATGTAGTGGAAATCCCCATAAGGGCCAATTAATGTAACTTCATATTTATTTCCTAGTAATGCCTTTGAAAGTATTGCATGGGATAAAATAGGCCAATATTATAAACAATTTGGGAGATTTAACAGATGATGGTTTAAATACATAGACTTGTTCTGATCACACCCTAGGATTCCATAAAATGTAATGTAGTATTTGGGATAACATGATTCAGTTACCAAAATATACATTGGTATATAGATCAAGGTTCATAAGATAGCCACCCCAACTATCATTCTAATGCCATTTGTCATTTCAAAGGTTGAAACAAAGGATAAAGTTTATTTTTGAAAGGCCTTAGTTGTAAGATCAGTGTCTCCATTACAATTCATCCCTCCATAGGTGCAACAACTACAAGTAGAGAAAGTACCTTTGTAAAAACCCACACAAGTGTAGGCTCAATAAATGCAACCAATACATCCATAAGTTCTAACACAATAAGAAAAATGCAAGAGGAAATCACCTATGCATAGAGTATCACCACCTCCAGTAAAGAAAATAACCTAACAAATAAAGGCATGGCTCAAGCATCCCATGATTCCACATATAACTATTGAGTATGACCTACATGAGTTGGGGGTAGAAGAATATGAAGTGCTCTAATTGATTTTGGAAGAAATCATAAAGGAGGTGTATGATGTAGAGGAAGAGAAGGATTTATTATTTTTTAAAGTATTTCATACTTTCCAAGTGCAAATTTAGGTAATACAAGACCTTTGGGTTGACATTGATCAACCACATTCTCTTATCCTTGTTGATATTGTAGTAAAAAGAGCAACATGGTGAAAGTTAGATGCAAAAACATTTTCAACAAAATTAGTCATAGGATCATCAATTGCATAGGTGGTGGATTTACCTATAGAAGGTAGTCCTACAAAAGTTTTGTGTAGGTGACAACACACATTCATCTACTAAGCCATCATAAATAGTGAAGGAAATAATGGTGTATTTTGATGAACCTACACAAGAAAGTAATGTGCATAAATCTTAGGTAGCATAGAAATAACCTCAACCTTAGGGTGAAAAAATGTAAAATAAGACTCTTAAGCCTCTTGAGAAATCTAGAATAAATAAGTTGGTACATAAAGGTCAGTTGTGTGAATCACAATCACCTGAGCATATCAAATCCAACATCGAGATTGAATGGGATGAGGAACCCATGGATACAGCTATGACTGAGGAAGTAGCTGAGCAAAAAATTATGTATATTACACCTAAACTTGAGGATGTTAAGGAGCAAGAAAGGAGAAATAAAACATAAGAAAAATCACAACCAACATTGCCACAAAAAAACACAATGAGAAGCTACACAACATCACTAGTAGAAGCAGCAAGATATAGGTGCTAAGAAATAAAATAAAGCTGAGAAACTAGAGGCTATGCAAAAGAAAGTTGAATAAGTATTAGTTATAATAAATAAATCTAAGGAATCATAGGTTGAATTAAAGCAAGACTAAGAAGTTGAAGCTATAAATAAGAAAGATACATAAGTAGAAGAGTAGGCTAAAGAAGCAGAGGCAAAAAATAAATAGTAGGAAGAATCAGAACGATGATAACAAGAGGTGAAATATAAATAATAAAAATATAAGGATAAAGAAGCTTAAGCTAAGTATGAAGCTAAAGACAAAGCTAAGGCTAAGGTAGATTTTAAAGCTAAAGCTCAAGTTAATGCTAAGGCTAAGGCCAAAGAGGAAACTAAATTGTAAGTTGAAGCCAATTCTAAGGCCAAGGCAAAATCAACAACCTATTCTAAGGAGCTCAAGGATGCACAAGCACATTTGGAGGTAACAAATACAACTCACACTAAGGTCATCCAAGAAGCATCACAGATCTCTAGCCAATGGCTATGGGATGTCCTTATTACATCAACATGGTGGACTACTTTCTTGCTTTCGCTAACTCAATCACACCTACTCCTGTAACATCTATGACCACATCCATGACACTTTCCACCACTATGATGGAAAAATCATTAGATATGACCCAACTATCACTATAAAAATAGATTAAAGGAGCAATCACCTTCAAGAAACCCATTATGTAGAAGGCCTCAAATTTGGAGTTAAAATTATTGAGGCTATGAGAAGAAAAGGATGAATCGGAAGAGTAGTTGGAAAATGTGAGTAAATTGATGGATAATTATTGTCCCACCTTATTTACATATGTACTAGTTGATCAAGTCATGTAAGAAGAGAAAAAATTCACTACTCTCTTAATAGAGATCACAAAGAGTTGGGGAGCTATACAAAAAGTTTTGGCATTATGCACACAAGGGCAAAATATCTGAATGGAAACATATATCATATGTCAACTCTTTGATGAATATGAGAAGGTTCTAGACACTGTTATGAGGTAGCCTAAGTAGATATACCAAGATATGTTAAATGTGAGACAACATTTGAATCAATCCTCGGTTACTATGAAGCCTAAATTTTCCATTGCATAAAAAGCCAAAGCTATATTGGAGGATCAAACAACAACTACAGATAAAATGAGTGGCACACTTAGACAATTACTGGATTTTAGGGATGCTACCATATAAAATATACAAGTATGGCATAATGAAACAATTCAAAACACTTTTGAAGCCATTCAAGCCCAAAAGACAATAGACATATTAGATGAGCTCATCTTAGACATCTAATTGAAACTATCTAATGCCAAGGCATTGCTTACAATCACAGATGATGAGGATCTACAAAATATGATGATGATCTAGGTATCATTATGCATTTTTATTTCCATGGTACATAAAGTTCTCTCCAATTAAAATACACTCAAGTAGGATCTATCTCAAGTTGATCCAACAATTACTTAAATAATAAATAAGCCCTAGTTCATTCCTCCTTAATGGCTTGGATAAATCATACAAGAGAGGAATATAGACATAAAGGTGTAGTCTTTACAAATACTTTAGTAGTGAATACATCAAAATCTAGTGGGACAACATCTACCCAACCATAACAACCTCCATAGCCACCCAAAAAAACACCTCAACTATAGTAGTAAGTTTTACACACATCCTTTTTGTGACTTCAAGCATATTGCAATTTTTGAAAGATAGTCTAAACATTAGAAGCAGGGCCAGAATGGTTAAAAACCCATAAATGGTAGCCACCTAGTTATGCTTTTCTATTGAAAACCTAAAAGGGTGTTAGGATAGTATGCTACTTATTTTAAAACCCAAAAGGGTAACTAAGAAGTGCACAAAGGGTGAAAACCAGTAAATGACACCTAGAGTGATAATTGTAACTTTTATTTATTACTTATCTTTTTAGCTTAGTTTAACTTAGCTTACACCTTTGTCTCAATATGAGACAAATATCTAAGTCTAGGAAAGTGTTGGGAGAAGAATTAATCTTGGTAAAATCATGAAGTATATTAGATAGACACATGTGCAGAATGTATGATTTTGTCTTTTTTATAATTTTTTAATGTATTCAGCCTTGTAAGACTAATTGGGCAATTAAATAATGTGAATAATATTTCTTTTTGTATCTTAAAAGGTTAGCATGTGAAGAGACAATATAATTTTAAAACTCTATTTATAACACTTTGATGTAATAGAATATAGTTTGATGTGTTGATAGAGATTATTAGAATCATTCTGTTATGGTTTTCTTTATCTTCTTTTATGTATGTTTTATGTGTAGTGAGTACTCTATTTTATTTTAATCTATTATCAAATGTGATACTAGTTATGGTATGACTTATGTTTGTTTCTATTTCATCTTGTTTTTTGGTACATTCTTGTACATCCTAGATGGTTGATAATATTAGTATATCTTTTGTGTCTATTGGTACACTCCAAATCATTATTTATACTTGTAAATATCATGTTCTTGAGTATTTATATGAATCTTTACTAACAAATTATATTATTTGGATATTCTGTAGATGGTTGCTAGGGTTCCTCATAAGTTGATTGCACTGTTACATTCACTACATATACCAAACAAGACATCATGTAGAAGTTTCCATCTAGTAAACTCCCTAAATTGGTGATTCATTGAATAAAATTAGAGTTGATTATCTCTCCCAAGTAAACAATTTTGTTGGAAGTCAGGATGATATCTAGAAATGGGACCCATACCTCATTGACATAATAAATTATTAGGAAGCTATATATTCTATTTAATAAATCCATGGAAATAATTACCCCCAATTTGAAGGTGGTTATGGGAGTAATAGAAATGGGGCCTTGAAACATAAAGTTACTTTGGTGGCCAACCCATTCTTGCAATTTTATATGTATGTTGTTTGCAAGGAGACATGAATTGACAATGTCCTGCTTATAGGTCATCTCTATAAGAGGGATCCTATAGTAAATTTAAAATTCATTTCCAATTATGTATACTACATGAGTATTTATAATTTGAAAATGTAGTATTTTTTCTAGATAATTTTCCATTTACAAATAAATCAAATAATAAGTCAATATAGGGCATCACCCCTAAATTCATTATAGCATTATGTAGGCCAACTACCTTTATCACCAAAAGGTCATCCCTATATCTCCTTGTGAAAATTTAAATTTGATAGTTCACCCTATCTGGATTCATAACATTAACCTCATCCCAGATGGATTAATAGTGTTTTAAATCATGGTTAAGAGTTGTTGAATAAAATGTGTGTGTTTTAGCCCAAAAGTTGAATATACAAAAGGAGGAGGTGTGTGAGATGATGAGTCTATTGAATATTATTTTATAATAATCCCTCTCTCTAAATAGTTTGAATTATATTGGTCGTAGTACAACTTTGAATTCACATTTTACACTTGGTAGCTCGGAGGTAATGTTATCAAATCAAGTACGAAAAATTGAATTATATTAATTTAGGTTCACTAGATTTGAGAATTGAATGCATTAAGTTTGAAATTCATTAGAATTAATGGAAATAACAACTTTCACTCCATTCCCTATCTAATTTTCTCATTTTAATTTTTATTTGTGTAATACTAGTTTCTATAAACTTTATTGTCATGTGGATTATTTTATTTGTTCCTCGGTGCCTTATCAACATAATATGATAGATGTCTCCTTTTTATGCTTTCAGGTTTTGCATTCCTGTATTTATAATTTTAATTATGTAATTAATAGACACATGTTTATGGATCACTATTATTCTTATAATTGAGCTTTGGCCTATTGTATTTTATTCTCAAATCTACGAGTTAGTGGGATGATGACATGTGGCAAGATATAGTGATCTGCTTGTCTTAAGTATAAAGTATTTATCAATAATTGATCCACATTTGGGTTAGTGATATGATGACATGTGGATGACTCTTGCTACTCTGATTGCTTCAAATGATAGTGTAAGAAAATTTGTTGATGTCACTTTTAGGTTAGTGAGATGATGACATATGGATGACTCTCATTACTCTGCTTGTGTATAATTATAGTATAATTAACTTTTTTGATGTCATCTTTGGGTTAATAATATGATGATATGTGGAAAAATATCACTACTATATTTTATTTAAATGATAATTAAGCTTCATATACTATGAAAATATCTGAGAGCTTTTAGATTAGCAGGATGGTAACATCTGATAAGACCCTGATGATCTTCTTGCTTGGGTGACTTTTGCTCTTCGCTTGGGCTCCAGGTAAGTATAATTATGCCATGTGTAAAATATTAGATGAGCCTAAGGATGTCCTGATAATTACTTAAGCATGAAATAGCCTCTTCAAGACACAACATAGGAATATAATAAACTATAACACATGTCAGTTTGGTTAGCTTTTAAATAAAAAATCTAACATGTACATAATATTTGAGTTAAAATCAAATCAAATTAAAATGGTAAATCATTTAGTATGTCTTATTCATATATTTTATTCTTCTCCTTATAAATTTGAAACATATTATAGATTTTGGAAATAACTTAAGCTTATGCTTTTCAAAATCAATGTTGTAGACTTGTAAGCTTCATAAGACCTCGAATAAATATATTCAATCAATAGTGGGCCCCCATTTTAAATTTAAAATTGGGTTTCTAGGTTAGGGCACAAAAATAACCAGGCAACCATAAACATATTCCCAACATAGAAGAACTGTCAAAGGAGAAGAAGAATGTGGGCATGCCTCCTTGTTATATAATTTATTAGCCATGGGAGCATATACACAATGTAAACCATGATAAATTACCATGTATAAGGGCTTATGAATTATGGTTCCACCAACAAACCATCACTACACAAAATAAAACACCACGTTTAGTGAGGGGAGGATGGTATCATGAACCCTCCCATATAGGTTCTCATCACAACCCTATAGTTTGTTCGACAAGCTATATTATTATCCCCCATACCATGCACAAGGAAATAGTTATGCACATTAATTTAAATATAAGAAACCCAATCATTAAATAACTCAAAATTAATCGATCAAAATAAGAGTTAATTTAAGACCAAGTAGCCTAAAAAAATGTTAAAAAATCATAAGTCAAATTAAATGTGAGTCATTTATAGATTAAATCATTTTTTAAATTTACAAATAAGAAAAAGGTGTTGGATTTAAAACAACAAAAAAAAATCAATCAAATTAAATTAAGTTTCAATAGAACAATATTATAAACAATTCACATCACATAGACTATGTGTCTTGGGAAAGCCACCCAAGGAGAAAATGACATAAGTAACCATCATAAAAGTACAAACTACCTCCTAGAGGTAAGATAAATATAGTACAATATCATATGATCCACTAGTTCAACATATAATATTAATCATAAGGCTATCATTTGACAACCACTAAGGGTGAATAGAGGGGTATTGTCTTCATAAGGTGACTATTATGCATAAATCACTATGGTGATCACTCAAAATAATCAGGGTACTACTTCATATAAAATGGAAAAGTGGGTTTTCAACCTACAAAAAGCTTCACTTCCTAGCCCATAACCCTATCAGACCAATATGAATAGGGATCTACACCTTCCTATAATCCCATACTTGCATCATGCTCAAAAATAGATAAATGATGCAAGGTTACACTACATGAGATTTCACTGACAAGTTAGAAATGTACTATTGATTCATTTCACATAGATGGGATACACATAAAACATAACATCGGTATGTTCACATTAACATAGGTATAAATAGGTAACTATAATAATTATCATTTCACACACCATATTGTTATATTAAGAAGATGGGCTTGATTTTGTATAAGTATAAGACCATGTAGGTTTAAAATAGGAATTATCACATATAACATGCATATAGTGTAACTAAGTTCAAGGTGAGTTAGAATTACAACTTAGTAACATCAATCCATAAGGGTTCAAAAAAACAAGTGAGAAGAGTAAAAGTACATAACAACATAATGAGGTTGGATCATTGGAATATGCATGAAGAAAATAGTAAACCTGCAAGTCCATAAATTTTATAAATCATTTCTCCTATGATATCATAAACCATTAAAGTATCTCAATTATATCTGAAGAAAATGATGTCAAATAAGTACCTTGTCAAAAAAAAAATCTTTTGTTCTAATATAACTCGAGAGTACTTCATTGAATCCCATAGATCGATAATTAATTACAAATCATACTACTATGACATGAGAAGATCATGCGAATTTTTGCATGTAGTATCTTATAGTTTTAAAGCTCTTAAATTACTAAAAAAATAAAATGCATGTTTTCTGTTAAATAAACTATTCATCAAATTTAATTTAAATGTATATTTTTATATACTATAGTTATTTAAAACAGGGTAGTTTATATCCTTAAATAAACAAAAGCATAATAATGGCACATAGTGTATCTTGAAAGGAAAACATAAGTCCATAGAGTATAACAAAGTAGTATAGGTATAATAAGGAAGGTATAAAATAATTTGGGACCCATAACTAGCTTAAAACAAGGCCTCGATGGTCTTTTCCTAGGTACTCTGTCACTTTAATTAATTTGATGATCATATCTACTTGGTGCCAATTTTCCACAAGGCCTACATGTTCTTATCCAACCATCATCGATGTCTAATACCAATGTAAAATCAACCCATCATGGGTAAAAACCAAGGCATATCTCACTAAAAAATGAGATAAAGGTCATTTTAAACAAGGATAGGCTAAAAAAAGTGACCCACACAAGGCTCCCAAACAAGGCCACCCATGTGGTATCACTAGCCTATCAAATAAGGTGAAGACAATGTCTAAGGACACTCAAATGTATGTAGATAGGTTTCAAATAGAGACCCATACGAAAAAACATGAGGCTATCAATCCCTTGCACATACCAAGTGTTTCCTAAGTATTTTTAATCCTCTTGTTCTATTCAGATAAGCCTTTTAGCCTAGGGATGGACTATGCCTAAACTCTCCTAGTAACTATCTATAAGGCAAGAGTCTACAACTGAGTAAATTGAGATAGCTTACTAAATGCATCCCAATCTATTCTAACCTCATCACTCAAGGTAATATTAACATCAATAAACCCTATATCACATTCCAATTGAGTGGCAAGGCAATGTTTACTTGAAAGGGGGTCATTAGACCTAGAAAGGCCCATCTCGACCCTAGACATACAAAACACTATATTATCTAGTTAAGGTCAAACTTATGGTCTTAATAACCAAGATCAATCTATCCCAATAATTTACCTATGAATTCCTCTAAGGTATGGTGCACATTTAAAAGGTGATGTAAAATCCCCATCATCTTAGCACATAAAAGTTCACTCAAAAGCTAAAGGTCACTATGCCCTCATGACCACAAGAATTATACACCTAATTGGAACCCTTATTCTAAGACTTTATATAAACTCATCATTTCAATTATTGGATAGAATTATTACCCAGTTAATACCAGATTATTAAATCTACTTAACATTAATTGTCAACCAAGGGTACGTAGGCTTTTCAAGGATGTCAGCACTATATATGCATTATTGATTCATAGGTTAACTTAATTTCTAGTTATAGTACAATGAAATGATACTGATTTCACCATATAGATATATAAAGAAATTATTGTAATAGAATTCATAAATTATTCACACTTATGAGTCACACATGCATCACAATTTATATAATCAAAATGGTAATTAAATCAACTCACACAACACACTTTAATATAAGAAGGGTCAGGACCTTCACTGCAACTCCTTTTGAGGGGGGTCTCCTCATTCAGAATCGATTTTCAATCCTTCTCTAAGAGACTTACAAAATCTTCTTACAGAATCAACCTTTTCATTACTCATATCTATAGTAATTAAAGATTGATATAGTAGATTACAATATTCTATAAATTAGAATGCAATTACTTTCTACAATTCCATCCTCTCTAATCTAATCTAGGTTCTGCCATTAAATACATAAAGCAATTTATTAGTTCCAACAAAAAACACTAAATTAGGAAAGGTAAAAATACTTTGCAACTAACCCAGTCAACCTTCAAGTGGTTAGTAACTTAAATTTACTTGTTTTTAGGCCTAACTGGGTAAAGGACAATATATGTTGCTTTGTTATTTTGCTTCATTCTCTCCTTTCTATTGTCCTTGTCTTATTCATCCTTTGGCAGCACATCCAAGTTTATTTACATGTGAGGGGTCCATAAATATGTTATAGAGGATCCTTTTCAATCATTTACTTTTTTTTAAGATAGTTGGATGTGTCATTAAAAGCCAGTTACTTATTATCACAACAATGGTTTGTTTTGTGTAGTGGCTACGGGCTCCTTTAGGTGTAAGCCTACAGTTGCTATGGGTAAGTTGTATATGAAATCCTATAATTTCTATGGGTAACCTATAGGTGAAAACTTACATTTGCTATGGAAAACTTGTAGGTGAAAATCATGTAGCTCGACAGTTGCTACGGGCCGGAAGATCCTTTTGCTACGGGATTCTCTATAAGTGTTGTGATCAAGTAAGATTTATGTAGTCTTATCCTACCCTTAAAATGTCTATTTAACAAGGTTACACAAGTATAATATAATCAAAGGAAAAAAGCATTAATACATAACACAACATGTATATATTAATGCACACATATAATCATTAATTCATTCATTCATTTACATAAGTCATGAATAGTTCTAGGGATTCATATAAGAAAAAGATATATAACTGGGTATAGATGAGGATATAAATATAAGAATTAGTGGCTTCATCATGAACTATATGGATATCCAGCAAATCCTAGCATGGGTCTCTTAGGCATAAAGACCAAAATAAAAATCCATGTGTCTAAAATTTGGCTGAAGAATCCATAGTCCAAGGAACTATTCATGTGTATTATTATTATCTCTTCAATAAGATGAAACACCCAAAAATTACATGCATCAATTTTCTTTGAAATAATCATTATTGAATAAATATCCCTAGAGAACTTAGTGTTACACCTAGGATGTAATACCAACATGTCATGCCCAAAATTTGCATGACTGAATCAACCCCCAAAAAATCTATTTTTAAAAATAATATAAAACAAACATTTTACACACTTGTTCTTCCAAAAATTGGTTAAATACATTGCATGAGACACACAAATCATCCAAAAACCTGTGTGCCCAAAAAACATAGATGTAATTCATACTTGGATGCATAGTCATTGAGTAACCATGCATGTCCTACTTACTCTAATCAACCTACAGGCTCTCACACAAGCCTAAAGCTCTCTAAGTTATCCTGGTAAGACCCATATCCCTAAGGGCTAAAAAGGATTCACAACTAAATAGAGGTGTATTCTATAAACCAATGGCTTGAGAGAGATATATCCTAACTCAAAATGATGTTTGAGGAGAATTATGAGTGATTCTAACCATTCACATGGCTCAATTCGCACCTGAGTCAAAAATAAATTCTAATTCTTAGTTGACTTGGTTTAGGTAAAAGTTCTTAAAAAAGGATCATTTAGTCTTTATAGGACCTAAATAAGTGCCTAAATTGTCTCATTTAAGCCACTTGATAATAGAGCCCATCTCTACCATCAAATCAAGGTAACCTTGACAGTCAGATCTAGTCAAAGGAAATGATACTCTAAATATCCTTAAGGAGGCCATAAGGTATTAAATTTAATAATTATATTTAATATTAAAAATTTTAAAAGGAGGGAGGACGTGTTGGAGGATGACTTTTTCATAGTCTTCCCTCTTATCCTTCCTCAACTCTAGATGACTGTCATTAATGGAGTCTCCAATATTTTGGTCTAAACTATTTATTTCATTTTCAAATTTATACCATGATACAAATATGCGTGTATTCATCTTGAAAGTACCTATTTCAATGAAAATATTCTTAGAGGTATATGTTGCCAATAGTTTCCAAAAAGGTTTTAGGGATCTTCAAGCTCCACCATAGCCATTAATGGCTACTAGTAAGGTTTAAGGTGAAAATTTTAGAAAATATTAGTTTGAGATTTTCAAATTTATCTCAACTAATAGATGAAAAAAATAACACAAGTCCCCTTTTGGGGTCAACTATTTCTTAAATTCTAAGATATTGCAATCATCAAACCAGTCTAAAATGACCTTCCTATGACAAAATATTTATAAATTGATAACTGTGCACTTCTAGGTCTTGAAACCTCTTATGTGAAAAAGAGTACTAAAATTAAGGATGGGTCCTTTTTTGGTTCCTCAACCTCCAAGTACCTAGGTATCTGTAACTGCTAAAACAAAATAGGTATCTAATGAAAAGGTCTAAAAGTACCTCTATGGGGAAGAGGTCATTTTTGGAAAATATATCATTCTAGGCCTTAAAAAGTATTCCATGTGAAAGAAAATAAACGACTAAGTGGGGTCACCCTACCTCTATGTCTCCACAAATAGCCTTACTAAAAAGGGTAACCTTAACGGTAAAGGTTTTGGTTTTAGTTTGCTTATGCAAGTTTAAAACTCTATAAAAATATGTAGGTTTTAACAAAAAAATATTAAATGAAAAATCATTCATTTTTTTAATTTTTATTCTAATTTCATGGTTAGATATAGGTGGTAGTTAATGCATATTGATTGCCTCCATAACATAAAGTAAATATTTTACCCCATGGTTTCCCTCATAAAACTACCAAAAAAAAATCAAGAGAGATTAAATTGTAAGTCACTCAATCCACTAGCCCCCTTAGGGGGTTTTCCCTATGTCTCAAGTTCATGTGTGAGTGTTATCCAAACTGAGATAACTAACCTATAATAAGGTACAATTCCCTTACAAAGAACCTATTAATTAGCTAACTTATCCTACATAGTGTCAAATTTCAAAAAATACTACAAACAAATCAAAGGTCCAAAAATTACGAAACAAATTACATTGGGTCTTAAAAATTGTAAAATTTAATATAAAATTAACTCAGGCACTTCAATGCCTATTATTAGGTGTAAATAAATCAAGTGAAGTGGGAATAATTTACAAAGGAGATATAAGATTTTTTAGTGGTGAAACTTAGAAAATTCATATAAATTCAACTCTACATCCTAAAATATACCATAAATTGAATTTATTTCATAATTAACCCTATTTTACAATAAAATACTATTTTAGAAAAATTGGAATACTTTAAATTGCATGAAAATTATAAACATGCTTCTAGCCCTTCTTGGGCATAAAAAAATATTTATATTATGAAATTTTCAAAAAGAGATAATCATTATTTATTAATAATTGCATAGAATAATATATTCCAAATAATGTCTAAAATTTTATTTGCAACATGATAATTCATTACATTACATTCCTTTTCACTCATCCATTATTTGACGTTAATGAAATCATAAGAGTCTTTATTCATTACATCTAAAATCCATTTTCTTTTTCCTTTACATAAATTAAAATAAACCATATAATAAGTGGCATCAAATTCATCCAATATCCCTTTTTGTTTATTCATTTATAAATAAAATCCCATAAGGTTAAGAAAGGTCTTCATGCAACTCCAACTATCCATGAGGACAAACCAAGGAGAGGCTCACCTCGCATTTTTTTGTCAGGATCAAGAATTTTTCCTAGGCACCACTAAGCCTAAGAATCATATCTATGAACATAGGTGGCACCAAAGGTATACAGGTCAATATCAATTTTACACAAATGGTTTGTTTACAGCAAAGCACCACACTTCTACTAGGAGGAATTTATTTCTCAACTACACTCCCTTAACAATATGCTTCAAAACTCATCAAATCACAACTAAAATACATCAAGAATAATATTCATACAAGAAGTATCAACACTCAAACAAACAAAAAAATACAAACATAAAAAGGCCCTTTTTTTAGATAGGTATTCATTTTTTACTAGAGCTCCAACTGGTCTAGGACATAATTGGGGGCCCAAATCCCCAAGTGATCATCTATAACAAGCACTAAATTTACCAACAATGGCCACAATTGGCCTGAGAATACCAACAATGACCATAACTAACCCAAGAATACCAACAAATGACCATAACTAGCCTAAGAATACCAATGAATGACCACAATCGACTTGAGAATAGATACGATCAGCCACAACTAGCCTAAAAATACCAAAGATCGGCCATAATCGGTCTAATAATACCAGTGATCGGATACACCCAACCCAAGAATACCATTGATTGGCCATATCTGGCCTCTAATACCATACTGATATTTGAACCTGGGTGGTGCTTGAAACAACCAAGTCACTTTACCAACTCACCCACATGTGATCAGTTAACATAACAAGTCCCTTACTCATCTATTGTAGACAAAAATTTCTACTCTCTACACATGGGGGTGGGAGAATTAAAACCTTGGAGACATTTTGTTGCCCAAATTCTTTCCCATTTCCATGGGAAAACTTTGGAACACAATTATTTTTCCCTTTTCAAAACCCTAAGACTAAGATAATTTTTTTTTGGGATTTATAACTTTATTCCTTTGCCCAACCCTACGTATGGATGCATACATAATGAAATTAATTCAAGCCCATTTGGGTAGCATAACTATGTTATTTTTGTTCAATTAAAATGTTCTAAAAATAACCAACAAATTTAGGAGGGATGTTACATTTCCAAGCCAAAATTGGAAATTAAAACCACATGGTTTTCATTGGCACAAACCATAGAAAACAAGAAAGGAAAGTAGGTAAGTTAAATGGCCTTACACCTTATGAAAACTACACTAAGATTAGGGAGAAAGATGATCTTAACAAATTAATTGGTAGGTTGTGACACTGCTTTAACTATTTTTTAACCTCATTCTTAGTGTCATTCATTTTGACCTTGTAACTTTTTTTTTATTTCAAAATTTTCTGTTGAAATACTTGGGGTATTAGCTAATACTTTAGCTTATTCAAATATATGAGCTTATATTCTTGATCTCTAATAGTATGGCATAACTCATCTAATGATTTGAATCTTATGAACATAATATATTCATGGAGAGGGGTTAAAAAAAATTGCCTAAATATATCTTGTAACCCATTATCATCCATAATATTTTTCATCATAGAAATAATGTTATTATACCAAAGTACATAGTAAATGATTGTTTCATAGGATCATTGCTTAAGTTTTACAATTTTTTCACTAGACAGTTTCTCACTAATATTGATTGACAAATTTGTTAGACAATGATAAATCAAAGGATTGAATGATTTAACTTATTGGAATGGGAGATCATAAAACTAATGCAAATCATATTCCTTAAGGCATTTTAGAAATAACTTAGTTAACAAACTTTCATTGGAGGCATGGTCCAAAATTACTACATGGAAATTTCTTAGGTATTTCCCTAGATCATATTTAACATCATAGAATGTTAAACTTAGGATATACTAAACCTAATGGTAATGGATAAGATGAATTATTTAGAGATAATGTAGTAAGAAGTAAAACATGAGAATTAGTCAAATGACTTGATCTAGAAACATTATGCTCTAATTGCAACAGCTTATATTGTAAATATATTAAAAAGTTTGCATGAGGGATACAGTAGTAGGATTGGATGGTGATGTCATGTGAATAGTGATCATAGGTTGTGTATAAATATTTTGTGTAATAATACGCATAATAATATAATTAAAACCTTGTGTTGCCCCCAAAATATGAGTGGACATCACATTTGTATCCAAAGGTGTAAAAATAGGAATCGTAGTAATAGTATTAGTAGTCTGAACACCAATGGTAGAATCAATACCTTCAGAAGGTCTATTAGAATCGAATGAAAGGTTCATAATTTTTTTATTTAGATGTGATAATCTTACCTTTTTGTGCATTTTAGCTTCTAGAATTAGCTTTAAGACCTTATCTAGGTCACAAGGTTGTTGACTAATTCAATCTAAAAATTAGAAAATTTTCATATTCATACATGGTCTACCATGTTAATATCATCAGGATGTATCCTATCTTGGTATTCATTATTATCTTTATTAGCATTATCTAGATTAAGCATTTCATTATGAATAATATGATCTTATGATTATATGTATTTGATAAAAATATTTACATAAAAATAATAAGGAGCAACATTATTCATCTCATTTATTCTATCCATTTTAAATGGGACCAAAAGAATCTAATTATGTTCAGCATGGAAATCACTTAATCTAAAAATTTGTCTTAAAGGGACAATGGAACTAACCTTTTTATATTTCATAAAATGAAATCACTAAAATATGCAAAAGACTAAATCCGAGGTGAAAATGACTTGTTATTTATGGAAAGTACTAGAATAATATTTAAACACTTGTTACTAATTTATGCAAGACTCAAAGTGTGTGAATATGAATTAAAGTATTATAAAATGAACTAAATTTTGCTCTGATCCAAAACTTGAAAGCTTTGGTTGAAAGATAATTAAAAAAAATAGAATAAGACAATTCAGATAATGTTATCTCTGAGAAGAGATGTCTTATTGATAAAATTTGCAGACCCAAACATATGCTTATCTCTAAGAAGAGATGTTTGATTTCCATTTCAGGTTACATCTTAATTTATACATGTTTTGAAGGTGGTAGGAGGATGTGGAAGGTCACCAATCTCAAGGGAGATCGAGTGGTTCGAATTCCATGATTTACAACAATACAAAATTTGAGGAATTACTATTTTTAGACTGCACTACTAAAATTGAAATTTAGGGCACTTCTATTGGGTTTTCAAGGTTCAAACTTCATTGAGCGAATTTCAATGCCATCTCACAATGTTCCCCTCATTATTAGCTTTCCAACGATTCAAACAGTGAGTCAATTGGAGCTACGATGCAAAAGTTATGGCTCCCGAAAGTTTCGTCATCAATTTGGGGTGGACCCATCACCTGAATTGTTGCCTAGATCATGCTCAAATTGGGATAGGAGTGCTTAGGTCTACCTAGACACATTTGCTAGGATTTAGATGCATGCTTTAGTATAGAGGTATTTATTGCTTATGGATTTATCCTATCAAGTTGTGCTTCACTTTTTAGCATAGGCTGATGTACTTACTTGAAAATTGACTTCATGTGTGATATCAGGTGTTTGTTGTATGCACAAATCCAAAAAATTGTCTCCTTCACTTCAAAACCATAGCTCCACTTTTGACACTAGGTATAGGCTTAAAAAAGAGAAAAATTTGGGTTGAGTTGACCTGAACCACTCCCTAATGAATGGTTGAGTGTTGCCTACATATCCAATACTCTGAGGAAGAAATTCAAATAGCGCTTAGTTCTCACCATTAGGTATATGTGTGCAATAGTGCTCCTTTTATGAATGTAACATGTAATCTGGCTTTTGACACTTGAGAATGGCAAACCTAACTAGGCTATGATGTTTCAGACGTTGTTAGAACTTTCTCCTTATGATTGCTTATTTAATTGGGAAGTTTAGGGTAATCCATTTAAATGTTCAAGTGATAGAATAGGTTTTATTAATGCTTGTTGCTTGCTAATGCTAGATGTTGCTACATCATGTAATAGGCTTGCACCTATTGTATATTTATATGAGACTCTTTTGATAATTTCTCACAACACCAAAATAAAAAAACATATTGATCGACCTATAGAGATAATTTGAATTTAAAAAATACTTATTGTTTGTCATAGGGATAGGTCCATCAAAGTTGGATGCATTCATAATTTCATAGGCTTCTACGTCTGATAGATCATCTAAAATGCAAGAACGCTAATTTGATTGTTTGGATCCAATATGAGTATGATAATTGTGGGTAATAGCAAATCGAGAAGGTCAAGCCCATATAAGGCAAGTGGATAGGAGAGAATGCCATGTGCAAGATCCATATGTGTATTCACAAGTCATGTAAGGTGAAGGTAGGTCAAGAATGGTGTTGTCAAGTGTCTAATACGAGATTTTAGTGTCTACAAGTTATCAGCATTTGTTTCCACAAAATATTGACATGGATACTTTGAATGCTCACTATAGATTCAATTCCTCTAAACAGGTTTGGAAGGATAGGTTTTCTAGAGTATGTAATGTCAATATTGAGCGCAAACAAGCTCATTTCATTTGATACATCACTCACCCCTATTAGAAGTCACCTAGTTCATTTAGGTGTGGAACATCTTCTATGTCCAATTTGCTAGCACTTAGAATCTCTCAAGCATATTTTTTTGTTTGCAAACATGCTCAGTCTACTTGTAGGTGAATTCCCTCTTTCAACCATTTTGTCCAAAGTTTTTTTCCCTATAAAATGGTGTTTTTAGGGGATTCGACTATGTTACCTGCACAATACAACCAAATTTTGTAATTTTTTCGCTATGATATTCTTTTTCACATTTGGAAAGGAAAAAAATTATTTAATTTTCAAATATATTAGTATGGATGATTGTGTTTCTATTACTAATAGAGTTCAAGTTATATTCAATATGATGCTATAGATTCAAGTGTAGGGAGAAAACATTTTTCTGAAAGCGTGTAGCACCTCTAGACTCTTTTGAACCATTGCGGGAGTGCCCCTTGTATTACTAATTGGGTGCCCTTGAACTCACCTTGCCAACACTCACCTTCTATAATTCTTGGCTTTGGTGTTCGCGGAAGACACTATTCATGTAGCAAGTGTTGCAGTGCCTCCTTATGTTCATAATATTTCTCATTTGCTCATAAATTTCATGGTGATGGTGGATCAGATTTACGAAAGTCTAATACCAGAGCCTATTAGATGAAAGGCTCAATATCAAGGAAAGTTCCTTCGCCTAACTTGCATTATTTTACCTACTAGACGAGCCTTTTCTTTTGAGAAAGTGAAAAAATAAAATCTAAAGATGGTTGGGAGTGGGCACCTAATACGGTAGATTCTCAAGATAGTGATTGAGGCCAGGTTGCCATGTACAGAGGCAATTTTTTAATTGAGTGGCAATCACAATCTTTCAGATCAAATCTACTAGTTAAGTATTATTTAATTCTGGGCTGTGTTTCCAATTTATAGCTTCTGAAAATGAAATCTTAAAGCGAAAAAAACAAATAAGATTCTGAATATATAATTCTAAATCTGAATACATTGTAAGAATCGGAGAATTTATTTCAAACCTCAAATATCCATGGAAAGAACCGCGGAATTTGTTTTAAAACTGAGCATACAGAGGAGCAACAATGTACAGAAAATTTGGGCCGAGGAACGGCATCTCAATTTTCTCATTTTATTGCTCCAAGTAGGGCTCAAATGGGAACAGAAATGAAACGCGTGTGCTTGCGTCTTGCAATTCTTCTGTTTGTTTGCTCTTTACACACATCCGTGGCTGGCGATTTAGGTATGAAATATGCAATTTTATTTATATATTTATTTTAGGGTTTGATATGTTTGCATACAGCAACAAGGCCCCGGTGTTTGGCAGGGCTTTGCAACATAACTAACTGTATGAAGGGGAGATGTAACGAAGCGCCTGGCGACAATCTCTTGGATTTCATGCCTCGCTGCGAATGCGATCCTGGCTGGTCGCAGCCCGTCGTTGGAATTCCGCTCTCCTTTCTTCCCTGCGTTATTCCCAACTGTAAGATCACTATAATGGCGATCTAGTGCATAAATCGTAGGCACGTTGAGCCTGTCAACTGTTAAAGACTGCATATTTAACACTTAGATTGCATATTTAACACTTTTAAATTTTTTTTATGTTAATTCAAAGATCGTCAAGAAAAATAGTGTAAAATTCTCTCAAAATATAAAAAAATTACTCTCAAAGATGTATTTTTCTACTCTAAGCATTGATGGAATGGCAATGGCATTAAATGTCAGGCACATTGAATTCCAGCTGCAGCAAAGCAGCCCCGCCGTTCGCTCCTCCTCCTAATGTGGTTCCGCCCACAAATTCTAGCTGTAAGGGTTTCCAACCAACTTCTGTTACACCTTTGCTTCATTTTTCTTTTGATAGAATTAATAATCTCTAAACAATGCCAATATTTTAAATCGATATTTCTGATCACATCCAGTAATCCATCGTCAACAAGAAAACCTAAATTTCTAATTTGGAAATAATTTTTCAGGTGCATTGTCCGTGTGTGGAGAAGGGGGCTCCTGCGAGCAAAAGTCTATCCTTTCCTACGTTTGTAATTGCGAGGAAGGGTATGAAAACATTCTCAATATGACCTCAGCGCCCTGTGTTAAAGCATGTAATCTCTCAAGCTCTCAAGCCAAAGTTATCATATTGGACATTATGTACACAGCAATCTGCAAAAATATACATTTTTTATATGTAATGTTTACTGTTTAATCGTCTTGACAGGCGTTAACTGTGGACGCCATAAATAATTCATTTTCCACAGCCATATTTAAAAGCCTATTTTTTAAACCTGTGGCAGGTTTATTTGGCCTAGAGTGTTCACAACTTGGGATAAGCCTGGGCAGGAGTGGAAGCGCAAGCCCTCCAAATCAGCAGGTTGATAATAATAAAGGTAGTTCAATCCCACCTTCGGTCAATACTTCAGGTACTCGGTTTTGCAAGGAAAAAAATCCTTACACAGGCAGTACTAATTCTTGAATAAAGATATTTAACACACATTTGAATTCGCTTGCAGGGGTTACAAAGGATATTTCATCCAGGATTGCCATGGAAATTCTTAGTCTTTGCTTTCTGTTTTTATTCGTATAATCTGTGTATCATTCTGAAGATATGTTTAGTTCAGGGAGCATTCGAAGGAATAGAATATTTTTTCAGGTTTTAAATGGTAGGGGAATCTTTTCGGTTCTACGAAAAACAAAGAAATTTTGTATTTGGATTGGGTGGAAAAACAATAAATTTATAGTAATATATTCATATTTTCACAAATCTAATGATTATATGAACATTCATATAAGAATACCAATCTACAAAGTATGTATTGGATTCTATTATGGTTATTGCCTCTTATCACATATATAGCTTCAAAAAATAAGAAAATTTTCTAAATAAAT
Organism: Torreya grandis; assembly: GCA_037957365.1. NCBI lineage: Eukaryota > Viridiplantae > Streptophyta > Pinopsida > Cupressales > Taxaceae > Torreya > Torreya grandis. The sequence continues at coordinate 244,964 of JARHVA010005449.1, read as the reverse complement.
AGAAGACCAATCTATATCCAACATATAAGAATACCAATCTACAAAGTGTTTCAGATTTATAAAATGGGACGTGTAGAGGATGTTGAAATGAATCTAATAAATGGAGACCTATACATACAATCTCTATTTAAAGAAAGGGAGTAGACAACCTTATTTAATCTAGGGTGTCATTAGAGTAATAAAAAGCTATGGTATCTACCACAACTTAAATCATGCATGTGTGCATAAATTTGCTTTCGGATGCATACAAAAGATCTACAAATGACTTCTTTAAATATTATATATGTAAATATAATGTAATATAATTATTTACATATTAATATTATATTTATTATGAGCTTAGAGTCATCTCAAAAGCTGGTGAAGATGTAGTTTGTTAAAGAGTTTTATTTTGGTGCAACCATTATTGGTTGCACATATATATTATATATTTAGTAAGTGTAATAAATTAATCTTAGAGTCATCTCCAAAGCTAGTGGAAATGTAGTATTTTAGATATTTATGTTTTGGTGCAACCATTATTGGTTGCACATATGTAAATTGTATATTTAGTAAGTGTAATAAAATGTACTTTTATTGGTGAATCTCTTTCTATGATATGAGCATTATTGTGTGGATGGGTGTTCATTTCATGGAGTTTTCCTTAGTCATTTATATTAAATATTGTAAATATAAATGTCATACAACAATAATAATAGAAATAGAAATAAAGTAAACGTCAATAAGCATCTACTATACTATCAAATAAATAAAACATAAAATATTCACAAATCAATGAGAATACAAAGGAAATATGACTTGTCAAAGCACCTTATGAATAATAGTTGTAAGTGAAGTCAAGATAGATGAAATAAATGTTTGGTAGACCTCACTAGCATAGATCTTATTCTTGAATCTTTAAGGCCTTTACGCAACTTTTGTTCTTTTGATTAAGCTCCTTAACCTTAATTCCTCTTTTTATTTCTAAGGGAGGATTTCGAGCATAAGCAAAGTGGATTATCTTCTTGGTCTTTAATAAATGATTAAGAGAAACTTATAAATAGGGTATGTATCCTTAAAATTAAGCTTTAATTTTAGCCGACATCATCAACCTGAATAGGTTATTTTTTAAAGACTATTTTTCACCACTAATTTAAAAAAAATACAAAATTTTAGATTTAACAATAAATATTTTTTTTAAAAAATACTTACCAAATTTTCTTATATTAAAATGTTCATAAATTTGTTACATTCACCATAATATTTATGTATTATTAATAAATTATATATTTTCCTTATAATTTTCCTATCATACATATGCTTCGTAGTTTTCAATATATAAATATTTTATTAAAATTAAACACTTCTAAAAAAATATTATTCCTTAGAAATTACACTAAGCCCGACTGAAAAATTAGTAATAAATCAAGTGTCCTCAATTGGACCAATGACATTATACAAAATATGCAACTAAATAAATGTCATTGGTCAAGCCAATGATGTTGGTTGTGAGAAAGAAAAATAGAATGGAGGTCATTGGAAGTATCAAGAGGTGAAGGAATAAATATCTAATGTTTGAAGCTGGTATGAAGGTGGAAATATAAATGGAACCCATGGCACATCTTGAGCACTGTTTGCATAAAATCATCCCACCTTGAGAGAATGATGTTAGGATGGGAATGAAAAATGTACAAAATACTTCAAATTATTTGAATTTTTTGGAAAAATAAATTATTAGTGCCATTAAATTCTTTTTGGTGCCAACATCTAAAATTTATTTCAATTTTTCAATAGGGACTACGATTGTGAAGATGTCAATGATTTATAAATTCTAAAGAATATTTTTTTAAGACTTCAAAATTTCGTTGATTATATGTACAAGGGTTAGTCAAGTGGGTTGGTTGTGCCCAACCCCACCCGTGTTTGAATCTTGTTGGGCATCTAATAGGTTGGTTGTGGTCATTTGAGCTAACTTGGTAATTTCAGTGACCAATGATGGTTGTTTGAGTTGATTTAGTTCTCAAAGATTGTGCCCTCAGTTGTGTCCCATAATTAGTTCATATCTTCAGGCTCTAGAAAATATACATTGCTAATTTTATTTATTTAATTTTTTATACTTCAAAATTTGGTTTAGAGTCTAGCAATAGGGGTAAAATCTCTTAATTTTGCATATTGTCATTTGAGATTGTGTGATATTTTGAGCTTTTTAGAATTATGGAAGGGCCCATTATAGAACCTGGATATGGTATATGTTATAGGATATATGAATAAGAAACCTCAAGACTATCACCAACACTTGCATATGCATCCCTGTGATATAAAAAATAATAAACACAGATATGTCAAGGTAGAATGACTACTAATATATTAATCTTAGATTTATATAAACTCCAAAGGCTCTCCTCACATGAAACATAAAAACAAGTAGATTAAAATTAATTAACCTTCACCTATACCCTCCAATGTCTTATATAGATAAGTAAGAAGGTTTAGAATGAGAAGAGATATCTATCTTTTAGGGATATTTGTTCAAAATAGACAACCCCTATTTTAAGGATAATTAAATACACTTAAGTTATATTTTATCATAAAGAATATAATTACAAGTACATCTTAGACAATATAAGAGTATATATCATAATATATACTAATAAAGCTCTGGGATAAATTTTTTATATGGATTGAGACACAATGATAAGAGCATAGGGGATGGGCATGAAGTACTTGTTGGAAATATTGTCATTAATGTCAAAGGTCTAGTAGTATTGGTGATAAAGGTCCCATAGAATTTATTGTCTAAAGATGTTTTTAATGTTTATATCTTGGCTCATGTGTGTTAATATTAATTAAATATTAATAAATATATTTTTGGTTGTATAAAGATAAATGAGGGCCCATGAGGAAGTCAAAAAGTCATCACTAAAGACAAAAGAGGGAAAGGATGAATTTTCCCATGAAGGGTCACCTTGAGGAACACAAAGAGTCACCACTAAAGACAAAAGAGGGAAAGGATGCATTTTCTCATGAAGGGTCACCTTGAGGAATTCAAAATGTCACCAAGATAAAGACGAAAGGGGAAAGGATGCATTTGCTCATGAAGGGTCACCATGTGACTTTTCAAATGAAAGGATTTGAAGGGTCATGCAAGTTTGACTTCATTTTATATGTGAATTGAAAGGCCTCAAAGGGTGAATGCCAAAGGTAATTTGGAAAGCTATAAAAGGCGGTTTGGGAATCCATTTGAGATATGCAATAGAGTGCATGGTTTGTAATTTCAGTGACCAATGATGGTTGTTTGAGTTGATTTAGTTCTCAAAGATTGTGCCCTCAGTTGTGTCCCATAATTAGTTCATATCTTCAGGCTCTAGAAAATATACATTGCTAATTTTATTTATTTAATTTTTTATACTTCAAAATTTGGTTTAGAGTCTAGCAATAGGGGTAAAATCTCTTAATTTTGCATATTGTCATTTGAGATTGTGTGATATTTTGAGCTTTTTAGAATTATGGAAGGGCCCATTATAGAACCTGGATATGGTATATGTTATAGGATATATGAATAAGAAACCTCAAGACTATCACCAACACTTGCATATGCATCCCTGTGATATAAAAAATAATAAACACAGATATGTCAAGGTAGAATGACTACTAATATATTAATCTTAGATTTATATAAACTCCAAAGGCTCTCCTCACATGAAACATAAAAACAAGTAGATTAAAATTAATTAACCTTCACCTATACCCTCCAATGTCTTATATAGATAAGTAAGAAGGTTTAGAATGAGAAGAGATATCTATCTTTTAGGGATATTTGTTCAAAATAGACAACCCCTATTTTAAGGATAATTAAATACACTTAAGTTATATTTTATCATAAAGAATATAATTACAAGTACATCTTAGACAATATAAGAGTATATATCATAATATATACTAATAAAGCTCTGGGATAAATTTTTTATATGGATTGAGACACAATGATAAGAGCATAGGGGATGGGCATGAAGTACTTGTTGGAAATATTGTCATTAATGTCAAAGGTCTAGTAGTATTGGTGATAAAGGTCCCATAGAATTTATTGTCTAAAGATGTTTTTAATGTTTATATCTTGGCTCATGTGTGTTAATATTAATTAAATATTAATAAATATATTTTTGGTTGTATAAAGATAAATGAGGGCCCATGAGGAAGTCAAAAAGTCATCACTAAAGACAAAAGAGGGAAAGGATGAATTTTCCCATGAAGGGTCACCTTGAGGAACACAAAGAGTCACCACTAAAGACAAAAGAGGGAAAGGATGCATTTTCTCATGAAGGGTCACCTTGAGGAATTCAAAATGTCACCAAGATAAAGACGAAAGGGGAAAGGATGCATTTGCTCATGAAGGGTCACCATGTGACTTTTCAAATGAAAGGATTTGAAGGGTCATGCAAGTTTGACTTCATTTTATATGTGAATTGAAAGGCCTCAAAGGGTGAATGCCAAAGGTAATTTGGAAAGCTATAAAAGGCGGTTTGGGAATCCATTTGAGATATGCAATAGAGTGCATGGTTTGTAATTTCAGTGACCAATGATGGTTGTTTGAGTTGATTTAGTTCTCAAAGATTGTGCCCTCAGTTGTGTCCCATAATTAGTTCATATCTTCAGGCTCTAGAAAATATACATTGCTAATTTTATTTATTTAATTTTTTATACTTCAAAATTTGGTTTAGAGTCTAGCAATAGGGGTAAAATCTCTTAATTTTGCATATTGTCATTTGAGATTGTGTGATATTTTGAGCTTTTTAGAATTATGGAAGGGCCCATTATAGAACCTGGATATGGTATATGTTATAGGATATATGAATAAGAAACCTCAAGACTATCACCAACACTTGCATATGCATCCCTGTGATATAAAAAATAATAAACACAGATATGTCAAGGTAGAATGACTACTAATATATTAATCTTAGATTTATATAAACTCCAAAGGCTCTCCTCACATGAAACATAAAAACAAGTAGATTAAAATTAATTAACCTTCACCTATACCCTCCAATGTCTTATATAGATAAGTAAGAAGGTTTAGAATGAGAAGAGATATCTATCTTTTAGGGATATTTGTTCAAAATAGACAACCCCTATTTTAAGGATAATTAAATACACTTAAGTTATATTTTATCATAAAGAATATAATTACAAGTACATCTTAGACAATATAAGAGTATATATCATAATATATACTAATAAAGCTCTGGGATAAATTTTTTATATGGATTGAGACACAATGATAAGAGCATAGGGGATGGGCATGAAGTACTTGTTGGAAATATTGTCATTAATGTCAAAGGTCTAGTAGTATTGGTGATAAAGGTCCCATAGAATTTATTGTCTAAAGATGTTTTTAATGTTTATATCTTGGCTCATGTGTGTTAATATTAATTAAATATTAATAAATATATTTTTGGTTGTATAAAGATAAATGAGGGCCCATGAGGAAGTCAAAAAGTCATCACTAAAGACAAAAGAGGGAAAGGATGAATTTTCCCATGAAGGGTCACCTTGAGGAACACAAAGAGTCACCACTAAAGACAAAAGAGGGAAAGGATGCATTTTCTCATGAAGGGTCACCTTGAGGAATTCAAAATGTCACCAAGATAAAGACGAAAGGGGAAAGGATGCATTTGCTCATGAAGGGTCACCATGTGACTTTTCAAATGAAAGGATTTGAAGGGTCATGCAAGTTTGACTTCATTTTATATGTGAATTGAAAGGCCTCAAAGGGTGAATGCCAAAGGTAATTTGGAAAGCTATAAAAGGCGGTTTGGGAATCCATTTGAGATATGCAATAGAGTGCATGGTTTGTAATTTCAGTGACCAATGATGGTTGTTTGAGTTGATTTAGTTCTCAAAGATTGTGCCCTCAGTTGTGTCCCATAATTAGTTCATATCTTCAGGCTCTAGAAAATATACATTGCTAATTTTATTTATTTAATTTTTTATACTTCAAAATTTGGTTTAGAGTCTAGCAATAGGGGTAAAATCTCTTAATTTTGCATATTGTCATTTGAGATTGTGTGATATTTTGAGCTTTTTAGAATTATGGAAGGGCCCATTATAGAACCTGGATATGGTATATGTTATAGGATATATGAATAAGAAACCTCAAGACTATCACCAACACTTGCATATGCATCCCTGTGATATAAAAAATAATAAACACAGATATGTCAAGGTAGAATGACTACTAATATATTAATCTTAGATTTATATAAACTCCAAAGGCTCTCCTCACATGAAACATAAAAACAAGTAGATTAAAATTAATTAACCTTCACCTATACCCTCCAATGTCTTATATAGATAAGTAAGAAGGTTTAGAATGAGAAGAGATATCTATCTTTTAGGAATATTTGTTCAAAATAGACAACCCCTATTTTAAGGATAATTAAATACACTTAAGTTATATTTTATCATAAAGAATATAATTACAAGTACATCTTAGACAATATAAGAGTATATATCATAATATATACTAATAAAGCTCTGGGATAAATTTTTTATATGGATTGAGACACAATGATAAGAGCATAGGGGATGGGCATAAAGTACTTGTTGGAAATATTGTCATTAATGTCAAAGGTCTAGTAGTATTGGTGATAAAGGTCCCATAGAATTTATTGTCTAAAGATGTTTTTAATGTTTATATCTTGGCTCATGTGTGTTAATATTAATTAAATATTAATAAATATATTTTTGGTTGTATAAAGATAAATGAGGGCCCATGAGGAAGTCAAAAAGTCATCACTAAAGACAAAAGAGGGAAAGGATGAATTTTCCCATGAAGGGTCACCTTGAGGAACACAAAGAGTCACCACTAAAGAAAAAAGAGGGAAATGATGCATTTTCTCATGAAGGGTCACCTTGAGGAATTCAAAATGTCACCAAGATAAAGACGAAAGGGGAAAGGATGCATTTGCTCATGAAGGGTCACCATGTGACTTTTCAAATGAAAGGATTTGAAGGGTCATGCAAGTTTGACTTCATTTTATATGTGAATTGAAAGGCCTCAAAGGGTGAATGCCAAAGGTAATTTGGAAAGCTATAAAAGGAGGTTTGGGAATCCATTTGAGATATGCAATAGAGTGCATGGTTTGTAATTATTTCATATAAGAAAAGAGGAGAGCAGAGAAAGAGATTTTGTAGAGTTATATCATTTGTTGAAAAAGCAACATTGAGAGATAGTTGTGTTTTAGACACAAGAGGGGTTGGTGCTCCTATGGGTTAGTGCTCACAAATAGTTGTTGTGTTAGTGCTCAATAAAGGGGTTGGCACTCCTATAAGTTGGTGCTTGTAAACTTTATAATTTGAGTTGGTGCTCATTTATATACTTGAGATTGTTCTCCATGGTTTTTCCCACATTGGGTTTCTACGTAAAAATATGGTGTTTCTCTCTCTCTTTTGTGTGGTGTATGTTATTGTTTTAGTTTTATTACATATCTTGTATATATGATTAAGTGGTTAAAAAAAGAAATTAGATTAAGTAAAAATTTTAAAAGATATATGATATACTGATTCACCCCACCCTCTCAGTATATTCCATGCTTAACAATTAGTATCAAAGTAGGTTCTTTTAAAAAGAGTTTAAAAGCTTGTAGGTAGATCGGGGAAAGCATGATGGATGGATCACATGAAAGTTTTTCTACAAATAAATGACCTTTGTTTGATGGGATAAATTATACCTTTTAGAGCATAAAAATGAGGATAGACTTGATCGCCCTTGGATTCAACATTTGGAAAGTAGTGGTGGAGGAATACGAAGAGCCAAAAACACTTGTAACTACTTCAGTGGAAAAGAAGGCAAGTGAAAATAATGTTAAAGATTTAAATGTTATTTTATGTCATTTATGTGAATCAAAATTTATTAAAGTTATGCAATGCAAATTTATTTATGAGACTTGGTTAAATCTTAAAAATATTTACAAAGGTGATGAAAAGGTTCAACAAGTTATGATCCAAACTTTCAAAAGACAATTTGAGAGTTGGAAGATGGAAGAGGAATAAAATATAGCACGTTAGTTAATCAGATTCAAGGCCTTGGAGAAAAGTTAAAAGAATCAACGGTAGTACAAAAGGTTTTGAGATCTCTACCATTGAGATATGAAGCAAAAGTTTCAAAAATTGAGGAGATAAAGGATCTATCCAAGCTAAATATGGATGAACTACATGGTATTCTTATGGCATATGAGATGTGAATTGAATAAGATAAACCCTCAAAGAAGGAAGCTATTTTTAAGACATTAAAGAAAGAGAAAGCTAAGATTCAAGAATCAAGTGACAACTCTAGCGATGAGGAAGATGACAATGGAGATCTATTCATCCACATGTCAAAAAAGAGAAAAGGTAAATATCAAGAAAAATTGACATTTAAATGTTTTAAATGTCATAAGATTGGACATTTTACATCTGTGTGCCCAAATAAGAATAATGGTGATAATGAAGAAGAAAAGTATACATACAAAAAGAACTTCAAAGGCAAATTCAAGAAGGGATTTGAGAAGAAGAGTTTATATTCTAAATATCCTAGCTCAGTCGAAGATAATGGAGTCAGTGACTTAGATGAAGAAGAGTTTCTATTCATAACCATACATGAAGATGCCTCCACAAGCAAAAGTATAGATGATCAATAAGAAAAACATAATGAATCTGAGGTGAATCTAGAAGGAGAAATCATTTGTGCCTTAAAATAATTAAAAGCTCTTGAGAAGAATAATCAAAGATTGAAGCTCTAGATCAAGAAAAATAAAAAAGAGTCAAAGAAAATAATTGAAGATCTACAAGCACACATTGAAGAAGCTAAAAATATTGAAGAAGATCTAATAACTCAATTACAAAAAGTAAGTGAAGAATTTGAAATGTATGTTGTTGAAATTGCCTCTTTAAAATAAGATATCGAGAAGACCAATAAAGAAGTCAATGATAGAGCAACAAATGATTCAAAATTTAAGAATAACACTAGCATGTTGAATAAGATAGTAGAAAGTCAAAAATCAATATCAGACAAGATAGGTATCAGATTTGAAAAGAAAAAGAGCTATGTTTAAGCTCTTAGAAAAGAGGAAATAAAAAGGGAAAAAGTTAAGAATGTAGATGGTAACTCAAACAAAGAAGGCTATAAGAAATAGAGATACAAAAGATAACCAGATCAAAGATACACAAATCAAAATAGGTTTTATTTTCATGGTTATTATTTGTATTGTAATGGTTATGGTCATAAGAAAATAAACTGTCAGAAAATAGCTAATAATTTTATAAATAAGGAGAAGAAAACTCATGTAGAGCTAAACAAAATTCACAATTGGTTTGCTCCTCTATCAGGCTTTGATGAAGAGGCCATAGTATGTTACAAGTGTAATAATTTTGGACACATAGCCTAATATTATAGAAGCGTGTTCGAGTCAGTCAAGAATGACAAAAGTTTCAAGGCTCCATTCATCAAGAAGAAAGTTCAAATAAGTTCATGGCAAAAGAAACAACCTAAAAAGTCTATATTAATCCAAACAACTTTGCATGCAAGAAATAAAGAAAAGCCATGGTTCATCGATAGTGGATGTTTAAGGCACATGATAGGAGACAAGACAAAGTTCATAACTCTAAAAAAGATCAATGGTGGCATAGTAAAATTTAGAGACAATACCACTACGAGAATAGCCAAAAAAGGTATATTAAGTTTGGACAATGGTAGAACTAAGAATGAAAATATTCTATATGTAGTAGGTATTAAGCATAATATATTGAGTGTAAGTCAAATGTGTGATCAGGGACACACACTAAAGTTTTATGTAGAAGATTGTGAAATTAGGATAAAATATTTAGATGTGTTGGTTGTAGATGCTCAGAGGACATGCAATAATTTATATATGTTATCATATATCAAAGGTCAAAGATGTTGTTTGAGTTAGATTGAGGAAAGTTGGTTGTGGTACAGGAGAATGGAACACATAAATTTTTACAATCTTGTCAACAACAGCAAGAAGCAAGTAGTTAGAGATTTTCCAAAGATTACAAAGCCCTCCAACACACTTTATGAACTATGTCAACATGGAAAGCAGGTCAAAAGATAGTTTAAAACAAAAGAATACTCGACCACTCAAATTTTAGAGCTTGTTCACACTAATTTGTGTGGACCTATGAGAATTCAAAGTACTCAAGGTGAGAAATATTTCATATTTTTTATTGATGATTTTACATGTATGACTTGGGTGATGTTTTTGAATAAAAAATCAGAAGCTTTCAACAACTTCAAAGTATTCAAGGCTTTAGTTGAGAATAAAATTGGTTTGAAGATGAAGTACTTGAAATAAGATCGAGGAGGAGAATTTATGTCAGATCAGTTTATTAAGTATTTTGAAGACCATGGGATAAAGATACATTATTCAGTAGCCATAACTCCATAGCAAAATGGAGTAGTTGAACGAAAAAATAGAATAGTTCAAGAGATGGTGAGGACAATGCTAAATGAATCTAAGATACCAAATAAATATTAGAGAGAGGTAGTAGGTACAATAGTTCATATACAAAATAGAGTGTTGTTGAGAGTCAATAGTGACAAGACTTCCTATGAGCTATGGAAAGACAAACTAGCTATAGTTGATTATTTCAAAGTTTTTGGTAGCAGATGCTTCATAAAGAGAATTGAAGAAAAAATAGGTAAGTTTGAATCTAGAATAGATGAAGGTATATTCCTTGGATATTATTATAAAAGTAAGGCTTTAAAATGTTATAAAAAAAGAACCAAGAAGATTGTTTAAAGTGCAAGTGTTAGGATAGATGAAGATGTAGCACAAAGAGACAGTGATCCAATAGACACTCCTAAAATCATTGAAGAAAAAGATTTTGAAGAATTAGATGAAGATGAGAAGGAGAAAAAGGACACCAAAACCCCATCCAAATATCTTTAGATAAATAATAATGAAAGTGACATCATCAGGAATATAAATAAAGGAGTTCACACCAAAAGAATGATGGTAAGTGAATCTAAGCAAGTTAATTTTTCTTTGTTATCCGAAATTTAGCCTAGAATTTTTTTAGAAGCTAGCCATGATGATCATCGGGTTAAGGTAATGGATGAATAATTAAATTAGATAGAAAATAATGATACCTAGGAATTAATGCCTAGACCAAAAGGTCAAAATGTGATGGGAACAAAATGGGTATATAGAAATAACTTGAATGAAGATGGTGAAGTTACCAGGAATAAATAAAAGTTAGTATATAAAATATATGTTCAAGTTGAGGGAAAAGATTTTGAAGAAACTTTTGCACCAGTAGCAAGCCTAGAGGCTATTAGAATGTTTCTTGCATATGTAGTGTTTAATAATTTCAAAGTGTTTTAGATGGATGATAAGTCTGCTTTCTTGAATGAGAATCTAGAAGAGGAGGTTTACATTAAGCAGTCTGAGGGATTTCTTCTCTCAAATGATAGTATCTATGTATGCAAATTGAAGAAAGCACTGTATGGATTGAAACAAGCTCTTAGAGCTTGATATGCAAGGCTTGATAAATACTTGTAGGATCAAGGTTTCAAGAGAGGTTTTCTCTACATCAAAATAGAAGGTGAGCATCAATTGATTATTGTGGTAAATGTTGGTGACATAATATTTAGAGGTAACATTGACAAGATGACAAAATAATTTTTTGATATTATGCAAAAATAATTTGAGATGTCTATTCTTGGAGAATTGTCATTTTTCTTGAGGTTGAAAATATTTTAGTCAGAGAAAGGAATTTTCATATCTCAAAGTAAATATTCCAAGGAGATGTTGAAAAAATTTGGTTTTGAAGATTGTGCACAATTGACACACCAATGGGTATAGAAAACAAGGTAGGTAAGGATGAAGATTCACCTATTACAGATCAATCTTTATATAAATCTATGATTGGTAGTCTTTTATATTTGACATCATCAAGGTCAAACATCATGCATGCAGTAGGCATGGTTTTGAGATATCATGTATCTATGAAGGATAGTCATGTTCAGTTGGTGAAGAGAGTATTCATATATGTCAAGGGGACATTTGATTATGGATTGTGGTATCCCACAGGTAGATATTTCACTTTAGTTGCTTATACAGATTCAGATTGGGCAAGTTGTTTGGATGATAGAAAGAGTATAAGTAGATGAGATTTCTTCCTCAGTGATAACTTAGTATCATGGCTAAGCAAGATGTAAAACTTAGTATCACAATCTATTGATAAATAAAAATATATTACAATAATGTTGTGTTGTACTCAAGTGTTTTGGATGAAACAAAATTTAGAAGACATCAAGGTAAAATATGATGAACCTATCTCTATTTTTTGTGACAATACAAGTGTTATTAATATTTTTAAGAATCTAGTGATGTATTTAAGAACAAAACATATTCCTATCGGATATCACTTCTTGAGAGAGTAAGTTATATATCAATAGGTTAAGTTGGGATATATCAACACTACAAAATAGATTATAGATATTTTCACAAAGGCACTACCAAAGGACACATTCAAGTATTTGTGAGAGAAGTTGGGAGTAATTTCTTTTACTTCCTACCATTAAATATCAACATCAGTTGAGGGGGACCTAAGTGGTAGCTCCAGGATAGGCCCTTATCCATTGATGTCAAAAGGGGAGAAGTACAAAAATAAGTTTAGAAAATAGGATGTTACAGTAAGGGGAAGTTATTGTATATTTTCAATTGGTAGTATGTGTAGGTCTCAATTTTTAAGGAGAACTATAGGGATAGGTTTTAGAATGTGGTAGTGTCAGTTTAAGGTTATGTGGCCATTTCAGTTTGAGGTTGCCATCAATGATAAAGGGGGAGATTATTGGAAATATTGTCATTGATGTCAAAGGTCTAGCACTATTGGCGACAAAGGCCCTATAGAATTTATTATCTAAAGATGATTTTAATGTTCATATCTCGGCTCATGTGTGTTAATATTAATTAAATATTAATGAATATATTTTTGGTTGCATAAAGACAAAAGAGGGCCCATGAGGAATTCAAAGAGTCATCACTAAAGACAAAAGAGGGAAAGGATAAATTTTCCCATGAAGGGTCACCTTGAGGAATTCAAAGAGTCAGTACTAAAGACAAAAGAGGGAAAGGATGCATTTTCCCATGAAGGGTCACCTTGAGAAATTCAAAAAGTCACCAAGATAAAGATAAAAGGGGAAAGAACACATTTGCTCTTGAAGGGTCACCATGTGACTTTTCAAATGAAAGTATTCGAAGGGTCATGCAAGTTTGATGCCATTTTCTATGTGAATTGAAAGGTCTCAAAGGGTGAATGCTAGAAGTCATTTGGAAAGCTATAAAAGGAGGTTTGAGAAGCCATTTGAGATATGCAAGAGAATGCATGGTTTGTAATTATTTTATACAAGAAAAGAAGAGAGAGAAGAGAAAGAGATTTTGTAGAGTTATATCATTTATTGAGAAAGCAACATTGAGAGATAGTTGTCTTTTATACACAAGAGGGGTTGGTGCTCCTATGGATTAGTGTTCACAAATATTTACAAGAGTTTGGTGCTCATGTGGGTTAGTGTTCACAAATATTTGTTGTGTTGGTGCTCATCAAAGGTTTTGGTGCTCTTGTAAGTTGGTGCTTGAAAAATTTGTAATTTGAGTTGGTGCTCATTCATATAATTGAGATTTCTGTCCATGGTTTTTCCCACATTGGGTTTCCACGTAAAAATCTACTCTCTCTCTCTCTCTCTCTCTCTCTCTCTCTCTCTCTCTCTCTCTCTCTCTCTCTCTCTCTCTCTCTCTCTCTCTCTCTCTCTCTCTCTCTCTCTCTCTCTCTCTCTCTCTCTCTCTCTCTCTCTCTCTCTCTCTCTCTCTCGTGTGGTGCATGTTATTGTTTCAGTTTTATTGCATATATTGTATGTATTATTAAGTGGTTAAAGAAAATAAATTAGATTAAGTAAAAGATTTAAAAGCTATATGATATATTGATTCACCCCCCTTCTCAATAAATTCTATGCTTAACAGTACCACCTATGGTTGAATTGGGATGATCATAATGGTAAGTATTATTTATATGAATTTTTTCATGTCATGTAAGGTACATAGGAATGTGAAGGTTATGATTGGTCATCATGTGGAAGTGAACATGTGTGGGGCTAATATATTTTTTAAAAAACATCACATGGATCTTATCTTTGAATTAGATGTCAAGTTAAAATTTAATAAAAAAATATGAAATAATGTCAGTCTTAGGTTGTGGTGCAATGGTTAAAGTGGATATATTGGCATATTGGCGACCCAAGTTCAAATCCCCCCTATGATTAGATGACCCATAATAGGGGACATATGTTAGCACATTAACTTAGTGAAAGTATAGGAATTGAAACCCCTACTTGTCTTCTAAATCAGATGTGGGTTCACTCATTCCACAATTAAATGTATAAAAAATAACAAAATATTTACACGTAGTAATTTATTATGATTCTGAAGGGTGGAGGAAATTTTAAAATCAATCCCAAATTAATTATTGATGTTAACCTAAGATGATTAAATTAGGGGTGTCTATTAGGTATTCGATGATAAAAGCTCAATTTATATAAAATCTAAATCTAAAATAACACTAAGCAAGGCAATGCGGTGCATGAGTTTGAAATTCAAAAGTATTAAATCCTACATTCACTATGTTGGAGGCGTATTGGAATTTTAAATACAAAGGTGCTAGTAGATATCTCATGGACACTATGTTTATATTATGGAACCATGTATGTGAGATTGTTTAAATTTTAAAGGAATTAGCTAATGGAGACATATCAATGAATCAGGATTCAAATCCAAAATTTTGGAAGACAAGCCAAAATGGGTGAAATGGTGCCATATGGCAATGCAACATCATTTTGAAGGTAAAAGGAATAAGTTTTAAATGTAATCCTAAATCAACGTTGACCATTGATTGTTATATGAATAATCACCCACATTGTTACATCTTGATTCACCCTAAGTATTATAACCTTTGAATCCATGAATTATTATGGTTATCATTTGATTATTATTGCTTTGATTTGAGCTTTATGACATATACTAGTTATGGGATAGTTATATGTTGATTAGTTTACATGATGGATTAATTATGTGACAGTTATACTTTCTTATTATGTACATTATAGATGTATATTTTTTAGTTACACTTCATTAGTTTTTGATATATATGATGACTCAAATTAATTACCTACTTATCATGAGGTGGATGCATGATTGATCTTTACCTTAGAGCATGATGGAGGGAGAGCATCATTAGAGAGGATGTCATAGATGGGATGATTGGGGGATGATAGAGGAACTACTAGTAACCCAACACACACCACAGTAGAATAGTTTGTGTTTGAGTGTTTGTGCATTTATGCAATGTTTATGTTTTTAGTATATGCTTATGGTTGATCTAATTAAGTGATTGCATCATGATACAACCTACAGTTAGATTTGTATGATGATTTCTTTATGATTGTTGTGTTGAATACATTTGGATGAGTTGATTCTTAACCAGTCAGTATTTGTATTCTTTTAGTTATCTTTTAGTAGGCTATAGACTAATGGTAATGTCTTCAAAAACCTAGTACCTCTAGTTGGACTTAATATAACATTGTTAGGGTATTGTAAGACAATACAATTAGTTTATATATGTTTATCAGATTTACAAAAATTATGGTAAAAACTTAGTGTTAGGAGATGTGGCCTAAACATTATTTTTATGTCAACATTGGATATGCTGCACTTATAAATATGGAATGGTTTGGGTCATTCTCTTTATAATTATTAGCATGTATTTTTTATTGTTTGGGTCTGTTAAAATCCTAAGCTACACTATGGATTACCTTAATTAATGTTATTTCATTAATATTTTAGCTTAATCTAAAGAGGACTCAAGGTATTGTTATCATGGCCTATTATTATGATTGGGGCATGATTATTAACCTTAAAGTCAAAATATGCACATGGTTATTTTGGATATGGAGATGATTATTGTATTTTATTGGAAAATTTTGGGCTTTAGAGTTTTTAAAACCTAAACTAAGCTAAGAGTTATGATTTAGTTACTTTGAGCTATTTTGGGGTTTTTAGAGTGACTACATATTGAAACTAGTTTTTTTGGAAGAGTTCAATTTCTTTGAGCTCGTTGCATGGCTTAATCTATTTGGAGTCCCATCATTTATGGTGGAAGGGATTTGCATGGAAATAATTGGGGTGGTAGTAGAAGAAATTTTAAAAGAGGTAGGGCATGGATGTTTAGGACACATGGTGGTGAAAAGAAAAAAGAAAAAAAGATGTAGATTGTAGGGGTGGGAACGAAAGGTGATTGAAGAAGAAAGTTTTATTTCCATGTTGGTGAAGTCTTAATATTCCTAAGTGTTGTGTTTTTATTGGAAATGAGTTATCTTCTTGTATATAAGTGTATTCTCTTTTTGAGGGTTAAATGGAGAGCCCTATGGATGGCTTGTCTATCCATAGAACACTCCAATCAAATCGGGTTTATTCCCTTAGTTAAGAAAATTAAAACTGTAGGGTTTTTTTAGGAATGCATTATTTTATTGGAAGTTATTTTGGCCTTCTAAAAGCCCTGAGTAGGAAAATTCTATTGATATTTTCATTGCTTGCTTGAGGAACTTACCTTTTCTAGGGTCTCAATTTGACCATTAAACCTATAATAGGGTATACATTTAGGTGTAGCCATTGTTAGTACTATTTAATGACCATATCTTTGATAGACTGGGTAATGAAGAAAGAAATTTTGAGTTAAAAAATATGTATGTATGTATCTATATGTATGTATTATATATGTATATATGTATGCATGTAAACTAGTTTGGGTATGAGAATAATGGTGCAAATATTGTTATACTTTGAACAAAATTTCATTACACACCATATATGCATTAGTTTTTAAATGTATGTTGTAGAGGGAAAGTTCTCTGTGTAAACCTATTATGAACTTTATTTTCATATCTGTGTTTTCTCTAAAACTGAGTTATGAATAAATATTGCCTATTTATTTACTAAGGTTTTGAGGCTTTCCATGGAAGAATTATATTAAATTTGAGTTGAATAAGATACTATTTTAGGAAACTTAAACCTTGTCATCCACCTTATATTGGTTTCGGTTAGCTGTATAAATTGAGTATGAGTTGTGCTCTATATTTATTAGATAATTGGTAATGATTGTACATAGAAAGGTTAATAAACTTGGATTAGGATTGTGTGTTGTTACAATCTTCAAAATTAGGATATATATGGATTTTACTTAGACTTTTGAGGATCGATTCATACAAATCAAATTATTTTTGCATATGGTTGTAGATGGTGTTTTTACTTAAGTTCTATAACAAATAAAAGGGATGGTTAAGCCAAATACTTATCCTAGTAAATTTGGTTTTCAAGGTTGTTTTATCACCTTTGAATTGACAAGGAATGATGTAAAACAACTGAGAATATGTAATGACTTAACCTATATGTGAGCCTAGAATAATAACAAAGTTATTTCCTTATAAAAATAATGATTAAGGATTGAGACTTAAATAACCTCATAACTACTATGTTCATCCGAGTGTACTATTTTATTGATATTTGTCATTATGATAAACTAAATATTAGTAAACAAAATGTAAGTTTAATCCAGAACGAGTTTGTTTGTGGTATGGCTAGTTAGATGGTTTTGGATAACAAAGTAAAATGATCAGTTACTGTTATTTACAAATAGATTTGAGATAAACATACTTAGGTCTTAAATGTGGAATACTTGTATGATTGGATGTAAACAATTCTAAATTGAGTTCATGTTTTGATAATTATATATATAGATTATTATATATATGAGGTATATATATATATATATATATATATATATATATATATATATATATATATATATATATATATATATATATACATTTGAGAATATAGATTATTATGTATGTATGTATGAGATGTGTATGTGAAAATGAGTAATCTATATGATCTTTGTATTGTGAAAGCTTAGCTTAGTGGTATAATGGAGTATATATGATTATCTACTAGAAACTTTCCTTTACATTAGTAAAGAGTGAACAAAGTGTTTGTAAATTTTTATTATTCTAGGCAGACCCTTACTTTGATTTAATTATAGTTCTTTGTTGGGACAATAAATTGGATTATAAAATTACATAGGATATTTATTTGATATTCATGTGTTATCTACTCATTTTGTTGTATATATGTCTATTTTGTCCTATCTCCATGACTTATAATAGGTTAGAATATGACCAATTTTGGTGCTAAGTAAGAGAAGAATATGAATATTCATAGACTTCAAACGTCTATATATACTTATGTTTGTATGAAGAATAGAGTTCTATTTTTTGAAGAGATCAATAAAGACTATTTGGTTATGGATACTTGTGTGGTTTATTACTTTATTCCTTGAATGTGTTTTCATGTATAATGTTTGATTCTCTTATATCTAAATTAATCTAAATACTCTGTATATGTTAATGAATTACTAGTTGTTCTTACTTCCTGCTAAATGCATAATCATTCATCCTTTCTATGTTTCTGTTATCCAACCTTTTGTATGAATACAATGCACTATCTTGCACACTAAATTATAACCTAGCTATCCTCCTCCTTAGCATGTTTTGATGCTTTAGGAACCTTTGCTAATAAAAATACAGTGAGCATGGAAACACTCCTCTAGAGGAAATTATGCTAAGATGGTTACTAGGGAAAAAAGATATTGAGACATGGTTAGACCAAAGAGTATGTAATTTCATAGAAGAAGAATCGAAACAAACTTGTCTTACCATACGAGAAATCATTCAAGAGCATATTTATGGAGAGATTTATGAAATATTTTGGTGTGAGTTGCCTGAATTGCTAGCTAATTGGTTAGCACAATTGGAGTACTATTGTTTTAACCCAAGAATGAAAGAAACAATCATTTATACTGAAGAAAAGGTAGACTAATTGCATAAATTAGAAATTAAATAGATAAGGGCAATCGATTATTGGGTTACTACTACTATAGATGGATACATAATTGAGATTGTAGTATAAGGATACATAGATTTTGAAGTTGCATAGGACTTGTTTATCAAAGGAATTAGAGGGAAATTTTTGTAGTGACTACCTATCCTTGTGAAGATGTTGGTTATGGAAAAGGTGATGGTACCTACTCTAGCCAATATAGATTAGTTGATTTGGGCATATGGGGTGTGTATGACATGATAGTGAATAATGATTAGATGAGTAGATAAGGCTTGAACCTAAATCCAAAATGGAGACATGAGGGAAGAAGAGTAAAAAGAAGTATAGATTCAGAACATGAGTTGTGACAACAAAATAGATGGAATAAACAAAAGAATACCTAGGTAGTTATGAGTAGAGGTAAGAGTAGGAGTAAAATAGGTGATGAATGAGTAAGGAGACATGATGAGAGAACTGAAAGAGATAAAGAATGAAGGATGAAGAAAGAAGATGATGAATTCTAGTAGACAAAAATAAGTGATGAAGAAGAAATAATCAAAGAAGAAGGCAAGAATAGTGTAGAAGTAGAGTAGTTACATGATAGATGTAGTGTAAAACTACAAGAATAGGCATTATCAGAAGAAAGACATGAAGAATTAAACAAAGAAGTAGAACACATTCATAGATTCATCATAATTCAATCATAGAATTAGTTGCAAGAAATAATCATTCACCAGAAGAACACACATCCCCGTAGCCCAATTTTTAATATTCTAATATAAATTTTCAACAAGGTAGATAAGAAGATACTAGTTAAAAGGGTCCTTTTTTAGTCAAGTACATCATTAGGTTACTAAAATTGAAACAACATTAATTCTAAAGGATTTTAAGGCCATAGGGCTTGTTGAAACCAAAAAAAGAATATAAGGAAACATAAAAAACAAAGTATGCATGCTAACTCTCCTAGTGTGTAGATAAATATTCAAGTACACTAATAGGATCACATAGAATGTAGCCTCTTCTTATAACATCTATGTATTAGATCCCATCAATACTAGTTTACATGACGGGTGTTGTAGGAGGATTTATAAATGTACCAATGTATTATTTGTCTATGAACCTTGAACAATACTTAATAACCCATGAAATGAGATGGCAAGATAAGGGAATTATTGATGAAATTGTCAAAAAGTATGAGTTAGCAAGGGCACTAACCAAAAAAGCAATTGATTCAAATAAATTCAATAGGCAAGTCTACAATAGCTTAAGGAATGGCTCATCATAAAGTTGAAGATATATAAATGTATAAGTCAGACTATTCAGGACTTGAAGGAGATAAGTTAGAAGTCAGGAGAATCAGTCTACAACTATGATCGTAGGTTATTTGATGTTATGAATAAGGTGGAATTTACCTTAACATACAAAGATAAATATATGTGGTTTGTCGAAAGACTATGCTCCAGAATTAGATTTAACACTACATAGATTCAATATGATACTAAAGCAGAAGCTAGAGTTGTTTCCCTATGAGTAGAGCATATTGAAGACTATGAGGAAGTTCTTATCATAAATTCTAAGATTGAAAACACATTTCAAGATTTTATGAAGAGAATGGAGTAATACCATGAGGTATATAAAACTAATTTGACCCTATGGTGTATGGAGTGTGAGAAATAAGGACATCATAGTAATGATTGTCTTAAGATCAAGACAGTTTTGTGAAATCTGT
The DNA here is from genome assembly GCA_037957365.1 of Torreya grandis. NCBI lineage: Eukaryota > Viridiplantae > Streptophyta > Pinopsida > Cupressales > Taxaceae > Torreya > Torreya grandis. The sequence continues at coordinate 224,270 of JARHVA010005449.1, read as the reverse complement.
CAAGTAATAGGGCACACAATAATAAAGTGCCATCTCCTATAACAATGTGTCAAGAATCCATATAATTTGTATTAAAATTTTTGTAAATCACATAATCATGATGAAAATAACTATAGGAATTTATAGGATCTCAAAGAATACATCACCAAAAATATATTCACCATCACTACACAACAAATGTCCTCAATAAAGCAAATGATTCTAGGACTAGAGGTTGATAAAGTTTGTATGACCCAAATAGGTCTTTAATGGGTTCCTAGTTCACCATAATACTATCTTCAAAGTTTGGTCAATTTGACCCCTCCTTCATCAAGTTGGACACCACCATATTTTTAATACCAATATGCAGTACCTTGGAGCTCAACCATGATGAAATAGTAGCAAACAAGTTGGACCCCACCAGTTGCATAATAAAAATTTAGAATTGGAGATAATACCCATCAGCATTAGCATTGGAACACAGTGCAAAAATGAGGGTATAGAGGAAGTTATTAGTCTAATAGATGAGGATCTATGGGTGGATATAGAGGAAGTTACCAAGGTGGTAGAGGAAATAATTATTAATGAGATCCTTTGCAATGTTATCTATGTGGAGATTATAATCATGTACAACACAATTACACTTTGAATCCCCAAAGATAGTCTCATTATGCATATTATATAATATATGACTAAAAAGAGACAGAAGAATGTCATATCTTGGAAAAGTAAAGAAAGGATAAGGCTACTAGGAATGTGAATATGGTGAATGATGCCCAACCTAAGGAGGATGCCTTCCTTAATGCTATTACATGACACTATAATGAAAAAAGAGGTTTATATCCTCTTGAAATGACTTAGGATCAAGGAATCCAAAAATAAAAATAGGACAAATACTTAGACCCAAATATAGAAAAGGAGATCATGTATGAAGTTGTGCATATGTTGAAAAACATTCAACATCAAAACACTACTGAAAGAGATGTTGCAGCAATAGATGCCTAAATGTATGGCCAAATCATGTGCATTATGCATCAAGATGGATTTGTCATTGTGATAATAGATCTTCTAAAACTTTTAATCATATTGAATAATAAATACATCCCTTAGAATATCATAAACTTGCTACATAATCTATTAGTATGTGCATAGAGTAGGCCAAAAAAAATAGAAAAGCTTGTTTGGTATGTCAAAACAAAAAATCCATGGGATGTAAATACATGAATCGACATTAAGTTTGTAGGATATGAAATTCCAAATGTTATATTTACATAGAAAAGATTGTTTGGTATGTCAAAACAAAGAATCCATGGGATGTGGATGCATCTATCAACATTGAGGTTGCAGGATATGAAATTCTAAATGTTGTCTTTGATTTTGGTAGCATAGTCAACATGATTCTTAGGTATACATGGGAGGATATTGGATGACCAATACTAAGCTACAACCTAGTAACTCTAAGATTACTCGACTATAGATGAGTTGATCTTATTGGTAGATTAGAAGATGTTGAGATAAAATTCATATAATTGACCCCACAAGGTGACTTTGAAGTTATTGATATCAAGACAACAACACATTACCCTACATTGATTGGTAATAAATGGGTATATGATGGCCAGATGACTATCAATACTATTCAAAATCAAATAGAGGTGCATCAGGGACATAAGGTTTTTGTCATTCCTATTAATAGGGTGAACAAACCTTACATCATTTCAATAGGAACTAGATTCTCCATATGTCATGCAAGGAACCAGCTGGATGAAGGTAAACTCTGAGGAAAACCTAAAATGTTTATGCATAGCCAAGTGTAACTTATTGTATGAGCATACTAAAACTTAGGTATAATCTTTACTCACTCAAAAATTAAAGACATCTGAACAATGGAGGCCTAAACCAGTAGTTACTCAGCCATTGGTAACCTAATTTTTTATAGAGGATTGTGCTTCCATGTTTGTTAATTCCCTTACTCATTCAAAAGTTAACTTCCTCTATCAAGTAAATGATCATATTCATAATTATATAGATCTAACCAAAGAAGGCACTTTGCCTTGGGAAATATCTTCATCTATCAGTGGAGACTTAGACACATACCTACTCAACTAGGCTCAAGGTGATCATGAAATTTGACCTATGAGAATGGTCTTGTACATGAGAGACAAAATCATCTATACTATGTGACTGAGGATATCAATCAATTCATTATGTGCATATAAGTTTATGTACCTATCATGAGTCAGTGGGTTAGTACTCTAAATTATGCTCTGAATGGATTTTTAGCAACATGATGTGCAATTTATAGAAATGATCAACTCAATCAAGATGATATGTGCAAACTCATGATTAGTAGGTTCCAGCTATCATAGGTCATCAGAAACAATTGGCATTTCATTCAAGAAAGTGAGTGTCCTAAAATTCATATTCACAAATGTGTTAAAGTTTGGATTGAATAATGTGTCCCTAAAATATTGGGTTCACATATTTCATTATACACTTTCTCTTTTACCATCAATATGGTATATGCATCAAGAGCGTAGGAGGGAGATAAATCATTGGGCACGGGTATAGATAAAATTCATACATACATTTTTTTTAAAGATGAAAACCCTCTGGTTGAAAACACACTATTGACAATGAAACATTTCCTATACCATGGGTGCACAAAATATTTAAGCACCACAACAGAATCCACTACACAAAAGAATGTAGATTCTGATCTCAATTCAGCATTACAAAGATATAAATCCACCAAGAAATAAGAATAATATCTTACACAACCATTCCACTAAATAAAAGACTAAGAAAAGGACATTAAATATTTTGATTCTGATGGTGATATCAATTTTATTGATTTATTTGAACTTGAACAACCAACAAAAATAATAAAGGACCCTGACATAGAACCTACTAAAGAAGACAAGTTGCATAGCATACAAATTCAAAAATAAGAAGGGAAACACATGATAAAATAATATGTTGATGAGTAAAAGCATAAGATTTACCAACATCACATCAAAAATCATGTAACAAACATTAGAACTAAGGAGGTTCCCAAATTGGTGCATATAGGTGATTATTGGACAAAAGCTGAAGGTTATGAAGCTATGTAACACTTGTGAGATTATCAAAATTTCTTTCCCACTAAATTTTCATAGGTTTAAGGATTTGATCCATCTCTAGGATAAATATATATTGAAATCAAGGAGTGTGCATGACCCACAAAGAAACGGCCATACAAATTGAATCCAAACATGCAGTTGAAAGTAAAGGCTAAACTTAATAAAATGTAGGATGCATGTATAATATATCTTGTAGAAAAATAATATCAGGTTAGTCCCATGGTAGTGAAGACTAAGAAAATAGGGGAGATTAGATTATGTGGGAATTATCGCATTCTGAATGATACATGTGTGAGTGATCCATTCCCAATTCCCTTCATAGATGAAGTTTTCAAATCTGTCACTGGTCATGAAGTTTACTCTTTCACAGATGGTTTTAGTGGCTATCATAAAATACCCATCACAGAAGAAGATAAAGTTAAAATTACTTTTATTATGGAATGGGGATCCTTTGCATATAAGGTAATGCCTTTTGGCCTTAAGAATGCACCTATGGTTTTCTCTCATGCAGTGGTCACTGCGTTCAAGGACTTCATTCACAACTTCATATAAGTCTATCTAGATGATTGGGAAATATTTTATTTTTTTAAAAACATTTGTCTAAACTATGCCTTATGTTATAATGTTTTTGAGCTCTGTGCATTGCTCTGAATTTAAATAAATTTCTATTTTTTACACCTTTTGGTGTTTTGCTAGGTCATGTATTATGCAATAAAGGCATTTTGGTAGACTAAGCCAAAATTGTAGTCATTATTAGTATTCCTCCACCAATAATCTCCACAAAAGTTCAATATTTTCTTGGCCATACAAGGTATTACACAAGTTTATCAAGGGATCATTTCATCTCTATTGGAATATTTAATACACAAAAGTGTGAAGTTTGTCTGGGCTTCTGAGTACCAAGCAGCTTGTTGTCACTTGGATTTGCAACCCTTGAGGAGATGCCTATCTATCCTTATACAAGTGTAACAATGGATACATATCTCTTGTTGTGGGTAACAATTTGTTGAGATGAATCTCTAAAAGGTTTAGTTACCTTGATGCATTCTTTGAAGTACTTTCTTGCCTATCAATTTCAGATGAAAAGGGTTGAGAAAATAACTAAGAAAGATAAAAAAAATTGATGCACCAATATTTTATTTCCTCCTATGAACTGAAATTATACTAATTAGAGATAAACAAGGCTTCTTTCACACAAAACTCATAATTTAAGTTGCATTGTCACATCAGTATTTCATAAGCTAGGTTCAAGAAGGTATTTAATACTTAGGAGAGAAATGAATGATTCATTGAGATAATATAGTCATATATCACTTTTAATACACTCGTACACTTTAAAATCACACTAACAAATAACATTAACAATCACTCTTGTGCACATTTGGTGAACAATCAAGGATAACATGCAAGAAAAGATCATTTTCCACTAGACAAGACCAATACTATTGAAATAACACCCAATTGTACATGTAAGTAGGTAAAATTAATTTTTTATTTATTCAAGATTCATTCAAGTACAAATTTGGCTAGGTTTCACCATCAACTAATGGAGGATGCCAAAAAGAGCCAAAAGAGTCAATATTTATAGATTTTGAGAGAAAAACAAGACAAGAGAAGTCCAAAGGTCACTTGGACACTTGTCAATATGATAAAAGGGGTTACAATTTCATTATAAAGAGATATGGGATGAACCATTCAATGTTAGGAAAACCAAGTGTCCATATAAGTCATGAAACTTATGAAAAATAGCATAAAACTCCAAGTCTTGGCTAAGAAAATTGCCTTCATAATTTGAACCTATTTGAACATCCCACCACTAACTAGGTATAGGTTTGATGATTGGGTTAATATGAAAGGTCTTCAATAATATATTTACATTCATTTGTTGCATTCATACTCATCTATAAATTCATATAAGGATGACATCATTGTTTGTAGTCTAAAAATCCCCCTTTTCAGTCAACCCTCACACTTGTCCTCAAAAATGCCTTCATTTTTTAGTGAAAATAGATGTTAGGGAGTTAATTACACCTATAAATACCATAAATGGCCTTATAGGCATCAATAATGATTTAAAAAGGCTCACACTTGGAGTTTTCACCCTTCTCACCCTTATGTTCATTATGCCAGTTTTGACTGGCTAAAAGGAAGACTATTTTTTGAAAACTTAGAAGTTCTTTCTTAGAAATAAATGACCTTGGGGAGTTATAAAAATTCTTAATCCTCCATCAAACTTAATTTCATCTTCAAAACTTCTCTAGAACTTGTAAAACACATAAAATGGTGAGATAAACCTTATTTTTCATGTTGTCTGTATAATTCCATATAACTCATCTTGGTGGGAGATACCATGAGGGATTCCTATGCATGTTATAATAGTTTTTATGTTCAAACTATTCCATTATATTTATTTTCTAGCCTCATCTCTCTAATCAAGTCATAACTAGGGTTTACAAGGGTTTCTGAGCAATTTTGGGTCTTAATATTTTTTCATAAATATTTTAAATTATATCTACTTCTTAATGCCAAAAATTTGAGGCAAACAGACCCTAATAACCTCTCCTAATCCCTTTGTTTCCCATGCAAAACTTTATAAAATATCTAAGCGTTTGAAAACACCTTCTCGAGCTTGTTTCTACTCATACATGTTTGAGCTCTTATTGGGATAGAATTATAATTCCAATGGGTTTTATTTTATCATAATATGAGTAAAATAATTTTTATATCCACATACTTAACATTCCTTAATCACTTGGATATTCTACCAAGAGCATGAAATGAAGACGGACTACTGTTTGGCACTAGACCTCCTCAAACCCTAATAGGCTTAGCATGCACCTTGTTGGTTTGATCTACTTGGATTGGTATATCATAGTTAGGTTGATTTATTATGAATTTTAACATCCCATTTTATCTTATAATACCACTACATAACCCTCCAATCACCCTTCTTCATCTTCTTTCTCATTTACCAACTAGCCTTAGTGGACATTTGCCTAGTTGGATTATGTGCATGAGAAATTTGGTCACCTTGAGGGGTTTGAGATTGATATATTACTTAAATATCATCAATTTACCATCCATACACCTTATAATATGTTTCCATGAGGTTCTCAAAGCTACATTTCAAGTCTTTTTCTCAATTTGCCCTCACTATCTTACTTTGCCAAAGTCTATTTTTCCTAGACTGGCTGAACTCTAAGACAAAACAATGAGATATATCCCTCATCCCCATGGAAAATTTAATATTTTTTGATCTATTCCAAGTCCTAATTATCAGTTTTACAATTTTTTTTTGCTTTATTCCATGGTTTAGGTGTCCAACCAACTCTAAATGCCCAAAAAAGGCCTCAAAAAACCCTATTTTCCTACATTTTCCTCAAATCCTCCTAAGGGTGACCTCTCCAAGATAAACCAATGCCTCTAGGTTATTTAGAAATTATCCCCACCTTAAATTAATTATCATGGATCTTTTAAATTCATCCAAAACACTTGTATTATATGTATTTTTCATATTCACCTATTGGGCAAAGAGGTTTCCTAGCTCATGTACAGACTGATAGCCCCTTAGCCAAGTAAGGAAACTAGATAGCCATCTTGGACGAGTTTTGGGATTTTTTAAATGAAATATTACATATAATTAACCACTATACCTTTATTTTAACCTTCCTCTCACCTCTAAACTAGTCCATGTCTCACTTTACCTTTGTTATCTTGAATCCTGTTGTAGGAGTGTACAGGGTCTTGGAGCCCTATATAAGCCTTTTTTTTTCCTTTGGGAGAGTTTTATGACACAAATAAAATATATATTGAGGTGATAAATCACTGATATATCAATATTTAGTTCCCATTAACCTTGATAATGCACTTCTTAACCCAAAACTAAGTCCTTGTTGACTAGACTGAGACACCTTCTTAGGGCCTATTGTAGGAGGTTAATTTGGGTTTTTTGGAAATTGGTTGTAGTGTGGGAATATTATTTGAGTTCATAATAATATTAAACCATGTATATTTAAATATTATTCCTCATTTGGATCCTTAAATACACCATCTTTCATTAAATTTTAGATCATTGTGTAGGATGAGGTGCTCTGCCCATAAACTCTACCTATAGGTGTCTATGACTCTATTCATTAGGTCATGATGTTGGTAGACCTTATTAATCCTTATCTGAGGTCACAATATGTATTTAATTTTTAAATCACCTATATTTTTCATTGAAACTCAAATTTTACTCTCTTTAAAACAAAGACACTTCTCCCCTTAAGACTCTATTATAAGTGTTGATCTCCATGCTTGAGGGCGTACCTATAGGTAGTCATGGGTGCATAGAGCCTTTTCTTAACCATTTATTGTTAGGATTAAATTAATTTGACCTCATTTAATTATTTTAAAACCATTATTAATATACCCTTTTCTCAATATTGCTCCTTAAGGTAAAAAAAGGTCATTTACCCTACATGCCTATAAATATCGCTGAAGCATTTTAATGTTTTTGGAAGCAACTTTTGGGATTTCAATCACCATCTTCCACCAATAATTTCTCTTTAAAACTTGGTATGTATATTTTCCATACTAGAGGATACAATATTCACCTATTTATACATTTTTAAATCCTTGGGAAACATGTTATGGAAGGTCCACAAAAACCCCTTGGCCTCTATTTTGACCCCTTTAGGGAAAACTTCGCTAAACCAAGTTATAACCTTCACACATGAGTTCATGATTTTTTTTTAATTATAGGAACTTTAAATATGTCTTTCATGACTTGTTTTCTATACTGAGATCTCAAAGAAGTGTCACATTGTTTCAACCCTTTTATACAACACTTTAATCCCCTGCTCAGCCACCTGTAGGTGGGTGTTTTGGTAAGAAAAAAATGAACTAGGTATGAAAAAACTAAAACCATGAGTGAATATGAACCTTAAATGCTTTCCTTATACATATTAATTCACCCCAAATAATTATAATAAGTTAGAACATATGTCCACCTCTTCATACATCAGCATGATGTCTACAAGGGACTTGTAGGTGTGTATTAGGATGTTTTATACAAGTAGGGAATGGAATTAGGCAAGGAAATGTTAGGAAATAGATTAAATATTAATAAATTTTATTTTTAAATATTCAAATATATAATCTCTATTAAGAACACTTTTAAACTAGATTCAAAGCACCCTCTCTAATCATGAAAATCACTTGCCCACATGTAAAATGGAGTAGATAGAGGCATAAAATTATTTATTGGCATGGAATATGAGCATATGATAAAAATTAAACCTTAAAAATAATAAAAAATAAATTTACTCAAATCTTAAAGTCTTGAATAAGCTAATACACCTCCATTACCACTTCATAGATAGGATGGACAAGCTCATGCATGAGACTGCAACTAAAATTATGGAAAGAGTTGACAATGGAGGAAGATAATATTATAAGAAACTCAAAGGATGACATGGTGAAACCAAAAAATTTAAGTAATTGGAAATATTAATTTTATACATGTGGGGCATCCTTTTCCATTCATACAAAACCTCTTTAAAAGACCAATTTTATAGAACAAGGCAGAACTAACTATAACTTCACTCCTTCACTCTTATTTTCAAAATGAGTTGGTTGGATCATCAAATAAAATACAAAATTGAAAAAAAATCATGGATTAGATAAGTTAAGGTATTCAAAATCATTTTGAACCAATCTCAACAAGTGAATTGTATGGACTTTCACAAATAATAACAAAACTTACAAGGTGCATAAATTAACAAGCATATTTGAAAAGTCAACTTCTTAGGAATGGTTCATAAATATTAGATCACAATAACTCTAAAAAAAACATAAAATATAAATTTACTGATTTTATAATACACCCCAAGAGCATTTTTCCTGAAACCCCTTGTGTTGACCGTACCAAGTACAAATCTATAGGTCACATTTTCTTGCCAAGAAAGGTGAAAAGGAGTAGAATTGTTTTGGCATTAAAATTACACTTATAGATCATTTAAAATGTGTATTTTATCATGGGTAAGATTAATATTCACTTTTCAACCTTTTTCAAGTGGCACACTTCCCAAGGAGGCTATACAAGTGCCATTTTATTCTCCTTTCACTACAATATTACCTTTTCTTTTGCATAACTTACCATATTTAAATTTTTTTAGCTAATTAAGACTTATAGGGACACATTGGGCATGAAATAATATTTTTTAACCTTCACATTTCCCAAAAACCTTGTATAAATCATTAAATGCACCTTTTTGACCCCTAAATTGACTCAAAATGACACGTTGGCTAATGAATTTCATTACCAAGGCTAATATATCATTGAATAACATTAAATGACCTATGAAACACCTCATGAAAAGATATTATTCTCTCCAAAACATCTAAAAAACCAATTTTTAACCTAGGGATGCCTCAATTTAACCTAAAAGTCAAAATTGGTCAACAAATTGTTGACTCATAGGGGGTAGTATGCTTGTTATACTAACTATAGTAGTAGCCTTATCCTATCATGGGACAATGGAGTTAATGATTTCTTGAAGACAACTTTCAAGGACTTTCCTAAAAATCACACAAAAAAACCACCACACACCAAGCAAACATAAGATAAAGCAAGACACACAAGACTCACACATGTGCATAAACACTTAGGGAAAACAAGGAAAATAACAAACTATGTACAAAGAGAGAAAAGTACCTTAGTAGCAATGTTTAAGATATATACCATTTACTGGGATATGAATATCCTCTCCATCCAACTTTGAGAGTTGGAAAGCATTATGTTACTTATATTGGGTGATAACATAAGAGCCACTCCACAAAGCATCAAAATTTGTGTGTCTTCCAAGCTTAGCCCTATCTTCATCCCACTTTAGAACAATGTCTCCCTCTTTGAAAATATTTAGCATGAATTTATTATCAAAGTATCTTTTTGTTTGATCTTGGTGAGCTCTCATAGTTTGCATAGCTTGATCTCTTGTCTCCTCAAGCTCCATCAATTCACACAACCTAACTTCCATGCTTTCATTTTCCATCAATTCTAGATGATAAGTGATATCCATGGCTGGTAGCTCAAGTAAAATAGGCAGTCTATCTTCTCTCCCATAAACAAGTGTGTATGGTGAGTTTTTAATGGATATTTTTGGGGTGATCCTATTAACCCAAAGAGTTATCTTCAACTTGGAATGCTAAGTCCTTTGGTTTTCCTCCATTATTCTCTTTATGATCGTGATTAGATTCTTGTTGGTGGACTTAGCTATTCCATTTCATTATGTATAATAGTTGGAGGAGGTACTAATATATATGCCATGTTTCAAATCCCTTTCACTTATCTTCATCCCAAGGAAAGCTAATGCATTATCTTAAATTTTTATTGAAGGAGATTCAAACCTTATCACTATGCCTTCATAGAAGTCTAGAATTGAACTGTCATTAGATTCATTGAGAGCAACAACCTCTACCCACCTTTTAAATTAATATGTAATAGTCAACACCCATTTATGTCCAACACAAGAAGGTGGGTTTATTAGGTCTATAAAATCCAAACCCCATTGCATAAAGGGTTGATCAACCTAAATATGATGAAGAGGAAAGGCAAAAAGACTTTGTTTACAATCAAAGATAGCACACTTTTGACACTTACTTACCCAAGCATGGGTGTCTTTGAATAAACTAGGCCAAAAGTATCCATCTCTCATAATCCTAACAACTGTGGTTCTGGGAGCAAAGTGACCACTAGCTGGTCCATCATGAAATGAAAGAAACATTCTCTCAATCTGATATGATTCAACACACCTAAATAACACACCTAATAATTCTTTCCTAAACAACACTCCATGAACAAGTACATAAGGAATGGATTGCAATCTAAAGTACCTTCTTCTAACTCTATCAAGGCCTTGTGGACACTCACCGGTTTAAAGAAAATGGATCATATATTGTGTCCAAATCCTTATTGATGAAGGTATATATGTCATAGGGTCATCATGGAGTGATAAAATAACCTCTTTTTATTCCTTCAAATCTGAATCAAGATGTTCACATATCCCTCTTCCTTTCACTAGCTTGGTTTTCTTGATTTCCACATCATACTTTATCACTTTTGTGATCTAACTAGCCCTTTTTCAATTCAAATATCTACTTAAAAGGAATTCCTTGACACTAGGATGGGGTACAAATATGTTAATATTGTTGTTAGATAACATTTTCCTAAACTTCTTTAGACTTTTAACAACTAAAAGTACTTGTTTCTCAACATAAGTATACCTTACCTCATAACCCTCCAACCCTTAACTAAAGTAGGCATTAGGTTGCTCCAAGTTTTCTTCATTTGATTGAGTAATCATGGAAGATATTACCTCCTCATTTATAAAGGTATACAAGTTGAAATCCTTTGAGAAATCAGGACTTGCAAGAGTTGGAGTTTGCGCAATGGCTTGCTTAATCTCTTCAAAACTTTCCTTCCTTATTGTAGTCCAAGTGAACACTTCGTGAATCCTTCCTTAGAATATAGGTTAGAGGCTTGAATAAAATATTAAAATCAGGGATGAACCTCCTTATGAAATTAATTTTCCCAAAGAAACTTTTCAAACCTTTCTTGTGTTTGGTCAAAGCCAATGCCAAGATTACACTCACCCTTTTAGGATCTATGGATAGGACCTTCTTGGAGAAAATGTGTCCTAAAAGTTTACCTTGATGGACCAAAAACACACACTTATTTGGGTTGATAAAGATTCCAAACTCTCTACATCTCTCAAAAATATGCCTAAGGTGATTCAAGTGATCTTTTGCATCCTTAGAAAAAATTGTGACATCATCAAAATAGACCAACACAATGTCATTCGTTAGTCCTTTAAAATCCATATCTATTGCACATCAAAAAGTAGATCCAGCATTAGACAATCCAAAAGGCATTTTACTATAATCATATGTACCCCATTTAGTATTAAAGTTTATCTTATATTGGTCACTTTCTTTCACCAAAATATGATTGTACATGAAATATCCATCAAGGAGAGAAAACTTTTCACTACCTACCACAACTTGCAAAATTTTCTCCATGGAAGGAAGATAATAATGGTGTTTCAAATAAACTCTATTCAAGTCCCTAATATCAACACACAACCTAATTTCTCCATTCTTATTCCTAACAGGGACTAAGTTTTCCAACCAAGATAAATGCTTAATAGGAAAGATGATTTTAGACTTAATCAACTTAGTAAGCTCTTTCTTCATAAGAGGATCAATCTTAGGATTGATTCACCTTTGTATTTTCTTGATAGGCTTAACATTATCATCTATCTCTTTGGTATGTTGAGCTAATTTTGGATCAAATCCATTTAAATCACTATATTCCCATGTAAAGACATCATAAAACTCTTTGCATAACTCAATGAAAGCATGTTTCTTTTCACTAGTACATATATTTCCAAGTGCAAGCAATTTATCCTTAAAGATTTTTAATTTATCATATTTTTCTTTCTTATTAGACATGATTACCTTTTCCCTCTTTAACTAGTCATCATCATTGAAAATACTTTCGAGTGTGACTAGGCTTTTAGGGATCTTGTTTGACTTCAATTATACAATATGCCCTCCATATTGTTGTTATAGTTTGGACTGATTCTTGGAAGAAAACTCAACCTTCTCTTGTATAAAAAGTGATATTATTTGGTCACTATGAAACACTTACCAACTAGTGGCATCATCTAGTATGGAGGGCCTTACAATCACTTTGAGATGTGGTTGGTTCCTAGCTTCTCTTATCCCCTTTGCAACATCAAATTGAGCTCCAACTATTGCCAACCTATCAGCATGTTTATTGTCTTCTATTGGGATATATGTGATGTTTAAAGCTTGGAAATCCTCCACAATACTTGATTTATAATCAACTCACTAACACCATACACTTGTAACTTCTTGATACCTCTTTTACTAGCCCACTCAAGGCCATGAATCATTGATTCATATTCTACCATATTATAAGTACAAGAGAATTAAAATATGAAAGTGGAATAATACCTCAAGGAATATGGAAGCATCTCAAGTAAAATTATGCCCTAGTGTATAGTGGATAAACTAGGCCTCAAGTATGAGCCAAGGGCTAAAGTAGTTTTTTAATTGGATGGATCACCAAAAAAGAACTTGGGAGTATTCAAGGATTTAAACTTGATTTTATATTCTTCTCCTACCTTTTCCATTCTTCATGATGTGGTTGTGGTAGATTTACCTCCATACTCTACTCTTTATTTTCCAAGAGATTTTACAGCTAAGATAGGTGGATACTTGACACCCAATTGGTCCTATATGGTTTTTAGGAAAAAGTATGGTACTAAGGTGAAGATTGAATCATAACCTATCCATCACAATAACTTATATCCTTACATTCCTAAATTATAAAATGTCAATTATACCATTATTGATGAGGAGGAACTTCACATAGATCAATCTCCAACATCTTCTCAACCTTACTTCTAGAGCCATCAAAGAAAAGTTGCCGTTAACCATCCATGTCTTCAATTGGCTTGACCAAGTATGACATGAAAGAGTCCTATTCATGCATAAAATACACTCCAATACCATCCTCTTATATTAATTTGTAAGGATAATTCTCATAATTTTCATCTCCTCATTCATCTAAGTATAAATTATAAACTCCCTCAAGAGAAGATGTTGGAGATTGATCTATGTGAAGTTCTTCCTCATCAATAATGGTATAATTGACATTTTATAATTTAGGAATGTAAGGATATAAGTGATTTTTATAAATAGGTTATGATTCAATCTTCACCTTAGTACCATACTTTTTCCTAAAAACCATATAGGACCAATTGGGTGTCAAGTATCCACCTATCTTAGCTGTAAACTCTCTTGGCAAATAAAGAGTAGAGTATGGAGGTAAATATACCACAACCACATCATGAAGAATGGAAAATTTAGGAAAATAATATAAAATAAAGTTTAAATCCTTGAATACTCCCAAGTTATTTTTTGGTGATCCATCCAATTAAAAAACTACTTTAGCCCTTGGCTCATACTTGAGGCCTAGTTTATCCACTATACACTAGGGCATAACTAAAGTACTAGTCCCACTATCTATGATGAAATTTTGAACTAATAAATAAAAAAATTATTAATGATAGGTTAAAAGGAGGAGTTTTATCAATCTTCTTGGCTTTTCTATCAATGGGTTGAGTCCCATTCACCAAGATAACATTCCCATTCCTAGTCGATTCAACTTGCTTACCAAGTTTGTGCAATTATTTTTGAAGCATGTCCTTTTGTCTAGGTATTTTTAGTGAATCCCATAGTGAAATATTAATATTAAACTTATTAATTTTATATTAAAAATTAATATAATGATTTCTCACCTTGAAAGGCTCTTTGGAAGCACTAGTACCTTGTGGTGTAGCTTGTGGAGGTAGATGTGTAGGAGAAGGCCTTGTATTCTAAATTTTTTGATTTTCCTACACCTTAGGAGCTGAATTAGATCCCTCACTATTGGATATGTTTTATAATTAAAAATAGGTCCTTTATTATCCCCTTGTGTCTCTTCAACAACACTTTTCTTAGACCTAGTGTTAGAAGCCACACTAGTATTCACATTACTTGAATTTACCAAATGATTGATGGCACAAAAATCTCCCTCCAAATGATTTATGAGAGTGGAAATAGATTGTGTTTGTCCACTCTCAATTCCCATTTGAATTCCATTTTGCATTGGCATCTCAAAAGTGGGAACTTGAGATGCTTTATTTCCTTGCATTGTCATGTCTTGACTAGGAATTTCATTAGCATATGCAACTTGGCCTTCATTTTGGTCATAGGAGGGATAACATGGTTGTTCTTGCACAAAGTTTTTTTGAGTGGGAACAAAAGCTTTGGAATAAGAGGTATCATTAGGATTATAACTTTGGTAAGGTCTATCTTGAGTGATTTGACCTTGTCCTTGAGCACTACCTTGAAAAGGAGGTCTATTTCCTTGTCCAAACTAATTATAGGGCTGATAAGGTCTATAACATTGAGATTGTTACCTTTTGAGGGAAACAAATTCATTAGTGACACTTTGGAGTAAACTCTTAGATTCATGAATCTCATTTGTGGAAGCAATGGCAGACCTTTATTGACTAGGCAAAGGAGCTAAGGTGGGTAATGAAACTTGACTAGGAGGTTGAAAATTAAGGAACAATCTTCCCAACTTAAACAATACAATTATAAACATTGATGGCTAGCTCATAGGTAGTATAGATTTTATTTCAACCCATAGATTGGATCATCATGGCTACATCACTATTTAATGCTTTTAAATAGTACAAGAAGGCATAATTTGGAGTAGGTCTCACAAGGGCTGGGATCCTATCCCATGTCTTTTAAAATCTAGTGTTAAAATCTTGCATAAAATATTATGATGCCCTATTGATAGTGGTAAGTTATTTAGCTAGTGATAGATGATCACTCTTCTCTCCAAACCTTTTAGTCAATAGATTTCCTAGTTCATACCATGAACCAATAGAATTTTTGGGTAGAGTCCCATACCAATCCAAAGATTTACCTTTGAAATACAATTCCAATAACCTAATAGCCACATTATCTTGAGTAATATTATGGATATTAATAAAGTTTTATATGTTTCTAATATGTTCAATGGTATTATAGGACCTTCTTCACTAAAATATGGAACACTCTTAAGGGTTTCTCCTAGAATTTGGTCATATTGGGAAAGATTCAAAGGAGATGATCTAGTGAAAGGTAAAAAAGGTTGGTTTCTATCCATCTTGGGATGTGAAATATGATTATTATGGGTTTAACTAAACAAGAACTTAGACTTCTTAAACACCAATTCTCTTGAATAAGGATGGGTATTCACAAACCTAAACCTTTTAATAGAATAAAAAGGTAATTACACAAACTCAAAGGGTATACCTTTAGTATCAGACCTATTAGTCACCTTTGGCATGGAAAATTAGGGATTGATCAACAACAAAAGAGTTTAAAACTTTAATGGAGTTAATAGGTACGGAATGTAGATGTTCTTGTTGTTGCAACTATGCCAAGACCAACACTAATCTTAGACAATCTTATAGGACTTGGAGTCCCATCAAGCATGCCAAAAAATATTATCACTTGGATTTACACCCCTTGAAGAGATGCCTATATCTCCTCATCCAATTTTCACAATGGAAATATCTCTCTTTCTATGGTTAACAATTTGTTGAGGTGAGTCTCTAGAAGGGCTAGTTCCCTTGATGCATTCTTTGAAGTACTTTCTTGCCTATCAATTTAGGATGAAAAGGGTTGAGAAAATAACTAAGAAAGATAAAAAAGGTGATACACTAATATTTTATTTCCTCCTATGAACTGAAATTATACTACCTAGAGCTAAAAAAGGCTTCTTTCACACAAAAATCACAATTCAAGTTGCATTATCACATTAGTGTTTTGTAAGCTTGGTTCAAGAAGTTATTTGATACTTAGGAGAGAAAAAAATGATTACATATGATAATAAAGCCATATATCACTTATAATACACTCCTAAACTTGAAAATAACACTAAAAAAGGCCTATAACAATTACTCTTCTACACACTTGGTGAAAAATCAAGGATAACATGCTAGAAAATATCATCTTCCACTAGACAAGACCAACAAGATTGCAATAACACCCAATTGTATAACATGTAAGTAGGTAAAATAACTTATTTATTTATTTATTAAATAGTAATTCAAGTACAAATTTTTCTAGGGTTTCACCATCAACCAATGGAGGCTGCCAAAAGAGTCAATAGTTATAGCTTTTAAGAGAGAAAATAAGGGAATTCACAAAAGGTCACTTAGACACTTTTAAATCTAATAAAATGGGTTAAAATTTCATTATAAATAGATATGGTATGAACCATGAAATTTCAAGAAGACCAAGTGTCCATACAAGTCATGAAACTTATGAAAAATGGCATAAAACTCCTAATCTTGGCTCAAAAAATTGCCTTCATAATTTGAACCTATTTGAAAATCCCACCAATAACTAGGGGTAGGTATTATGATTGGGATAATAGGAAATGTATTTATTCATTCATTTACATGAATTGGTTGCATTTCTACTCATTTGGAAACTCCTAGAAGGAAGCCATCATTGTCTACATTCTAAAAAAAAGCCTTTTCAATCACCCCTCACACTTGGCCTCAAAAATGCCTTCAATTTTCCATGAAATTTAATTGGATTTATTTAATTTCACTTTTAAATACCATCCATGTCCTTAGAGGCATCATTAATTCTTTAAAAAGGCTCACACTTGGAGTTTTCACCCTTGTATCCACTATGCTAGTTTTTACTGGCTGAAAGGAAGGTTATTTTTTGAATACTTATAAGTTTTTTCTTAGTAATAAATGACCTTTGGGGGTTATAAAAATCTCTAATCCTCCCCTAAAACTTTATTTCATCTTTAGATATTGTTTAGAACCTATAAAACACACAAAATGGTGAGAAAAACCCTATTTTGCATGTTGTCTGTACAATTCCATATAGATCATCTTGGTGGGAGATATCCTGAGAGAGTCCTCTAAATTTTATAATTTTTTATGTTCAAAATATTCCATTATATTACTTTTCCAACCTCATCTCTCTAATCAGGTCATAACCAAGGTTTGCAAGGGTTTCTAAGTAGTTTTGGGTCTTAAGCTTTGTTCATAAAGATTTGAAATTGGATATGATTATAAATTACCCAAATTTGATGCCAAGATACCCTAATAAACTCTCCTAATCCCTTTTTTCCCATGTAAAACTTTATAAAATATCTAAGCATTTGAAAACACCTTCTCGAGCTTGTTTCTACTCCTTTTGCATATTTGAGATGTTATTGGGCTATAATTAGATTTTTAGTGGGTTATTATGAATAATATGAGTTAAATAATGTGTATAATCACCTCTTTAACATTCCTCAATCACTTGGATAGTCTACCACGAGTTGGAAATGAAGATGGACTACCATTTAACACTAGACCTCCTTAAAGCCTAATAGGCTTAGTATGGACCGTATTGGTTTGAGCTACTTGGATTGGTATCTAATTTTTAGGTTGATGTATTATGAATTTTCACATCCCATTTTAGCTTATAATACCACTACATAACCCTCCAATCACCCTTATTCATCTTCTTTCTCATTTACCAACTAGGCCTAGTGGAAATTTGCTTAGTTAGATTATGTGCATGAGCAATTTGGTCACCCTGAGGGGTATGAGCTTGATATAGTGATTCCATAGAATAAATTTACCTTAAAAAATCCTTATCATATGTTTATATGAGGTTCCCAAATCTCCATGCCAAGTATTTTTCTCAATTTTCCCTCACTACCTTACTTTTCCAAAGTCTGATTTTCTTAGACTAGTTTACCTCTGAGACAAAATAGTGAGATATATCCCTCATCCCCATGGAAAAATAAATATTTTTGGATATATTCCAATTCATAATGATAATTTTTTATAAATTTATTTTCTTTATTCCATGGTTTAGGTGTTCAACCAACTCCAAATGCCCAAAAAAGGCCTCAAAAAACCTTATTTTCCCGCATTTTCATCAAATCCTCCTAAGGGTGACCTTTCCAAGTTGAACCAATGTCTATATGGTTTTTTAAAATTATCCTCATATTAAATTATTTATCATGGATATTTTAAATCCATCCAAAACACTTCTCTTATATGGATTATTCATATTCACCTATTGGGCAAAGAGGTTTCCTAGCTCATGTATGGACTGATAGCCCCTTAGCCAAGTAAGGAAACTAGATAGCCATCTTGGAGTAGTGTTAGGATTTTTTTAATTTTCTATTAAATATAATTAAACATAATGACTTTATTTCAACCTTACTCTCACCTCTAAACTATTCCATGTCTCTCCTTACCTTTGTTATCTTGAACATTGTTGTAGGTGTGTCCAGGGTTTAGGGCCCTATATAAGCCTTGTTTTCCTTTGGGAGATTTTTATGACACCACTAACATATATATTAAGGTGATAATGTAATTATATATCAATATTTATTTCCTATTAACCTTTATAATTCACTTCTTACCCCAAAAATGAGTCCATATTGACTGGACTGAGACACCTTCTTAGGGCCTACTGTAGGTGGTTAATTTGGTTTTTTGGAACTTGGTTGTAGTGTGGGAAGATTAATTGAGTTAATAATGAGTTTAAAACATGTATATATAAATATTATTCCTAATTTTTATCCTTAAATACACCACCTTGCATCAACTTGTAGATCACTATTTAGGTTGAGGTGCTCTGCCCACAAACTTTGCCTATAAGTGTCTATGACCCTATTCATTAGGTCATGATGCTGGTAGACCTTATTAATCCTTATATGAGGTCATAATATTTATGTAATTTTTAAATCACCTATATTTTCCATTGAAACTCAAATTTTACCCTCTTTAAAACTAAGACACTTCTCCCGTTATGACTCTATTCTAGGTGTTGATCTCCATGCTTAAGGGGGTACCTATAAGTAGTCATGGGTTCATAAAGCTTTATCTTAACCATTTCATGTTAGGAATCAAGTAATTTGACATAATTTAAATAGTTTAAAACCATTATTTATATGCCCTTTTCTCAATATTTCTCTTTAAGGTAGCAAAAGATCATTTACTCTTATAGGCCTGTATATATTGCTGAAGTATTTTAATGTTTTTGGAAGCAACTTTAGGGATTTCAAACACCATATTCCACTAATAATTTCTCCTTAAAACTTTGTATGTCTCTTTTCCATACTATAGGATGAATATTCACATATTTATACATTTTTAAATCCTTGGGAAACATGTTATGGAAGGTCCACAAAAAACCCCTGGCCTCTATTTTGACCCCTTTAGGGAAAACTTCCCTAAACCAAGCCATAACCTTCACACATGATTTCATGCTTATTTTTTCATTATAGGAACTTTACATAGGATTTTCATGACTTTATTAACATACTATGATCTCAAGGAAGTGTCACATTGTTTCAACCCTTCTGTACAACACTTTAATCCCTTGCTCAGCCACTTGTAGGTGGGTGTTTTGGTAAGCAAACAATGAACTAGGTATGAACAACCTGAAACCATGAGTGAATATGAAACTTACATGATTTAATAAAACATATTAATGAACCCCAAATAGTTATAATAATTTGGAACATATTTCCACCTCTCCATACATCAATATGATGTCATCAAGGGACCTATAGGTGTGCATTAGGATATTTTATATAGGTAGGGCATGGAATTAGGCAAGGACATGCTAGGAAATCTCTTAAATATTACTCAAATGTTTTTGTAAATCTTAAAATATATAATCTCCATCAAGAACACTTTGAAACCAGCTTCAAATCACCCTCTCCAATCATGAAAATCACTTGCTTACATGTAAAATAGAGCATTTAGAGGCATCAAATGATTGTTTGGCATGGAATATGAGCATATGATCAAACTTACACCTTCCCAAGAATAAAAAATAAATTTAATCAAATCTTAAAGTATTTAATAAGATAATAAACCTCCATTACCACTTCATAGATAGGATGGACAAGCTCATGCACGAGACTGCAACTAAAATTGTGGAAAGAGCTGACAATAGAGGAAGAAAATCTTATAAGAAACTCAAAGGATGACATGGTGAATATAAAACATGGAAGGAATTGAAAATATGAATTTGATTCATGTGGGAAATCCTTTTCCATTCACACAAAACCTCTGTAAAAGACCAATTTTTTTGAACAAGGTAGAACTGACTACAACTTCACTCCACTCTTCTTTGAAAACTAAGTTGGTTGGATCATTAAAAAAAATACAAAAATGAAAAAAATTATGGAGTAAATAAGGGAATGGATTAAAAATCCTCTAGAACCAATCTTAGCAAATGAATTATATAGAATTTCACAAACAAGAGCAAAACTTATAGGGTACACAGATTAACAAGCAAATTTGAAAGGTTAACTTCTTAGGAATAGTTCATAAAGATTAGACAAACATTAATATAAAAATAAACATCAAATGGAATATAAATTAGTGTATAATACACCTACAAGATAATTTTTCCTGAAACCCCTTATGTTAACCATACTAAGTACAAATCTATAGGTCACTTTTGCTTGCCAAGAAAGGTGAAAAAGAGTAGAATAGTTTTGGAATTGAAATGAAACTTCAAAATAATTTAAATCATGTATCTTATCATAATGAATCTTAAGAGTCACATTTTAACCTTTTCCAAGTGGCACACTTCCCAAGGAGGTCATATAAGTGCCATTTTCTTCTCCTTTCACCAAAAAATAACCTTTTTTCTATATAACCTACCATATTTCAGTTTTATCAGTTTATTAAGACTTATAGGGACACATTTGGAATTAAATAATCTTTTTTAACCTTCACATTTCCCAAAAAACCCATACAAAGCATTAAATACAACTTTTTGGCCCCTAAAATGATTCAAAAAGATATGTTGGCTAATGAAATTCATGACCAAGGATAATATATCATTAAATAACATTAAATTACCTATGAAACACCTCATGACAATATATTATGCTCCCAAAAACATCTATAAAACCAATTTTTTAACTAGGGGTTCCCCAATGTGACCTAAAAGTCAAATTTTGCCAACACAACCTTTATAGAGCTAAAGTAGAGATTGGTCACTCTGTTTATCCTTATATTTTCAAATTGGATCAAGATATTTCATGTGCACATTAATTCTTTAGGTATCAAATTTGGTGATGTACTTGCATAACCAAGAGATGGTGGTCTCAACCATCCCATACATTTTGCAAGCTAAAAATTGTCTGATGCAGAAAAGAACTACATGATAACTGAAAGAGAAGCACTAGATATAGTGTTCACACTACAAAAATTTTAACACTATCTTCTTGTAACACCATTTGAATTTTTCATAGATCATCAAGATCTACACTACCTAGTCAATAATCCAATGCCTAGAGGATGCATTTCTAGATGGTTGATGTTATTTCAAGAATTCTAATTTCACATTAACTCAAGCCAGGCAGAGAAAACATGGGACCAAATCATCTCAATTGCATTCCAAATGGAAAATAACTAGATGAATTATAGTAATATTATCATGATGCTCACCTATTTTTCATTTCTATAATCCCTAAATTTTTGGAGTAATCACTAATTTCCTCAAACAATGAGTATTCCATGTACACATCCAAGAATGAGACAAGAAGCAGTTTGTCACCAAAGCTTTACCATACACCATCATCAATGAGATTTTATATTATTTGGGGAAATATAAAATACTAAACATGGTAGTTCTAGAACATGAATAACCTCAACTCTTGCAAGAGGTATACCAAAGAATAGCAAGACATTTTGCTAGAGAAACTACTACCAAGAAGTTGTTATAAAGTGGGTTATGGTGGCCAAATATTTTTCAATATACACATAGAGTAGCGCATCACTACGATGTATGTCAACACATGGGTAAACCACTATAAAGAGATAAAATACCTTTATATCATTTTTTAGCTAAAAAACCTTTTGAATAATGGGGCATTGACTTTATTAGACCCATCAATTTGCCTAAGTATATTATCACTGTGATAGATTACTTTACCAAGTGGGTTGTGTATACATAAAATATTTTTAACTTTTATCAAATACTAATTCTTTCTATCTTTCATGAACCCATCGAGACTCAATATTTCTAAGTGTACACCCTAAGGGGTGCATCAAAAAAGGGGTGGATAGACCATTGGTACTTTTCAAGATTGTTATCACTTATTGCCACTTAGTACCAATCCAACTAGCTCCTAAAAACCATTCCCTAAGCTATTACTCCTCCTTTGCACACTCTTTTAGTCTTTTCCCACTTTCCATCCCTCTTTTCCTCACCTTAAGTCCCTTTTTATATTCTATTGTACTAGGTCAACTGGGTCAACCTTGTATAGTTTTGGGTGAAATTAATTTAGAGTCTAAGTCAGCTCTTGACTAACCTAGTCCATGACCTAGTGAATTTTTGTCCATAATTATGCTAGGTCAACTAGGTCAACCTTGTCAACTAAATTTTTAGAAGGGCTTAGTTTTATATCCACCTATATATACGAGATCATTTCATCTTTATTTACATAATGAAAAAAAAGTTATTATTCGTTTATGCTTTTTTACAATATGCTCTTCCACCATTCTACTTGAGGAGTCTTAGCTTAGGGTTTATACTTGGAGAATCTAGTCTTATGGAGAAGTCTTGGATGCTTTGGCCTTTCTTAGTGATCCTTATAAGCCAAAAAAACCCCTTATGAAGCCCTTTTAGCCAAGGGAAAGATTAAATCTCAACAAGTTCATCTTTCAGGTAAGTATTCTCTAACTTTGCTCCTCTCTTTAGTAGATAGAAGTAACATGAGTATTGGATTTGAATAATATTACTCTTCTCTTTCCATGTATTAAGGTCTTACTCATACATAGCTTAATTGAGATTCTCCTATGCATGTTTTTTTATTTACTAACCCCCATATTGTGCCAAAAGCTTTGGTGAGCCTTAGATTAGCCTTTTACTTTACTTGTTATTAGTTTAATGAGATATCAAGCATAAGACCTAGCTAGGATTATTATGTGATTGTGCTTGACTGACAACTTTGGAACCCTCCCTAGCATTGTGTATTGTGATAAGATATCCCCTAATTGGGTCTAATGGATCCCCATATTGGTCATGTTTTCAATTATCTAATGTATCCCCAATCAGAAGTGTATGGTATGATATATCTTCTCTAAGTTAGGATTGATTTATAGACATTATGTATTTTTGATTGCATACTTTCTAGTGAACCTAAAGTGAATCTAACCCTTATAGGTTTTATTTCATGTTTTTCATCATTTTATCATTTAATTTCTCTATATTTGTGATACTGGATTGACAGTATCATTATAGTTCTAAATTTTATATGCAAGTTTAACACATAGTCACATCAATATGAATCTATTCTACTTGTGTAGGTTTTTCATCAGATATAAGCTACAAGGTTGACTCTATTGACATTGTACATTTTCCATACTTCTAGACAAACTACTAGGTTGACCTTATCAACATATTACACTTTTTAGACTTCCATAAAACATAATAGGTTGACACTATTGATGCAGTATACTTTACAGGCTTCAATAGTAGGGTTTTATAGAACTAGGTCAACCCAATCAACTTAGTTTTTAGAACTTTCAAGTATTTTAAATATAAATTTTGCAAATTCTAAACATCTTTCAACCCACCAAGGTTCCTTTCTCTCCTTCTCTATCATTTCTATTATTCATTACAGTTCTATTTTTCATAGTTTGTAATGTTTAAAACTTCCCCTATACAACAAACTGGGTTGACCATGTTGACTTAGTTATGTATTCTATCTATCTAAAAAACTAGTTCAACAATATGGATGCATTTCTTTTTCAAACCCTTGCTTCAGTAGTATATTAATGACACTATCAAATCTATTTTGTAATCTCTACATACACTATCATTTGAAATAACACTTTACTATGTTTCAAAGTTGGAATTAACACTTATATGCTAGTAATTATCTCACACTTTCATTTTTTAGTTGCTTGCATACTTACAATAGATAACATAGTCTAATTAGGTGGTTTTTCAATATACTATTTAGTTTCACTATTTTTCTCTTTTATGTACACACTACCAAATCACATAATCTTAAAAATACATTTTAACAATTGTCTACCCAAGGCCTACCTACTTGGATTTCATCATCAAGGGGGAAGCCAACTTGGTTTTTTGGCCAAGTATAAATATGTGTTTAATGGTATATATTGGTAAAGCACCCAAACTCTTATCTCTATAGTGTGTAAATTGAGGGGATAGGCCCCTATACCAAGCCAATACCATTGCCAACATAGATCCTTTTTAGCCTAAGCATCCTGAAACCATCCATAGATTGATTTCTAGTTCTTTGCTTACAACCAAATTCCTATAAAATCTAAAATCATATTCTAATAATCTAATAAAATTTAAATTGACCACTTAGTTATCATTTACTTTCTAATTTTATTACTTGTTCTTTTCTCAATTATATGTTGTATTACAAAAACTTGTATTAGCCAACATTGGTGCAAGGTTTTGTGTTGTGTGCCTCAATTTGATCAACCTCATTAACCTAATTGATTGTGTGTTTCCTTTCATTTATTTCTTTCAAAATTACTTGAAATTTTTTTCTTGTTTAAGTACATAATCATTCTACTTGACATAGTCTCTTATAGACTATCTATTTTCCTTGCCTACAGTACTAGGTCAACCCTATCAACACAATGCTCTTTTATGCTTCCCAAATATAGAACTAGGTCAACCTTTTCAACTCTATATATTTTTGTACCTATTTGTTTCCCAAGTTATAGAACTAGGTCAACCTAATTGACCCTATATCCATGTTTTCTCAGCTTTCATACCCTATTTTCTATAGTAGGTTGACCTAGTTGACTCTATACTCTTCCTACTTTCCCTATTTATCTGAATCAATTCTCTATTATTATTCCTTATAATTTTGTTCATTTTTCTCAAATCATCATGAATTCCCCTATTAGGATATTCTTGGACAACTTGAATCCATGTAGATACTATATGGGATGTTCATTTATCCCTCTCTTTTCCTCCCAAGAGCACCGTCACTCTTGGGGCACCTCTTCCCCTCCATATGTGGCTTATCACATGGTACAAATCACACCTCAATATGAAGTTGATGGGTCTAACCCTTTTTATACCTATCAAGACACTTCTCATCTTCAAACCCTTCAAACTAATGTGGGATTAATTGACATAAGTTTAATCAATAATCTCATTAATAATCCATCTTCTAATAACCCTCCTCCTAATACCAATTTGGGGAGTGCTCCTACCAAAACCAACCAACTTATTGATATAACTCAACTTCGTGCACAATTCATACATCAAATTAACATAATGAAAACTTTATAACACCTCTCAAATGATGCAACTCCAACATAATTTGATTAATATGGCTAATCAACCTTCAACTATCCATTCTCAAGCTAATCCTAATTATATTCCTGTACCTTTTAGATATGCCTCAAGCAATGTTATTCCTAAACCCATAATGAATAAAAAGATGACTCAAACTATTCAAAATGATCCTTTACCTCCCTTTATTATATCCATTGATATTGGTAACATATATCCAACTCTCAAGTATGATGGGACTAAAGATTCTACCTCATTTCTCAAAGCCTTTGGTAACCTTTACAAAGAGTGGATCCAAACTAATACCTTTGACACAACTGAAATCTTAGTCAAAACCTTTAATGGTGATGTATTATAATGGTACAACCAAATTACACAACATTCCATTTAGAAATTAGAATATTTGGTAAATCCTTTATTTAAATATTTTCAACATAATGATCTTCCTGAAAATTATCTTAGCCACTTCATCAATGCTAAACAATCTCCCACTAAATCAACTCATGACTTTATCAAAATATGTAAATCATTAGCCCATAAATCTAACCATAACATGACTAATGATAACCTATTCAAAATCTTTATAACTAATTTGAGTCATTCTCTTCAATATAAGGTTTGAACTTTTGCTCCCTAAACACTTAATGAAGCTCTTGACTAAGCTAAATGTCAAGAATTTCTCATGAAGCAATTTGAACCTAATGCTAAACTTATTAAAGGATATTTTAAAACATATACTAATGCTATCACTATTAATAATCCAAAAATTGAACCAAGAGTTTCCAAAAATGACATACCTTCATCTTCTCACACACCCCTCTTGGTGCAGCAAATGAAAGAATTTTTACCACCCTCCAAACCTTTCACCTGTCCTAACAATCCTCCTAAGTTGTATGACCCTAATCAATTCTATTGGTTCCATGCTGACATTGGTCACTCTTATGAATCTTGTATAGGTATCACTAAATTTTCTATCTCATATATGCTTGGTGATTCATTTAATCATGAAGCCATGGTCAACCTTCATCATCAATAGGACACCATTGCTTCTCAAAAATGATAGGTTTCCAAAGCCTCTACCTCAAACAACCAAAAATATTTTTATACCATTAATAATAAATAAAAAACCAAGGATGTTTATGCCATTTATGTCAATTATGACTAATATTACAATAATTATCAATATGTTGATATTTCTAAGGTCAATTATCATCCAAAACCAACCCATAAAAATCTTATTACCAAACCCAAGAAACCATCTTTAGAAAAACAACTTCTCAAAAATACTACAACCACTAATCTAGTTTTGAAAGCTCCTAAGGAACAACTTCCTCCTTTCAAACCTCCAACCACTTCCATTCCTTCAAAATCTACCTTACCTCCTAAACATCATTTTGGTTTTTCTTCTAAATCTCATTGTAACTTTCTCGAAGAACTTAACTTTATGCCTTATAAGATTATACTTATGGAGTTGGTTCACACTTCCCCTTATCATTGCAAGTTCCTTATGCAACAACTACAAGAAATTGAAGATCCATCCTCTATAGATTAAGAACCACATTCTATTGAATCTTAACCTACCAATGTACATACCATCGAAACCATGTGTCCTTATTCCAAGCCTTCTATTAAACTTATTAAAGAGGACATGATCAATGATGAAATTATTTTTCATGTTGATGATCTTCCAATTTTCATTAAAATAGCCATCAATACCACCCTTATCCATAAATTTATAATTGATGAGGGCTTTGGTATTAATGTGACATCCTTATGGCTTATCCAACATCTTGGTTATAACAAAGATCATCTCAATCAAACCCATGTTATCTATCATGGTTTTGATAAGACTAATCAAAATCCACTTGGTTATATTTGGCTTCCCCTAAGCATCAGACCTAAGACCATTTAAACTAAGCTTATGGTCTTTGATTTACCATTATATTATAATATACTCCTTGGTCTCCCATGGGCTCATCTAATGAAGGCCATTGCTTCTTTAAATAGCCAATGCATTAAATTCTTACATAATGGATAATGATTTAAGTATGAAGCTGATCCCAACCCTTGGAGTATTCAACTTCCTAATCTCAAATCTTAGTATTTTATTCCTACCATTCCTAAAATAAATAGTGATCTTTTACCTAAGTTCATCAAAATCAATCCTAATTTACAAATTATTCTATCTTATTTAAATTATGATGAGACCAATGATTTACAACATACTTGAAATATTACCAAGCTACCTCCCTCCATTTTGGAGTGGCTTCTTCCTTCCTTATTACCTAGGGACTGTATTATTCCTATTATTGATGAGATCACCAATTTTCCCCTTTATGAAATGATTATAATCCTTCTTTACCTGAGGATGCCTTCACTTGAAATGACTTTGGAGTGGCTAAATTATTTCAATATCCTCTCATCATGTCTCCATGTACATTCAATAATATTGTAATTTCCCCTTCTAAAACTCTTCCTAAATCTCAAACATGTACAATTTCTCTAACTTATGATGAAAAATTATATTATAGCCCAAGATTAATATCAAGACTGGGATTTTCAACTATAACATAAAACCTTATCTCAAATTCATACTTTTAATCAATATGTTCATACCATTTCCATGGTTCATGAATTAGATCCCAAAGGTTATATGCCTCCTACCAATTCTCCACTTCTTGATACTCCTTGGGTGGCAGAACAAATCATGCCTTTCCAACCTATAGAAATTCCTACATCCTCCTTACCACATATATATCCCATCATTACATATGATCCTTCCCTCATCAATGAAACAATCGACACACCAATCCCTTTCGATCCATCTACTTTACTTACTCCCAAAATTACACTAGATGCCAAGGCAACTTATGTTCATCAAATACATTCTGAATATGATCACCATGGTAATAAAATTCTATATCTTGAAGTAGATGTTGAGTATTATGTTCCTCTTCCCACATTTCCTAGTGATGAAGCTATTCTTGAAATACGTCATGCCCAAGAACCTCAACTTCCTCAATAATATCATAAACTTGGGAATTTCAAAACTAAACCCCCTTGTTTTAACAACTTTGTTGCTAGCATTGATCCTATAGCTAATCCAATTTCTAATTTACCTAATGCATCATACCATTTATAAGATGGAAATGCTATGATTATCAAAGAAACCACTCATATTAAATATGGTACTCCATCCCATCCTCGACCAATCACAGTTTCTCATGAACTCTCACCTACCAAATATGATAATTTTAGCTTATTCTTTGATAAATATCATGAGATATTTGATTGGTCATATGAGGACATGCCTAGTATTGATGCTATCTCATTGTGGTGTATAACATCATTAGTTATCCTAATGCCAAGCATGTGCATCAAAAATAACATAAATTTCCACTTGAGGTTTCCACTTTATGTCACAAGGAGATTATCAAATTACTTGATGCTAAATTTATCAAACTAGTGGATTATTCTAAATGGGTTTCTAACATAGTTCCCATTCAGAAAAAGGTCACTATAGTCATTTTCATCTACATTTATTTCCATAGTCTTAACCTTGCTATCCCAAGGATAACTTCCCTTTACCTTTGATAGATGTCATTATTGATTCCAAAGCTAGTTACAAAATTGTATCTCTTATGGATGGCTTCTCATGCTATAATAAAATTAACATCACCCCCAAGGACCAACATAAGACCACTTTCACCATAGAATGGGGCACCTATTATTATGTCAAATTTCCCTTTGGCCTCAAAAATGTTAGAGCCACTTACCAATGAGCAATGACTCACATATTTTATGACCTTGTCCACAAAATTGTTGAAACCTATGTAGATGACCTCATTTCTAAGACTAAAAATCATAAGACTCATCTTTTGGATCTTTCCATCATCTTTGACCATCTTATTAAATATTGAGTCATACTCAATCCTTACAAACGTGTCTTTGGTGTCACATCTGGAAAATTGTTAGGATTCATAGTCTCTCTCCACAACATTGACATTAATCTAACTAAAATTAGTGTTATCATCAGCATGCCCATTCCTCATTCTATTCCATAGATTTATACTTACTTAAGCAAACTTGGGGCAATTATATGATATGTCACCAAAATGGCTTATCACATCCACTCCATCAATTCTCTTCTTAAGAAAGGTAATGCCTTAGAATGGATGGACCCTTGTCAAAAAGCCTTTGATAACATGAAAGAATAATTGCTTCACCCACATGCACTTTGTCCTCCTTCCAAAGATCGACCCTTGATCCTATATACTTCTTCCACACCTATATCAGTTGGGGAAATGCTTTCCTAACAAGGTGATATTGGAAGAAATTATTATATCTATAACATTAGTTGAGGCCTCATAAATTATGATAAACATTATAAAAATGTCAAACATGATTTCCTTGACATTTATATTGTATCTAAAAATATTTTCATTCTGACCCCTTCATCACTTCTTTTCCAAAGCCTTTCTTCCCAAAGATAGAATTGGAAAATGGATGGTCCTCTTTATGGATTTGTTCTCTCCATTGTAACTCAAAAATATGTCAAAGGATAAGTCATAGCTAATAAACTTGCCATATATCCTATGCCAACTACCAATCACCTTCAAGATAGTTTTCTTGATGATAATATTCTCTATATTGAAGCTCTCAATCAATATATTTCACTCAAATATTACTTTCATAACTTCACCACTGATCTTGAAGCAAGTAATCTTGATGAATCTATTATCCCCCTCGATACTACTAAATTAGAAGTAGTTATCAAAGAAATTTCTAAAATTAATTTTGACTTGCATGAGGAAACTTAGACCCTTCACTTTGATGGTTTTAAATTCCTTTAAGGAGCTAGGGTAAGTTACAATTCCTCTCGACAAAATTATTTCTTTATCTTTCCACTTAACATTTGATGTAACCAATGATATGGTCAAATATGAAGCTCAAATCTTAGGCATGAGATTTGACCTTGATTTAGACATCTAATACCTACATGTTTTAGGTGATTCTTAGCTTATTTATCACCAAGTCAATGGTGATTACCAATGCAAAAGTGAGAATCTCATTACTTATCATCAAATTGTAACCAATATCACTAAATATTTCATCTCTTTCACTATTGAGCCTATCCCTCGAGATCAAAATTTTATTGTTGATTCCCTTTCTTTTTCAATCTCTCTCTTTCATCCCCACTAAGTTTTTTTTATCCTAGTTTTCTTATACAAATAATAAAATATCTATCTTCTACTCAACCACCAAATTCACTTAACTACCACATTGAGGTTGTCACTATTTGACAAATCCCATGGTATAAATACACCATTTAATTTATGAAACACCAAACTTATCCTCCTAACTTAGATCCTCATGAAAAGACTCATATTCAAAAACAAGATTTCAAGTATGTATTTCAATACAAAATCCTTTATTATCATAACATTGAAGGTACCTTGCTCCATTGTGTTATGAAAGATGAGGTCCCTTCTCTTCTTGAGTAAGCACATGGGAGCATTTATGATGGGCACAATAGTGGACATTCTACAACCTAAAAATGCCTATGTATGGGTTAATTTTGACCTACTCTTGAAAATGATGCTATTAAATTTGCTAAAAAGTGTACCCCTTTCCAAATTCATGATGATCTAATTTATTCACCTCTAGTCAATCTTTAAACTATCAAATCTCCCTAAAAATTTTCCATGTGGGGATTATATCTCATCAAAAAATTACTTCACTCTCAAGATGGGCATGTTTTTATCATCACAACTACCACATATTTTACCAAATGGGTTAAATCCATGCCCATTATTAATGTCACGAGTAACACCATCACCAAATTCATTCTTAACCAAATCATTTTCTACTTTGGTGTTCCCCATATAATTATTTACAATAATGGTGGTAATTTTAAAAATAAAGATGTCAAATAGCGTTGTGATAAATTTAATATCAATCACAAATCAAGAGGAATGAAATAAAAGTGTTATCTTAACTTTGACCTTGTTTTATCCAATGAAGGTCACTTATTTTCCCCTACTCTTGAAAAGGATGTTATCAAATTTGATAAAAAGTGTACCCCTTTCCAACTTCATGATGATCTAATTTATTCACCTCCAGATGATATTTAAACTATCGAATCTCCATGGCAATTTTTCATGTGGGGATTAGATCTCATCATCAAATTACTTCACTCTCAAGATGGGCATGTTTTATCATCATAACTACCAAATATTTTACCAAATGGGTCAAATCCATACCCATTATTAATATCACTGGTAACACCATCACCAAATTCATTATTAACTAAATCATTTTCTACTTTGGTGTTCCCCATATTATCATTTCTGATAATGGTGGTAATTTCAAAAATAAATATGTCAAAAAACTTTGTGTTAAATTTAAGATCAATAAAAAATCAAGAGGAATGAAATAAAAGTGCTATGTGTGATTCCAAATCTATTTCCCCTCTTCTACACTCCCTTATTATTCACATCTTAAAAACATGCTAGTACTACTTTGTTTCAAGTTTTATCTATCCTTAGAACAAAACAACCTGCTTGAGAAACTATGGATTACTTTATTTACACCATAAATTTACATTCTTAGACTTGTTTTTCTTTCCTTTTAATATTTATCATTTGTTTTACTACCCTTTTTTATATACACCTAAGTTCATTTATACTTTCATGCACCTTTTACCATTATTGAGTGAGATAAGGATTGTTACTACTCACTCATCAATGTTGTTTTACCATTTTTTTTCTATTTTCCTATCTCTATTTAAGTAAGGATTGTTATTGCATTTACATTGATGTTTTATTACCATCCTTTTTGACATGTATCCTTAGTTTGACTTGGTGAGTTTTCCTTTCTTACTTAAGGTTTACTTGTTTGAGTTTTTTAGTCTTTAGTAGCCTTGGCTTTTTGGTTACCCAATTTACTCTAAGGTTTAACTTGGTCATTTAGTATAACATAGTGCTTCTCACCCCATCTTACCAAATTTATAAGGACATCCCATCCTCATATCACTAGTTATCTTAGCTTTCCTATGCTTTTTTGTTTTCTCTATTTAGTTTCATATTCTTAGGTTTGTTGAAAGCAGTCTCTGTGCCTCCACAATCAAAACTATGAACACAATAGATAACCATCCAGTAATAAACGTAAGTCAAGTTACACATCACATTTAATTTTAAATTATTTCCCTTTCAATCATTTAATTGTAGTTATTATTCCTTTAAAATACTATAACTTTTTTTTAGCCTCAACATTGTGTGTTACTATGTTCTTTCTCGAAGCACCATCCTTTGTTGCACCTAAGTGACACATGATGAGATTCAAGTGGGGTATATGTAAACACATAATATTTTCAAATTTTATCAGATATTGATGCTTTCTATCTTTTAAGAACCCATTGAGACTCAATCTCTCTGAGTGTATGCCCTAAGGGGTACACTAGGAAAGGGGTGTGTAGACCATTTGTGCTTTATAGGATTTTTGTCCCTTATTGCCACTTATTACCAATCCAACTAGATCCTAAAATCCATTCCATAAGATATTACTCCTCCTGTGCACACTCGTCTATTATTTTCCCACTTTTCATCCCTCTTTTCCTCACCTTAAGCCCATCTTGATAGTCTATTATACTAGGTCAACTAGGCTGAGCTTATATAGTTTTGGATGAAATTCATTTAGGGTCTTGGTCAGCTCTTTGCTAACCTAGCCCATGACCTAGTGTTTTTTTGTCCATAACTATACTAGGTCAACTGGGTCGACCTTGTCGGTCAAAAATTTTGGAAGGGATTAGATTTTAATCCACCTATATATATAAGATCATTTCATCATTAATTATATAATGACCAAGAGTTATTATTCACTTTTACTTCTTTATAATCTGCTCTTCTACCATTCTACTTGAGGAGTCTTAGTTTAGGGTTTTTACCTTGAGAATATAGTCTTATGGAGAAGTCTTGGATGATTTGGCCTTTCTTAGTGATCCTTAAAAACCATAACAACCTCTTGCAAATCCCCTTTAGCTAAGGGAGAGATTGAGTCTCGGTAGTTTCATCTTTTAGGTAAGTATTATCTAACTTTGCTCCTCTCTTTAATAGATAGAAGTAGCATAAGTATTGGCTTAAAATAATATTACTCTTATCTTTCCATGTGTTAGGGTCTTACTCATACATAACTTAATTGAGATTATTATATACATGTTTGTTTTTTTTTATTATATACACCCTAAATTGGTCAAGAAACCACATGTATCATATCTTTTCAGTCCTTTTATAGGAGACTCTAATTGGATAATATGAGCCTTTTTCACATTTAGCCATGTCTTTAATTTTACCCATCTTGGTCTTATTTCATGCTTGATTCATGATTTTGTTTATTACCAGTCATCTGTAAACTTATGGAACCTCATTCCACCTCAACCAGGTCAGATTTCCCATGTTCATTCCATCCCCCTAGGTCTTGAACCTATAGGATAGGAGATTTGAGATTGGACTATAGTGATAGACCCTAGGGTGTCTATTTCTAACACTCCTGTCCAATGTCATTTTGAGCCCCAATGGTCAGTTTCCCTCACTTAATGAGTTTCATCCCCTTTCTTAGCTTCATCCTTAAGTTTTTCAATGTTGGCCAAATGTAAATAAAGTTCTCAAATTTAAAATAAAGAGTCTCTTATATAAAGGAATTCACAAGGCATTTTATATCTATAACTTGCTACTTTGCCATAATACATAGTTAAAAATCAGTCAATAATATAGCTCAGCATTCTACATCACACATATACTTGCATGCTTGATCAAGGAAGGGCCTAGGTGAAATTCATTCTTGCATCTACCATACATGTTGATTATGCATGTTCCCTAAGGGAGAACTAAATTTGATCTGAGACACTAGCTTGAGGGTTAATGTAGGTAGCGATTAAGACAATAGGGGTTCTAGATCATGCAATCATACTTTCCCTAACCCATTTTTCACCCTTATGCTTTTGATGTATTTTATGTTTCATGTGTGTAAATGTATCTAGGGTTTTGATATTTAAATAGATATATAATGAGCTCTATCAACATTTAGACTCTAACATTTCATATAAAAGCTCACATAGAGGCAACAAACAAAACCCAGAAAGCTCAAGCATTCATGACAAAAACAATAAAAAAGGACTATAGCATTGGACCCTAGGGTGTCCATTTTCTATGCTCCTATCCTTCAATTGAATGAAATCCAGATTCAAGTTCTAGACATCTTCCCAATCATGTGCAATAGTTTTCATCCCCTAAATCATTCATCTCAATCTATTTTTCTAGATAAGTTTACTTCTCTCCCTATGCAATTGATGTAATTAAATTGATAAAAACCTATATTTTTACTATATTTGATTGGGTTTTCCCCCTTATTCTAGACCCTTTATTTTTTAGGAACTAGACCCTATTTTCCCAAAATTAATAAAACATTTAGTAAACCTAACTTACTTCAAACAAATCTAAAACCCTGGGTAGATTTAGGGTTTTTCCTTCAAATTTTGTGCATAAAATTAAAATTAAATTTTCTATTTTTGTATATTTTTTTGTGTAATTATCCTATTCAAAATTATTTTTATAATTTAAATTATGGAAATAATTTTCAAAAATTCTAAAACCCTAACCAAAACCCTATTTCCAAACTAAGTCCTCAAACCTTAAGCCTCCCTCCCTTACAATTTTTAGAAAAATATTTTGGAATTTTTGCAAATTGTTTAGAGTGTCAAAAATATTTTCAAAATCTCAATATTAGTATTTATTTTGTGCAAAAATTAAATTTCAAATTTCTGATTTATATATAATTTTTTTTGCATTTATCCTATTCAAAATTATTTTTAAATTGCTATAATTTTCAAAAAATCTAAAAACCTAGCCCAAAACCCTAGATTTCCAAACTAGGTCCTCAAACCCTAGGCCCTCCTTTCTTGTAATTTTTAGTAAAATATTTTGAAATTTTTGCAAATTATTTAGATTGTCAAAAATATTTTCAAAATCTCAATATTAGTAGTTATTTTGTGTAAAAAAAAAATTTCTAATTTCTAATTTTTGTATAATTTTTATGCATTTATCCTATTCAAAATTATTTTTAGAATTTAAATTATTGTCATAATTTTTAAAAATTATAAAAACCTATCCCAAAACCCTAGATTTCCAAACAAGGTCCTCAAACCCCAAGACATCCTTACAATTTTTAGAAAAATATTTTGGAATTTTTGTAAATTGTTTGGATTGTCAAAAATATTTTTAAAAGCATTTATTTGCCTAATAGTACTTTTACATATTCTCTTTGGTGAAATAAATAAAATGGCCATTAAGGTACTTCTTCCCTCTCATCCCATAGATCAATTTCTAAATTTTTATCATAATTATGACAATGAATGGATAAATTTTCAAAATTTCACATTAGCTAAAAATGTGAAAAATGATTTAATTTACAATGAAGATAATTACTATTATTGTAATGAGGAATATGATGATACATACAAAAGTGATAGTGATGAAAAAGTAGATGCATCTTTTTCTCTCAAACCTATCTCTTTTATTACCTCTTCTAAAGAAAATAATTTTGACAAATGGGAAAGGTACTTTTCACCTCATTCTCCTATGCACAATGCACCAAATGAACAAATTAGTCATGCACTTCCAAGTGAACCTCGTATTGGTGATAATTTGCTTCCATGTGAACCTAATATTTCTCTTTTTTTTTCTACTTATATTTTCAAATTACAACAATATAAATGCAATAGAATCAAATTACCAATGCATAGTTCAAATGATGTATCTCATGCTCTCAACTCTACTTTATCAAAAGAATGTCTAAATGAAAATTCTTCTTCTCTTACTTCTCATATTGCAAATGAAAATAATTCATACACTCCATCCATGGATAACATAGATGCACATGATATTCTAATTTTACATGATAATCTATTACATATTAGAAAATAATTAAATTCTTCTCTTACACCTCTCCCTAGTGACAATGGAAGTGATAATGAATATGATAGTGAACATGTAAATGAATATGAAAATGAAATTGATTATGAAAAATATTTAAAATATGATAATGCATGGAACAATGATGATTATTATGCACATAGTGAAGAATAAAATGCATCACATGTTTCTAACTCTTCTCTCACTCCTCTCAAACATAATGCACTATCAGCTATTGTTTATACCTCTACACATTATTATATTTTAAATAATGCACATGTTAATGATAACATCACATATTCTACTCAATTTGATCATGATTCACTAAAACATAAAGATACCAATGAATTTCCCAAGCCACCCCTCACTACAGTAGAACCCAGTTCTCACTCTTCACCTAAAGAGAATAGTAGCCCAACAACCCTTTAGTAAGGTCCAAGTTACCATTACTCCCAAGTTTAAAGTGAGCACACCCCCTCTTTTTTGATCCAATTACTAATTGTAGCATTCCCATGGCTAAAATTAATAATCAAATTCAATGATTAAATTAACCACTTCAAGATGCTAATATACCATCCTAGGAGATTATTTATTTGATGCATGCAGTAGATGAATTACAACACCAAGTACATATCCTTACCTTGGAAAATAAGGCTTATAAGTCTTGGATGGATGTTAATTATTTAAATGGTAACCCTCTTCTAAAGACATTCATAAATAGTTCATTGCTTAAGAATTTACAAATACCATCATTGCCTCATTTTGATGGAACCAAAGATCCATTTGTACACCTTCAAGCCTTTCTAAAGGCTTTGCCATCTCATGCGAATCATTTGATTCTACTAAAATTGTTCCAACAAAAATTAGCGGGGGAATCATAGAATTGGTTCTTTCATCTACTCCCTATTAGATACTTGCACACATATGATGACTTAAAGAAGGCATTTCTCAGATATTACATAGCAAACATGGGTCCTCATGTTACATATGAAAAACTTACCACATTGCATCATAATACTTCATAGCCAGTTAGTGAATATATCTTACAATTTAATATGCACATGTTAAGATTGATCTATAAACTAGAAGATTTAGATATTCAACATATATTTATTAAAGGGATTCATCAACCTCTCCTCAAGTATCTATTATATCAAATAGAGTCCTCTTTCAGGCACTTATGATATACAATTTTAGCCTTGGAAAATAAATTGGGATTGATTGAGGAAAATTTAGTTGATCACATTACTCTAAATTTCATAGCAGTACCTACATATATAGCTCTTAGTACATAAAATCCACCATGTCCTAAACAAGATAGGAGACCAAAACTAGAAAAATAACCAATTAAGAATAGAGATCCAATTTCCAAAGGACAACCTATAGTATACACTATAGAGAAAAACAGTAAGGCACCATTATAGTTTGATTCAAAGTGAGATATTCCATGTGTTATATTATCAATAATACTTGATAGGAGGTTAATCACATTACCTTATACTCATCGACAAGATATAAATATCTTACATAGACAACAACATCAACCCTTTTATAACTAGCATCACATCTATGGACATAGAGATAAATATTGTTATGGACTCTAAGATTACATTAATAGATGTGTTGATAATGGCATCATAGCATTCACATAGAGGACACCAAAATCTCCTCCCTCATGGAGCCATAGACCTCATTCATCCATTATTGAGTCATTTTAGGACATTCCTTTACAAGAATCATCAGTCACTCATTATGAAATTAATATGGGTTCTAGGATAGAGCCTTATAGGAGATCTCCTCTTCCACCTATTCAAAAGGTTTGGAAACTAGTACAGTGAGAGTACCTTACATATAGAATTGTAATTTGAGGAGTACATAGTATAATTCCATATACATATCTAGCACAATCATAGGAACCACAATAGAATATTGCTCTAGAGAGATATTCACTATGAATAGATTTTTAGGGTCCTATCTCATGTAGTAACCCATTATGATTAAGATTAAATGAACACACATCATAGAGTATTGCTTAGATAGATATTCACTATGGCCAAATTTTTAGGGATGTATTTCACGTAACAACCTACTATGATTGAGATTAGATGATCCCCCATCATAGGTTTCAACTCTATCTTGATTTATTTCTCAGTAATATACATCACAATAGAGGCCATAGGGTGTTATTTCACATAACAATCCACTATGATTATGGATAGATGAGCCTTCTTCACAGTAGATAG